>CM076570.1:1437213214-1437730536 GCA_034641835.2 Pinus albicaulis
TTGCCTTCCTTCATGCTATAGATACCCTCGGCCCCTTTTCTGAGATATGCGAGAGGAATGAAGACTCGAAACAGTGATATATGTGAACCCTTATTCCTTCGATGAGATGCCTCTCACTTCGCTCCAATTACAGTTAATTCCTTCCTTCTTTTATCACAGACTTGACTTCGCACTTCTGTTTCATATTTGTCTGCTTAATGCGTCTGAATTCCTGCAGTGATTTCCATAATTGTTTTTTAGTGTTGTTTGATTATAACCTTCCAAAAAAAATTGCAGAACTAACCTAAACTTGTCCGCAATTTCAGAGGAATCCGCAAGAATATTGTGTCTCAAATGAACCACAGGTCTGGTTATATATAGTGGTTTTTCCTCTGTTTTAGGCCGACCATTCACCATCATGTAGGCCGACTTTAACTTTTGTCCATAGGCCAACATGGAGGACTTTTATTCCGGCATTTGAGAGTGTATCTTCGATTCTTATTTAGGAGCCATTTCTTCATGATATTATGACAAGGTCTTGGAGCATAACTTCTAGACTAGACACTTCATATACATGACACTTAATTATACTTGTATGCCTAGAAGACTCAAACTAGTAGACATCAAGAAGAATTCTATCTACATAATAAAAATCTTGTTCATGAAACCCATGAAGCAAGTACACCAAAAAATACATTTGATTATCTTTGACATATTCGTTACATATATACATAATTACATAGTCAACATGAAGACCGACCTAGTTACACTTTTCAACACAAGGAGACGTAGCCCAGGCGGGGTGAAATCCTTCACCATGTGTTGTTGTGTTACTGTTTATGGTGATGTTCATGTGTGTTAGATGTTGTTTTTTAGTGTTCTATTTATGTTAATTTGCTCAAGAAATTCACATAAAAACACATTTAAACTCATGGTTAAATTGCAATTTACCTCATAATCCTCAAGCACTTTATTTATATTCTGAATTGGAATTTAGCACAACAAACACTAATTTTCCCATTCCAATCAAGTTGGTATCAAATCACTAGGTTTACTCGTGTAAGGAGGATTTAATTTTTTTTCAAGTGTTTAAATTCTTACAAGGTTGAAGCTCATGAGAGGATAAGGAAAGCTTGTGGGTGCAGGTTCTCTAGTTGGAGCAAGGAGAAGGAGAGCACAGTTGCCATAATATCCACCACAATATTCACCTACAGTTGTAGTAGAAGCTTCAGTAAGCATGTCTCATGAAGGAGGAAATGATAACATGACAAAGGATGAGAAGGATTTTAGGAAGGCTTTCTTTGACATGAGAGAGATGGTGAAGGTCCTCTATGAAGAGAGGAATACAAGGTTGTAGGGTGAAAGCTCCATGCCTCCAAGAGGAGAGGGTTTTCCAGGTGGAGGAGGTAATGGAAATGGTGATAAGCCACCATATACTCCACCATCATCCTCACCACCATATTCACCTTCATATTCATCCTCTTCCACTACTACAACCCTTACTCATACTCATCAACATACCTCAAAAGTAATTAGTAAACAACCCCTGTTAAAACTTGATATTAATATTGAGTTTCCTATGTAAAATGGTGAAGTGAATGCAGAGAAGCTTGAAAATTGGGTTCTTCAATTGGAGGTCTATTGCGAGATCCAAAACCTTCAAGATAATGACACAAAGATTCAACTAGCTTCCTTGAGATTGGAGGGTGCAACTTTAATATGGTAGGAAGCCAGGACATAAGAAGAGATGAAAAACCATGGTAAGATTTCAATCTCTTGGCCTGATTTTATTGTTGAAATTAAAAGACAAATTCTCTCTCTAGCTTATACACATAATTCTATTATGGACTAGCATAATTTTATACAACTAAAGGGACAAAGTGTTCAAAATTATACTCAAGGGTTTAGGAGAAGAGCACTAGTTTTGGGTGTCAATTTATCTTCTCAAGACACTTTGTTAAAGTATATTAGGGGTTTGCACAACTATCTTAGACATGCTATTCTCATTTTCAATCCCACAAACTTATATGAGGTTTGTGTTCAAGCCACACATCTAGAAGCAAGAGGGAAACATAGTGCAGATGAGAAAAATGATAGTTCCCTTGAGTATGAAGGAAAGGGAAAGGGTGAGTTTAAGGGAAAAGGAAATAAAAATGGTTCTATTAAATTAGAGAAAGAGAAACTCACATGTAAACGTTAATTTAAAAATGGCCATGATAAAGACCATTGTTGGGAACTCCATCTAGAGTTGAAGCCCAACAAACTTAAAACCAAAGAGAAGGAGAAAACAGATGCAATCATTGAACATGACTTAGGTTCAGATTTAGGAGATGAAACCAAGATTACAACAATGGGTTTGAAAGGTAAGAACATAGAAAGCACTATTTCTTCAAGTCGTTCTAATGTAAATCAAAATGATGATACAAGAACTGAACTCTTTCATATTAGAGTTGTTTCAAAGCATACCAAAATAGACACACTATTTGATAGTGGTTCTCAAGCCAATTTGATTTTTGAAGACTTAGTTAAGAGGTTAAATCTAGAAACTATTGCACATCCAAGACCTTATCCTTTAGGCAGGATATGCAAGAATGAAAACTTGCAACTAACAAGGAAGTACATCCTAAGGTTTGCAATCAATTCAAACTTTCTTAACGAAGTTGAACTTGATGTAGTTCTACTTGAGATTTCAGGTATTGTTTTGGGAAGTCCTTATCTTTATGATAGGAGGGAAATATTTCATCGCCATGAGAATAAGTACCATTTGTTCAAGAATGGAATTGAGTACATAGTTAGAGCGCATAAGAAGAAGATGATTCTGTCTCTTATGTATGCAAGGCAAATGAAGAGAATAGTGAATGCAAGTCAAAATTTTGCTTTGTTAATATTCAAGCATAATGATGTTTTGAATGAGACCTTTCAAGAAGTTGCATCAAATGAACAAGTTGATTTCATTGAAGTTTTTAATGGTTGTAATAAGATGTTTCAGGGCTCTAACATGTTGTCTTAGAAAAGAGGTAAACAATATGTGAAAGATTTGCAGCAGTCAACATCATTGTTGAACAGTGATAGGAACAAGTTGCAAGCGCTGAAAGGTGCAAAAATAAAATAACAAGCGCCAAAGAAATATGACAAAGAATGCATAGGTTCTATAAGTACTTCTTTTTGGTTTCAAAATGGTACATGGAAATGGCGAAAACACTTGGTAAAAATTCGATGCAACTACAAGGTAAGACAAGCTAAAAATCACCATGTCAACGGTGTTCGAGGTGAGAACATTTTCAAGTTATTCAAGTTTACTTTGATTGATGACCAAGGAAGGACCATGTTTTCTTCTTCAAGGATAGTTTTTTGTTCTAAAATTTTTGGGAAATTACATCATGATGGTATCTACAATAGAAATATAGGGTCTCCAGAATCAAGGAAAAAGACCAGTTTTTATGGAAAGCTCAAATTGTTGAATTCGGGCGAATTCCATTGGATTGAGACTGGAAGGGTGAGGGGGTTGTATCCTCATCCACATGTTAAGTAATCAAAGATATTTTAGGATCCAAAAGCTTCCATTGGGGGGGAGTGATCAGGTGCTCAAAATTTTGCTAAAAAATTAAAGTTGTAGGAATGGTGTGTAACTTGAATGACCTCGTAGATCTTGTCCTTTTTGAATCCGACGCAACTCGTTTCATGGAAAACCGACACTGTATGATCCCAGAAACATGTTCTATCCACTTTTTCAAATAGACATCCACTACAATGTGAACAGAACAAAGCTAACCGTCGGCGATTATCAAACCGTTCAGTGCATTTGTTAATAAAAAAATATGAAATGCGCTGAAACTATATAGTTGGAAATTCAAACTTTAGGTGTTATTGGGAAAATTAATGCCCTGGCAATTTCACCCGATAATTGGGAAATTTGGCACTCAATTAGCAAATTTCGAGGCAAAATTGTAGGATGGTGTCAGATTTCATGGAGTTTGTGGCCGGATAGTGCAAAAACTTGGGGAAGCCATAACTAAGTCAGTTTTGACCAAATTCGAAGAAGAAAGAGGCTACACAGGAAATTTGGACATTCTGGAGCCATTGGAACAAATTTCATAGTTGTTTGAGCATTGTAAACACATGTAATCACACTTTTGAGCATAATAGAATAGGTCCAAGCCATTGGAAGCTGGAACAAGGAGACGTAGCCCAGATGTGGTGAAATCCATCATGTGTTGTTCTGTTATTGTTTATGGTGATGTTCATGTGTGTTAGATGTTGTTGTTCAGTGTTTTGTTTATGTTAATTTTCTCAAGAAATTCAAATAAAAACTCATGGTTAAATTGCAATTTACCTCATAATCCTCAAGCACTTTTCTTATATTCTAAATTAGAATTTAGCACAACAAACACTAATTTTCTCATTCAGAGCAAGTTGGTATCAAATCACTAGGTTTACTTGTGCTAGGAGGATTTAATTGTTTTGCAAGTGTTTAAATGCTTACAAGGTTGAAGCTCAATAGAGGAGAAGGCAAGCTTGTGGGTGTTGGTTCCCTAGTTGGAGCAAGGAGAAGGAGAGCACAGTTACCACAATATCCACCACAAAATTCACCTCCAAATGCAGTAGAATCTTCAGTAAGCATGTCTCATGGAGGAAATAATAACATGATAGAGGATGAGAAGGCTTTTAGGAAGGATTTCTTTGACATGACAAAGATGGTGAAGGTCCTCAATGAAGAAAGGAATACAAGGTTGCAAGGTGAAAGCTCTAGGCCTCCAAGAGGAGAGGATTCTCTAGGAGGAGGAGGTAATGGAAATGGTGATAAGCCACCATCTACTCCACCAACATCTTCACCTTCATCTTCATCCTCTTCCACTACTACAACCCTTACTCATACTCATCAACATACCTCAAAAGGAATTGGTAAAGAACCCATGTTCAAAATTGATATTAATCTTGAGTTGCCTATGTATAATGGTGAAGTGAATGCAGAGAAGCTTGACAATTGGGATCTTCAGTTGGAGGTCTACTGTAGGATTCAAAACCTTCAAGATGATGACAGAACGATTCAGCTAGCTTCCTTGAGACTGGAGGGTGCAAATTTAATATGGTGGGAAGCCAAGACACAAGAAGAGATGAAAAACTATGGTAAGATTTCAATCTCTTGGTCTGATTTTATTGTTGCACTTAAAAGAAAATTTTACCCTCTAGCTTACACACACAAAGTTATTATGGACTAGCAGAATTTTATACAACTAAAGGGATAAAGTGTTCAAAATTATACTCAAGAGTTTAGGAGAAGAGCACTAGTTTTGGGTGTCAATTTATCTTCTCAAGACACTTTGTTATAGTATATTGGGGGTTTGCACAGCTATCTTAGACATACTATTCTCATGTTCAGTCCCAAAAACTTAGATGAGGTTTGTGTTCAAGCCACACATCTAGAAGCAAGAGGGAAACATAGTGCATATGAGAAAAGTGATAGTTCCCTTGAGTATGAAGAAAAACGAAAGGGTGAGTTTAAGGGAAAAGGAAAGAAAAATGGTTCTATTAAATTAGAGAAAGATAAACTCACATGTAAACATTGTTTGAAAAATGACCATGATGAAGACCATTGTTGGCAAATCCATCCAGACTTGAAGCCCAACAAACTTAAAACCAATGAGAAGGAGAAAATAGTTGCAATCATTGAACATGAATTAGGTTTAGATTCAGGATATGAAACCAATATTAAAACAATGGGTTTGAAAGGTAAGAACATAGGAAGCACTAGTTCTTCAAGTTGTTCTAATGTAACTCAAGATGATGATACAAGAATTGAACTCTTTCATATTAGAGTTGTTTCAAAGCATACCAAAATAGACACACTATTTGATAGTGGTTATCAAGCATATTTAATTTTTGAACACTTAGTTAAGAGGTTAAATCTAGAAATTGTTGCACATCCAAGACCTTATCCTTTAGGCTGGATATGCAAGAATGCAAACTTGCAGGTAACAAGAAAGTGCATCCTAAGGTTTGCAATCAATTCAAACTTTCTTGACGAAGTTTAACTTGATGTAGTTTTGCTTGAGATTTCAGGTATTATTTTGGGAATTCCTTATCTTTATGATAGGAGGGCAGTATTTCATCGCCATAAGAATAAGTACCATTTGTTTAAGAATAGGATTGAGTACATAGTTAGAGTGCATAAGAAGAAGCCGAGTCTGCCTATTATTCATGTAGGGAAAATGAAGATAATAGTGAATGCAAGTCAAAAAAATTATTTGTTAATGTTTAAGCATAATGATGTTTTGAATGATACCTTTCAAGAAGATGCATCAAATGAATAAGATGTAGACAGGGTGCCACACACCCCACCCCTCTATGGTGTTAGTTGTTGGTTCTATCCACAATTTCTTATATTAAATGGGACCAAGGATTGGGCCACACACTCTCCCCCTCCACCTTTCATTTTTGTTGTATACAATACCATATAACCTAGGGCTTGACCTCCCCCCCACAAACATGTCAACAATTTCATAATAAATAAAACCACGCCATATATTTATAACAAGTGGTAATCTGGCAGAATGGTAAGTCATATGGTTGAATGCAGTGAGGTCATGGGTTCAAACCCTGCTAAGGTCCTTGAAAAACCTGTGATGAAATCCTTGGAAATGGCCTCCCATTTCTATTCTAGAATCAAAATTAGTTGTAGTAAACCACCTAGATGCTTGCACTCTTATTTTACCTTTTGATAATCCAAACACCTTGAAATGAACTCAACTACCTCTTTCTTCAAATTCATCCAATAGTAGAACTTATTCACAATTTCCAATGTCTTTTGATATCTCGGTTGACTTGAATACGGATTAACATGAAATTCCATCAAGATAAGCTTCTTGAGTTCACTGTTGTCCAACACATAGATCTTGTCCCTAAATCCCACCAAACCATCTGTCATGAGATAATAATCCATGTCCTGTTCACCTGTACCCTACTATTGTAGCTTGTGCCTAAGCTGCTGGTACCTGTCATCTTTTTTTCCTTCCTGTAAGATCTAATCTTTTAAATTTGTCCCATATGAACTCTTAGTTTCAATGTGATTTACCTGCACTCTTCTGCTAAGAGCATCTGCAACCATGTTCTACTTACCCTTGATGTACCTGATCTTGAAGTCAAATTCATTGAGCATGGCCAACTATCTAGTTTTCCTGACATTCAGATTGGGTTGGTCAAACAAATATCTCATCCCACTATGATCACTCATCAACACAAACCTCCTGCTAGGAAGATAGTGCCTACACATCTTCAATGCATGAATGATCACTGCCAACTCAAGATCATGTGTCACATAGTTATGCCCGTGCTTATTCAGTTTCCTTCACTCATAGAATACGACATGTCCCTTCTAAATCAGTACTCCACCAAGTCCTCTCTTGCAAGAAATTGTACACACCACAAACTCTTTATTTGGATATGCAATCTTTAGAACTAGATCATTTGTAAGCAATTGCTTCAACTTCTCAAAACTGGTTACACATTCCTATGTCCATTCAAATTTATTTTCTTTCCTCTGCAAAGATGTAATATGATAGGAAATTCGTGAGAAGTTCCCGATGAACCTCTGTAGTAACCTCTTAACCCCATGAATGATTTTACCTCATCCACATTCTTAGGAGCTTCCCATTCCATGATATCTTTGATATTTTCTGAATCCACTACTATGTCTTCCTTGGAAACAATATGTCCCAAGTAATGCAACTTTGTCTAAAAGAAATTGCACTTAATAAGCTTGGCATAATATTAACAATGATTCTAAGTGTTCTGCATGCTCTTCATCATTCTTATAATATATCAATGTTTCATCGATTAATACTATCACAAATCCAGATAAGGACACAACACACTATTAATCAAACACATGAAAGTAGTTGGAGAATTATTCAAACCAAAATAAACCACAACAAACTCATAATTCTCGTACCCGGTACGAAAATAAGTCTTGTGGATGTCCTCTTCTTTGATGCATAGTTTATGATATCCTGATATCAAATCAATCTTTACCAACACTATTGCTCCCTTCAATTGATCAAACAAGTCATCAATCCGCAACAAAGGGTACATGTTCTTGATCGTCACCTTTTTCAACTGCTTGTAATCAAGACACAACCTGGGAGTACCATCATTATTCTTCACAAACAACATTGGTGCACCCCAAGGTGACACACTTGGCCTAATGTATCCTTTGTCAAGAATTTCCCTCAACTGCAACTTCAATTCTGTTGAGAAATTAGGGATTTTATTAAAAATTTCTCTTCTTAATAATTACTTGTGATTTACTTCATTCTTCTTTCTCTTAGATATTATCTTCATTATATTATTATGATGTCCATCAATTCAATTATAAAATACACAAGAGACACAATAGTTAGGCTTGCAAGCCACGACCAAAGCCTCTCACTCTTTGAGAGGAAAACCCACATCAAATTCTTCTTATAGAGATTCCAATCAACGAATATCAAGACCATGACCGTTAACCTATCTAGCCCCTCCAAGACCAAGACACTGGTTCCCTTGATTGTCTTCTTTTATTTCTATCTTCTTCTTTCACATGGGAAGCATAATGTATGCCTTCATTGGTATCATCACTATCATTGTCATCCTTGTTACCAAGAGTGTAACCTTGTACTTAGATTGTAGTACCATAACAACATGAAAAAAATAGAATCGAAGTATAACATTGTAGTATCACATCACCGAGTCACATCACTACATCACTGAGCTGTATCACATCACCAAGTCACATCACTGCATCACTGAGCCACATTACTACATCATTGTGAAGTCACCGAGCCATAGGTATTGTGCTGAGATCACTGTCCCAATATAAAGTTACTGTGAGAGGTTTGAGACCTATTCTAGATCTCCTTCATGGACCCAACCGAGCCTTGCATCCATCTGAAATTGTCTTCTGTAGTGTAGACCGACATATGTGCCTTGATCTAAAATTTCCTTCTGCAATCTAGCCCGAGAATCTCAAAGATGTGTGAGTCTCTGTTCTACTGCAATGTGAGGTTCCTAGACACATATTTAGAGTGGTTTAACCCAATTATTAAGCCGGCCTTTTAAACTGAACTTATGTGTCTAATTTATGTGAGTTGACATGAATATATACTGCATCTTTGAGGTTGACATCAAGGAGGAGAACCATGGTTGTCTTGGAGGACTTTCTAGACATTTTCTAAGTGTAAAATCACTTCATTTACATGACTCTAATTATCTTGATGAGATTACAAATACCTAAAGATATCAAGAAGAAGTCTTTGGCCTATAATCAAATTTCCTTACCCATGAAACCCATGAGGTAAGTATTACCAAATACATTTTATTATCTTTGTCTCTTCATTACATAAATTCATAATTACAAGTGATTATGAAGACCGAACCTAGTTACACTTTTTCAACACTCCCTCTTAACTAGGGAGGTATTCATAATGGTACATGGTCACTCTCAATCTAAATAATCTCATAAGAAGAATCAGATTAGTAATCCCATCTACAGCTTCATATCAACCAACATTTTCATAGTGCGAGGCCTTGACTAACAACTCCATCTCTCCACGAGATCTTTGAGCTCCAATGCTGGTGAGACCAATGATGAATAAACACCTACATAATTGTCTCTCTTGGATCATACCCCACCTGGGTTCACTCAGGGTATGTACAGGACTATTCTTCTCTTGGATTTCCAGTCCTCAAAGAATATCGGTCCTTACACGACTACCCTTATCTTGGATTCCCTAATACATCCTCAAGAGTATCGGATGCTAGATGATTACCCAATCCTCCATTCTCTCTTTCCAAGTGAAGACCATAATGACGTGTCTATCTCTCCCTCTCAACTAGGGAGGACATATTCCACAAATGAATGTACTCATTCCTATACAAGGAATGTACCTAAGCTCCCTCGTGGCTCAGGAATTACCAAGTTTCTTCCAAGTAATAAACTTATTACCAAGATCCCTCTTAATCACTGAGCTACAACAGCAATGATGGAACACCCAGTTGCTCATGAAGAAATCCTTCCTTCAATGTCATGAATTTCTTTGTTGTTGAGGAGCCTTCATCTTTGGGATCTTTTCATAGGGCACATATCATCCATCATTTTCATCCATGAGTCATGTCTTATATCATAAAGCAATCCATCTAGTCTAGCTTCATGTTATCTCGCTTTCCTTCGAACCATATTTATTCCAAGGATCTTTCATCCTGTCATATGGTTTTCAATATGTGGAAGACATATACTTCCCTTTGGCAGCCCTGCATAAGCTCATCCAGATATTATTCAATTAAAAATATGAACACTTAAATAAAAAATTACCTTATTGATGATCTTTCGTCATGATATCTTCTTGTCGGCATTGGCATCCTTCGTACATATTGAAACATATCTTAAAGATATGTTTTTTCATTGGGGTCTCCTTCTTTTTCAGACTTCTTATCAGAGTCTACATATCCTCCCAGGAGACTTCCTAGTCAAGTCTTCTTGGCTTCCTTGGATGTTGACTTGCCTCTTACCATGGTTGTACTTCTAACGATATCTTCCTTTCTTTCTCCACAAAATTTTATTTCATTACCAGGAGCTTCCAATATGCAGTTCCTTCATTATGTACAACCACTTGATATTCCATATGAGGACATATTATGTTGATTTCATTTGGTGTGGATAATGCCTTTTTGAAACCTGTGTATCAAAGGAAATTCTATTTTCCTTTGATCATACTTATAAAGATAGAAGTATACTACCTGCAACCATATGACATGTCTTCATAGCATCTAGTGTAAGCATAAATATACATCTACCTCATCTCTTTTCCTTTTGAGTCATCCTGCAACATTTTTCCTTAGAATTAAAAGTTTCAGTCTCCTGACCTTCTTTATCAATATGCCATCATATCCTAATCCCAGAACTATGCAAGTTAGAATTCTCGGTGAAAACTTTTGATTTATTTCTAACCAGTGAATCCAAAGAGGATTCCATTAGAAAATGTCAACCCCTATTTCCATATTGATTATTGAATGGTGACCCTTTATCTAGATGAATTCCTTTCATAAATGTTGTTTTCAGTGAGGCTCCCAGGAGCCACTTATATCATAGCATATTTGTCACATAAATGTGTTACATACATCTTCCTATGACAAGTGCTCCTCCTTCAATTCTTCCATCATGATGCCAATTCTAAAGTGATGTGTCTATCTAATATACAATGCTTCCTAACATACTATTTTACAACCGACAGATACCTCTTAAAGAGGAAGATGATCTCAATCATAGTAGAGCTCTTTCACTCCTTCTTTCTTAGGTTTATTTGAATCTGGTTCTTCCATTTCTCCGACGACATGGGCTTCTTCCTTTTTCCTCTTGTCCTTATTAGATTTGGGACAATCTTTCTTATAGTTCCCAAGTTTATTACATCCACCATTAGAGAACTTTTGAGGTCTAAAATGGGCCTCCTAAGAAAAATGTACTACCAAAATAAACCTTATAAGAACTAATGGGATTGAAGATGATGATTTCAACCATGGGGGATGATTCACCATTTTTGGTGTAAAAAAGTAAAAATATTAAAAAATAATAAAATAATAAAACCACTTTTTTCAACTTGTATTTTCAATTTATCTCCCTAAGGTTTTACTCAAATGTCGAGTGAGATTACTCGTTGGATGCAAAGTTTAATTCCCCATCCAATGAGTGCCCATGTTGCATACTTTCAAAGGACCCCGCTACACGAAAAATGAGAAATACATGACAAACCGTGATTGCAATCACGTTTTTCATGTATTTCTCATTTTTCTTGTAGCAGGGTCCATCAAAAGTATGCAACATGGGTACTTATTGGATGAGGAATCAAATTATGCATCCAATGAGTGTTCTCGCTCAAAATTTGAATAAAACCATAGGGAGATAAGTTGAAAATGCGAGTTGAAAAAGTAGTTTTTTCCTTTTTTCCCTCTAAAATTTGATGATGTAATAAAATCTTATTTCATTATTTCTGATATTATTTTATAATTTCCTTAGGAGACACATTTCAAACCTAAAAATTCCCCTAATGATCATCATATCTTAGCTATGCTCTTTTTGTCTTTTTTGAGGACCGATTTTTTCTTTCCTTTCTGCAAATGTTTGAGTCCCTTAACCTTCAATACTTTTGCCCACAACTTGTCTTTTTCTATCTTGAATAGAAACCATAAGTTTTTGAATGAGGTAACTTTCTTGTCACCTGGACATTTGTTACCTTGCTCACCAAATAGAATATTGATGATTAATTTTTTATCATTTCTCCAGATCTCATAATTGAGATTCTATGAAGATATTCCTTAAGTTTTATGTATATCAGGTCTAAGTGATATGACCTTCTTTACTACATCTTCAGAGAATAATTCTTCCAGCTCATATATCTCTTTGATGTCTCCAATCCTGCTACATATGGATGAGGGAACCTTTGAAAGGTTTCTTAAGAATCCTTTGAGCCCTTTGATCCCTTTACATGCATTCAAATATTTATTGACCTTCAAAGACATTTCCATAGATATGATCAATAAATTCACTTTCTTCGAGGATTATTTCTATTCTCATTTTTACATGCAAGATACTTCGATGACCCAACAAGTTTATAGATCTCCTTGCAAATACAAAGCCATTTAACCCAATTTGATTATAGAATAAAGGGTAGTTGAAGATGAAATATTTTTCTTGATCATTTTTATGGTTGATGAGGAAGATGATATTTTCCCAAGGCAAGGAGACGATCCTTGCTTTAATGAGAGGTAATCTCGCCTTTTCATGGCAATAGCTTTTAGCCTTATATCCTTATAACTTGAGATCATGTCGAGATCAATGGTTAGACCTCCTTACTATTATATGGCAGAGATTATTGTCTTACTCCTGTCCAGATACTGAGGTCTTATTATGGCACTGAAATCACTTCTTTAAGATAGCACTAAAACTATATTACCGTGATTGCACTAAGATTATGTCGAGATCATATCATTGTGAGTTCCTTGAGATTGCAGTGTTTGCACAAGAAATATCTTTACTAAAGTAGCACTGAATCATGATAGCATGAACATATAGCATCAAAGTTTTTGTGACTATAGCGGTGTTATTACTTGAAGTATGAATGAGATATATTTTTGAGACAATGAGGAGATGTCACTTTGGTGCCATCGAACATTTTCCCAATATTTGCACTCTAAACTACATTGAAAGTCCACCGAGATTTTATCTTGACCGAGCTCCTTCCTGAGATGAAATCTGAACTGATGACTTTCATATTCGGACTGTGATTGCCTCTTAAAATTTTAGAGAATCCTTCTTTGATCTGCTTAGATTATTTTCTTGAAATATGGTCCTTGATTTGTCTCTTATATGCCCTTCCTTAATTGTCACCTTAGCTTTGAAACCATGTTGAGAAATTAGGGATTTATCAAAAATTTCTCTTCTTGATAATTTCTTGTGATTTAACTTATGCTTCTTTCTCTTAGATATTATTTTTGTTAGATTATTATGATATTCATCAAGTCAATTTTCAAATACACAAGAGACACAATAGTTAGGCTTGCAATCCAGGGCCAAAACCTCTTACCCTTTGAGTGTAACATTTTTCTTAGATTGTAGTACCATAACAACATGAAAAAAATAGCACCGAAGTCTAACGTTTTAGTATCACATCACTGTATCACATCACCGAGTCACATCACTGCATCACCGAGCCACATTACTACGTCATTGTGAAGTCACTGAGCCATAGGTATTGTGCTGAGATCACTGTCCCAATATAAAGTTACTATGAGAGGTTTGAGACCTATTCCAGATCTCCTTCATGGACCCAACCGAGCCTTGCATCCATCCAAAACGGCCTTCTATATTGTAGACCAAAATATGTGCCTTGGTCCGAACTTGCCTTTTGCAATCTAGCCCGAGAATCTAAAATATGTGTGATTCTCTATTCTGCTGCAATACAAGGTTCCTAGACACCTATTTATAGTGTTTCTACCCTGTTAAAAATCCGACCTTTTAAACTGAACCGATGTGTCTAATTTGTGAGTCGACATGAATATATAGTGCATCTTTGAGGCTGACATCAAGGAGGAGGACCGTGCTTGTCTTGGAGGACTTTCTAGACATTTTCTAAGTGTAACATTCTTCATTTACATGACTCTAATTATCTTGACGAGATGACAAATACCTAAAGACATCAAGAAGAAGTATTTGACCTATAATAAAATTTCCTTGCCTATGAAACCCATGAGGCAATTATTACAAAACACATTTTATTATCTTTGTCTCTTCATTACATAAATTCATAATTACAAATCATTATGAATACCGAACCTAGTTACACTTTTTCAACAAATTCCACTAGCTCTGGAGTGCTCATCATGTAAGGTGCCTTCGATATTGGTGTTGCTCCTGGTACCAACTCAATAGAGAAATCCACTTCCCTATCAGCAAGAAACTTTGAAATCTCTGTTGGGAATACATCCTAAAACTGTTGTAAAAATGAATACCTCTTAAAGACTTCTGCATCCTCAACATCCTTAACTTTATCACTAGAAACATGCACTGCAACTAATAAACACCCTTTCCTGCAGCCGTGATTTTCCTGCATAGTTGTAACCATTCTTATTGATGTAGGCTTCTTCTTACCCTACAATATTCTCTTCTCTCCATCATCATCCAAGTGCTCAATATCCTTTTCATAACAATCCACCTTAGTCCTGTGAATGTACAACCAATCCATACCCATAAGCATATTGTACGATCCCAAAGGAAGAAAATTTAGATGTGTTGATGTAGGCATACCATTCAGCTCAAATTCGCAAGCTATTACCCAATGATGAGCTCTTTTCTTAGTACCTGTAGCCAACTACACCAACCAAGACTTTGCATGCATTTCTTTTCTCAAACAACACTTATCCACCAGTTCAGGATTAACATAACTATAATTAGATCAAGGGTCAATCAAAATAGAAATAACTCGATCACAAATCTTACCTTCCATCTCAATAATGGATGTCTGGTGATCTTCCTGCTTATTATCAAATGTTGTGTAGATCCGAGGAATGCTATATCCAACATCCCCAATTGTCTGTGTCTCCTGAGCACTGTAGATATGAGGCCTACCACCCCTATACAATAGAAAATCTTTCTTGTGATGATCCTTTCCACATATCAAACATTGCAAAGGCCCACTACCTTTTTTGTTCTGCTCTCTAAGCTGCGACTTATATCTCTTCTCAACTGCATTAAACTTCTTGTTAGGAGAAACATTCCTTTCTCACTTTCATCCTGGGGTCTTGCCCACTTCGATGGTAATTTACCTTTAGTATTGTCATTCACTTTCCAACCCTGCTTTGAGTCGGTATTACACTTCAATTTCTCATAACAATGCTTCAATTTCCCAATTACTTCTTACAGTAACTGAGGCTCATGATACTAACTTTGATCCTTAAATGCTAATGGAAACCCACTGATAAATTTCTGAAATTTTTTCTTCTCATCCTTAAGATAAGGCACATCCTTCAACAACTCCAGGAACTTAGTCATGTACTCCTCATCTATCATAGAGCCCATCTTCAACTGATATAAATCCTTGGATTTTCCGTCATAGTAGCTTTCTGATAGATATTTCTTCCTAAAGAGTCTCTTGAATTCATGCCAACTCCACTCCTCTATCTTGATTTCTCTGACATGCTTCAAATATTCCCATCAAATGTATACTTTCCCTTTGAGGCTGAAAATATATATCCTAGTCTTCATGTTATCTTTGGAATCATGCAACTCAAATAACTTCTTTATCCCAACCATATCTATGCATCTTCACGCTTCTTCAACTCTACATCGAATGTAGGTCACTTGGCTTTATTGAAATCATTTGGAAAATATCCCCTCTCACTCCTCCTATAAGGATGATAGCGATGATGACCATGATACTTGTCTAAACCATAACTAGAATAGAACCTGTATCCACCACCTCTCCTATCAGGTGTATCTAAGAACCTACCATCTCTGACCATGTCATCTGTGTCTGACCTATGCCCACCATGAGACCTTCTACCATATGCCCCATTAGTACTTTCCTCCTATCCATAAACGGGCTTTCCCTATCTATGCAAGTATGAAAAACTCTGAAGGATAACTGCATTGACCTCTGCTTTTTTCTCTTGTTCCCTAGAAAGTCTTTCCAGTAACTGAATGATTCTTTCATTATCTACTTTGCAACTACGAATTTATGCCTTTAAAATTTTCAAGGTGTCTGCTAAGTCAGGAGAATAATCATCTTTGTCCTGCTCATCCGATTTGTAAGGAGAGTCATGTGAACTGTAATCCACCATTTTTCTTGTCATCTCTGATCTTCTTCATCCTGCAAACATACCATGTCAGACAACCAAATATAATCATAATCAACATACCTCAGTGAATTTCAGGGGAGGGCATCTCGTCTGCAAAATCAATCCAAATTAGCACAATACATGTATATACATAGTCATATAAACATACCAACATCATGCATGATAACACCAACTGCTTGCAATTACCTCATGCATGATAACCAAAACCATGACAATGCATGCATAACGACATGCATTTAGCCCATCTATTCTAAGTGTTGAATCATGCTTTGATACCAATATGTAATTCCACCTCCCACATTTACCCACTTTAGCTAGTCTATCAGGGTAAACATGAGCTAAGGGATACTATGAAAATACCCAACCTCTTAAGTACAGTTAAGGAAGTGAAGTCCACAAACTGAAAAATTTACTGACCTTCCTTAGGAGCTACAAGACACCCGGGAGCTAAATAACCACTCGAAGTGCCCAAACCCGAAGATAAACTATTTTTTTTATGACGTGGGCCCACAAATACATGCATGATAAAGCGTCCATGCAGTTATAGGCCTCCAACCACATGCATACGCCTACCAGGGTGCAATTATGGCCCAAAACTTCCAATTTAGAGGGTGTGGTCTTAGGTTCTAAGCCACCATTTTAGGCTAGCCTTTAGACCACTACCCAGAACTCATTGAGACTTTCCAGAATGATAAATAACATCAAGACAAATCCATTAATACAAACTTGATCAAGGACTTGACCTAATCATTCCTAACCATGATAGTCATTTCATCAAACATATGGTGAACTTGTAATCTAGATGTCATGAATTCATATCTAAACATAAGAGTCTGAAAATTATTTAAGAATCACCAAGAAGGTATAATTCTCTCTCATAATAGTTGCAATAATATTTGTTAGCTCATGCATTCATTAATCATTTATCAACTAATTAAAACATATCAAGAGCTATAACTAGAACATGTTATGGAACCATGTTTATAACCAACATATAACCAGAATAATAACTATGATAGAACAACATTAAAATCCACATAACAACAAGTAAAAGTACTCATAGAATACAATAGGAAAAGAGATCTTATTAACATATGCAAAAGATAACCAATTCAGGGGCTTCCACGTGCTAGCACTCTGTATTATTCCTAGGCTGAGGAGGAAAATTACAAAGGTAACCACAACCACTTTTAAAGTTGGGATCTAGCTCTTCCATATTCAGATAGGGCTCTCTTTGTATGATTTAATTTATGTTTTCAAGATTTTAATCTAGATATTAGAATTCAAGATAAAAATTTTAAAGTTTTGGTTGTAAAATGAAGGAAAAGTCCATTGGGCATGAAGTCATTAAAATTATCGGTAATCAAAGACAAAATAACATAGTAGCTGAAACATGGCAAGGTAGGAAAACACCTGGATCTTCATATATTTTATGGTGTGGCTGAGGTGAAGAAACATATGATCAATTAAATATAAATCACACTTAAATGAATTTTATATTTAATCTTCGAAGAAAACATTTAGATTGTTTGAAACAAGCCATAATAGAGTACAAAAAGTAAATTCAACTCTTTATCTTCTTGCAACAATCAGGAAAATAAATCCATGTGAAAAACTCAGAAAGAAGGACAAATTAACATGAGGAAAGCATCGCCATTTTCTTGACACAAGAATCCTAGAACAAAACTACCTCTGTATTTATGAAATTGATTACTTCAAGTGAAGTTCACAACTTACAATAAAAAAGGTCTTCTCTTTTTCATTATCCAACCCTTTCTAAGTCTTATTACAAAATATTTATAGACTTTCTATTGAACTAACTTCGGATTCCAAAAAGGGATTCATTACAAAATGATATCTAACAAAGATATAGATATTTCTGAAATAGAACAAAAAAACATGAATTCTGGACAAATTCGACTTTTATGTTGAATCTTTAGAGGGAAATGGTTGCTGAATGTAGCCACTTCTCGGCTTCTTTTGTTTGTTTGTTCCCAAAACTATAGGATTTTTGTTTGCCTTTAATCAATCAACTCCAGTAACTTATCACATCGCTCTTCACTTGGAATGGTAAATTTTACCATGTTTCTAAATCTTTCATCTACTTTTGTGTAAGCTTGGAAATTTGACTTATTGAGGAATAGATGATGAATTATGTGCTAAAAAAGGATATCATACTATAGTCCCTACATGAAAGCTTCTCCAGATATTGGTCTTCTTACTTTAGAAAATTTGGATGTATTTGTAGGTATATTCCATAATTTTTCTTGATAATTTTCTAATGGAATCAATTTTCCATTAGAAGCTCTTAAGGTTGGAAGACCCTTTTTCCCGCAATAAAGAAAAAATTATGTTAAATCTTCTAACTTGCAGCTCTAATTCTTCACACTTGTTCTTCAATTACACCATAATATTTTTCTTTGTCAATGCTCTTTTTACTTGCATCATTGTCTTTGTTCTATCTCAAACATTGAGCTTTAAAAGCTTGTCTTTAGTTATGGAGTTCAAAAATTTTATTATCCTATGTGCTTTTGCTGACCTATGTTCAATATCAACTTTGGTCTGCTCAATCGTTGCTTTGACATTCTACACTAGCTCCTCCTGCTAAAATATGATATCAATTGATGACCATAAATCTGTGATATTTTTAGTTATACTATTCCATATAATCTTTTTGGCCCCTGCCAACATTTGAGCTGTTAGACTCTAATCCTCATACTTTTGAATTTGTTGAGTCAGCGTGAAATTATTTTTCACCTGTGCTATGTGTGTATTATTTGATTTGATCTTTTTTCCTCCAACTTTGATAGTGTTTTCATTAAATTTTCATTTTATTTATTTGTTAATGATAATTCTCCCATAGCTTTGACTAGCTTCTCAAAAGAATAAGAAGTGGATGCTTGTGTTGATTATTTTAATTTTTGCCATGTTGATGTACCTATTGTTGATGATATACCTTCTGCTTCCAATCATTCCTTTTCTTTCAATGATACTTACATTTCTTGTTCCATATTCTGGATCTGAACATTCAATTCAACTATTATTTTGAACAGATTATCTTTCTCAAACTCTAAATCTGTTATTTATTTTTCCTAAGGGTGCTTTGTAGTTGGGAGTTTAAGCTGCTTTCTAAGATCCTGAATATCTACATTCTTAATTTTGATTATATCCTCGACTTCTTTTACATTATTAGGATCATATCTTAGCTTGATTATCAAGTCTTCTAAGGCTTTGGTTCTAGTGTCCTTGGCCAGAGAAGAAATTCTCTCTATATTTAGTTGTGAATGCATATCTTTCAGATATGTTAGTAACTTTGAGGCAACCATAACTGAATTGGTCAGTGATGAATAAATCATCTCACTTGCTTGTTTATGCAAATTGATTTGATCAATTTCATGAACCTTCATAGTATCAATAGAAAATATTGAAGCTTTATAATATTCAACGCTCCTAGGAAATGTAACTGTAGGTTCTAGGAAGCCTAATTGAAATTGCCCCTTTTCTATGTCAAATGTAGATAGTAGGTTGCACTGAGTAGTGGTAGTCTGCTTCCACAATTTTGAGTATGTCGTAGCTTTCAAGGCTTCATTCTTCCTCTTGATCTCCTTATATCTATCAAAGATATTTTGTTGTGTGGCCATTTGAGATGAAGAGGGCTCAGGTGAATGTGTTATGTCTTCAACATCTAGAAACGGGGTAACTGGAAAACATTTTAAAACCATTGTTTCTTGATCTTGGGTCTCCTTTTCCTCTAATGACTCTTTTTGAAAGGTTTCCTATGTGTCATATTTAATGTTAATGATGATTTTTTCCTTAGGGTTTGTCTTTTTTTTTTTGAACACCCAGAAATGTTGTGACACTGAATCAGTGGGGGACATGCTTTCCCTTATTGTTTTAGTTTCCTTGTCCTTTGTAATAGGAGTTTGTAGAGAAATTTGTCTGACAAGTTGTTCTTCAGCCTCCTGTAAAGTGTTCCCTATCCACTTCTCCTAATTAGCATACTTCTCTATCTCTGATCTAGGTGTTTGTGCATATGGAGTGGTTTTCTGCTCAACTCTAAGCTTAGAAATTATTCCTAATGGTCATAAGACCATGTGAAACTCGATTTAAACTTCATTTGTTTCAGAAATTCATCCACTTCCTTTTTTTCTGCTCTCATGTTCACAATGTATGGTCCAACCTGTGCTCTTAACTTGAACTATTCTTTCTTTTTTCTTGACAAAAAGTGTAAATCATCTATGTTAAGCATATGTTCGATATATGCAATAGAAAATACTCTTAATGGCACAAAATTTGGAAATCTATAGGGAGGAAGCTCACACACATAGATTCTAGTCTATGTATAATTATGGTATAAATACTAGTCTCCAAATTTACTTTGCTCTGTAAGATGAAACAAATTCCTGATTTGTGGTGAAATTCTTGGTATAAGATCAATAATAAGAATACATAAGGATGTGTGTAAAATACTATCTTATACTGGGTACCTTATATTGTATAAAATTCTACCTTATACTGGGTATCAACTAAAGGGGACCTATCAAAATCGGGGACAGGAGGTACCATAAGATCTTCATCAAGCATATTTCCCTTTCCTTTGTGTGGAGACATCTTAATTTAAATAGGAAATTCAAAAAAGAGTGTTACCATATCGCTGTTTGACTGAAATTGCAGAGGGAAATGGCTCACAGATGATGCTAACAAACTTCAAAACACTTCAAGTTAAACCTGCATAATCCAATTGACTATCAAAAGGGAAATTTGCAGTTTAACGAGAGAGTTTATAACGGGATTAGAGGGCGTTGTAATGGGATTATTACCATTTTCGAAGTGTGGTAGTAATTAGGAATTCATACGTTGGCAGGAGGGATTAATTGTCCAACGTTCATCTAATTGTTGGAAGGTGATTTGAATGATAATAATTGGATGATGTGGAGGATAGGTGATGTGGATGGAGGGGTAATGACGAGTGGTGTGAGCAGAGAATGCGGGGGAAAATAGGCGGAAGAGAGTGTGGGATGGTGGTTTTCGAGGCGGTGTGGGATTGGTAAGCGGTATCGGGAAGGGACCCCCCGGAATCATTGTGGGATGGACACGTTTGCTGGAGAAGTTTGTTTGGAAACTATTTTTCACCCCCCCTCTCTATTAAGCCTCGAAGGGTTGGGGGGGTCCGACCATCATCCTGTGCCATTGATCCGGGTGGGGACGATTGTAGTCGTCGATAAGCGCCAAAGCTTTATGATAAACGACAAAATTTCATTTCATGTCATATCAACTTTATTCAAAATGCCTTTATATATATATATATATATATATATATATATATATATACACACACACACACTTTAATAAAATGGATTTATACTAGCGCGCCCTACGAGGTGTTATTATATATTTTTTTATTTCTTTATATATATTTTTATTTCCCCTATTTTATTTTTCTTTTATTTTTTCTATTTTTTCCTTTTTCTTTCAATTTTTCTCTATTTTTTTTTCTTTTGCATAAAACAACTTTGAAATGAAAAAATAATATTTACAACATCCCATTAGGATAAATCATTAGATAATAATACATCGATCACTATATTTATAGGACCCTAATAGTGGCTCCAATGGGGTTGGAATCCTTCCTGTGAGGTGCCAAGAACACCGTAGATTAGTAGCCTTCTACATTGGGCATTTATTTGTCTGGTCTTTAGCTGAAACTAACCTTGTTGACTAAAAATTCATCACATATGGTAACAAGTCATTTGAAACTTAGGGCCTTCACTTCGAGATTCAATTTGCAATGGTAGCCACCCACTCCTGCAGTATATGAAAATAAAATTGTATATACAATTATGCTATGGGAGACTAACTGAACTTTAAGTAAAATAATGTTTGAGCAACCTGCCATTAACATGCCCTCCAACAAGTACTTCCCTTGTTAGATCATTTAGTAAAAATGCATTGGTTCCTCGAAAAGCTTCAATCTTATAAGGCCCTTTCCATAAATTTTCAAACTTTCCATGTTTTCCCTTTTCCTCATTTCTTGCATCCCATTTTAAAACAAGGTCATTGAGCTAGAAATCATCTAATTTCACTCTCCTGTCATCAATCCTTTTGATTTTGTCCTGAATTTTCTGTGTGTTCATGTAAACTTCTTCCCTGGTCTGCTACAAATGTACCATTTGATTTATCCTTATCTACACATCATTTGATTCAACATCTAATTCCTGCAATAATTTCAACACTGGAATTCCTAGGGAGGTAGGGAAAACTGCATCAACTCCATAAACCAGTTGGAAATGTGACATTCCAATTGATTTCTTTGTGCTTACCCTATAATCCCATAGAGCATCTATCAACTTTTTGTTCCAAGACTTCCTATTATCCTGTAATAATTTATTTATTATAATGACCAAAATTTTATTAGAAGACTCTGCCAATCCATCTCCTTGAGGATAATAGGTAGTAGAGTGTCCTAAAACTTTATGATACTTATTGCAGAAATCTACCATCTTTTCAATTTAAAAGTAGCAACGTTATCTGTGATGATTTTGTGAGGACAACCAAATCTAGACAGAATATTACCTTCCATGAATTGAATAATCACTGAGTCTGTAGCTTGCCTAGTTGGAACTTCTTCTATCCATTTGGTGAAGTAATCTATGGCTATTAGAATCCACATGTGTTGGACTGAAGAACTAGGATGAATCTCTCCAATAAAATCCAAAGCCCACTACTAAAAAGGTACATCAACTAAAATAGGCTTTAAAGGCAAGGGTAAGAGTTTCTTCTTTCCCTAAAAAATATGACATTGATGACAAGTGGAAAGCCTTTTGTGTACATCAGCAAACAGAATAGGCCAGTAAAAAACATCTCTCAAGATTTTATTTGTTATAGTCTTCCAGAAAATATGCCCTCCACAGTCACCTTTATGAAATTCTTCCATGGTCCTATCAACTCATCTTCTAATAAACAATTTAGTAAAATCCCTCCAACATATTTCCAAAATAAATCTCGATCCAAATTGCAAAATTTGACAGCTTTTAATTTAATAAATCTTACTTTAGTCTTGGTCATACCTAGTGGAGCTTGAAAATTATATAAAACATACACAATGTTTGTATACCAAGGGGAAGTGACAAAAATTTCAGATACCTGTTAGATAGATTCTTCTTCACCATCTAGAGAAACAAGAAAATTTATATCTAATGCATACAAATTTGATTATGCCATCAACTTGGCTAATCCTTGGCCCTTAAGAAGCTTTGTAGGTTTAATCTTAATATCATATTCTAAAATTATAGCTATCCACTTTCCTCTCTTTCCTTATGGATAATTTTGAGTAAGGATGTCTTTCACTACTGCATTGGGAACAAAAAAATTATATGAGAATGTAGTATGTATACTCTATAATATTTTAAGGCATTTACCAAAGAAAAAGTTTGCTTTTCCATAATATTATATTTCAAAGCAGCATCTATTAATCCTCTACTGAAAAATGCTTTGGGATGCTCATACCCCTCCTTATTTTTCTGCATTAGCAGTACTGCAATAGTGTGTTCTGAAGCAAAAGAAAAAATAATGAATTCTTTAGTGTAGTCAGGACTGGCCAAAATAGGAGCATGTGTTACGCTTGACTTTACCTCACTGAATGATATTTTTTCTTCAACATTCCATTTCATTTCACTATCCTTTCTCAACATATTAGTAATGGCTCTCAAAATCTCAGCCAAGTTTGGAATAAGCCTTCTTAGAAAATTAATTTTGGCAAGGAAGGACTTCACTTCCTTTTTGTTTCTTGGGATGTCAACTTTTTGTATAGCTTCGTTTCTACTTGGGTCAATTCAGATGCCATCTTTGGAAATAATTTGACCTATCAATTTACCTTCTTCAAGCCCAAATAGAGACTTTTTGGGATTCAATAAAATACCATACTTTATGCATTTTTCAAAAACAATTTTCAAGTGTTGCAGATGATCTTCAATAAACTCAGAAAATATACTTATATCATCAAGGTAAATTACAATGAACCTATCCTTCTCATCTGAAAAAACAATGTCCATTTCTCTCTGAAATTTTTCCCCTGCATTCATAAGTCCAAAAGGCATCTTTACTTACATAAATGTTCCCCATGGTGTTGTGAAAGCTATTTTTTCTTGATCATCCGGATGCACTAAAACCTGGTTGTACCCTGAGAAACCATCATGCAATGAAATTCTACTGGAACCAACTACTCATTGTAAAATATGGTCCATATTTAGCAAGGGGTAGTTGTCTTCAAGAGAAACTTTGTTAAGGTTCTGGAAGTCTACACATAACCTTATTTCTCCAGTTTTCTTCCTTACTGGTACTATATTGGATGACCATTTAGAAAATCTCATAGACACAATAGTTTTAGCATCAAAAAGTTTCCTAACTTCTTTCTCAATTAAGGGCAATAAAAAAGGATTTACTCTTCTCATTTTTTGCTTGAAATTCTTCTGTTATACTCTGATAGGAATAGTATGCTTAATAATACCTTTATCATAGACCTTTAGATCCTCATATCCCCATGCAAAAACATCATAATATTCTTTTAGCAATTCTATGTAATTTTGTTTTTCTTATGGAGGTAAAGACTTCGAAATTTTTACAATCTTTGGCTTTTCTTTAGTTCCTATATTACAGCCCTCAACTTCAAATCCACTTGGCTCTATTTTGGGCTTGTGAGCCACATCATTAAAATCAAACAAATCCTCTAATAGAACCAAACCTATCGAAATGAAAATATCCTTTAACTGCATAATTTCAAGATCTGTTTCATTTTTATTAGAGTCTTCATTGATATGAATTAGCTAAGTTTCTCCTCCATCATTATTAAGAGTACTTTCCTCATCAATATGGAGATTTTTAAACTCTTCCTTTAATTGCAGAAAATTATCTAATATTTTGTCATTGTCAAACACTTGCCAATATCTAATGTTATCAAGGACAACATTTTTTTTTTTTTGAATAAAAAAGACATCTTACATGTACTTGCTGAATTTTCCAATGCATCAACAAACACATTCTGATCTTTGGGAATCAAAGACAACTGATACTCTGGAAAAATTGCAGAAAATCCAAAACAACATTCATGTATGCCCTCATCCTGGGATGTTTAGCTGAATATTCACTTTTGATTTTTTTAATAATGAGTTCTGAATCTCCATGGACCGAAATTCCTTTAGCTCCTAATCGCTTCAACAACTTTAACCCCAATATTAAAGCCTCATACTCAGCAACATTATTTGTACATTGAAAATCAAGTTTATAGGAATGATTTTGTGATTTACTTGTCTTTGTGTTTGAATTCCATATACCAAATCCTGATGCTTCTTTACTTATTGCCTCGTCAACATCCATATTCCATATACCATCTTCATCATCTTCCATTTCTATTTTAGCCTTTAATTTTACATCCATTTCCTTGTTTGATTTATTATCCATATTTTGAACTTCTTCTTCTAAACATTTGTCATGATGTAAAATGAAGAAATCCATATCTGAGTGTACAGAATATATTGGATAATTATTAGGATTATCCTGGTTGCTTACCATTTATTTCATAAAAGTCTCCTTATGCAATCTCATTTATTGTCCAAAAACAGGAATAGTTGCATATGTCATGTCCATTTGTAATGTGCCTTGTAGCGTTGCTCCCCAAGACCTCAATAAGAGCATTCCATATTTTGGAGGTATATCGACCACGCCAACATCCATCACTATACTTTTTGTTGGGATTTGAGCAAGGGTTACACATAAATCTTTGATCAGTCCTAAGCATATTACCCTACTTGAATAAAAAGAGAAAAGTTCTTTATATGGTCTAGTTATATCCAACCCAAGTTTTTCCATAGTCACCTTTGGCATGAGATTATGTGAAGCTCCTGAATCCAACACGACATTGTGAAAAATGAAATCATGTATGTTAAGACTAACATAAAATGGAGGTGCATTACCATCTTGTGAAATTCCCTCAACTTCTGGTCCAAACAACAATCTAGGCTAGTCATCACTTATATTTACAATATTTTATCCTTCTTCTATCTTTAATTCCTTTATGATTTCATTTCTATATACATCCTTTTTCATTAATTTTGTCAGTGGAACACAAATTTTCACCTTGGACAACTCATTTTAAAGATTAAAATAAGGTTGAGCTTTTTCTACCTTATTCACATTTGTATATTTCCTTTGAGGAACTTCCTTGGGAGGATCAACCTTTGCTTGACTTGTAGGAGTATCTGTTTGGTTCTTTATAGGAGGATTTGCTGCATTTTTTCTATTTCGGAGATTATATTGTTTATGCTCTTCCATAATGGAATTTTGATAACCCTTTTTATAATCTTCAAATTATACAGGAACAAATTATGGTTGTGGCAACAAAAATAAGTCTTGATCCTCTTTTGTTAAGAAAATATCATATGTTTCCCCATCCCCAACAAGATCCATCTAATTTTCTTCTTGTTATTCCATTGTCTCATGTTATTCTTCAGCATAATTTTCCTAAAAAGGTGGCCTAATTTTTTGGTGATCTATTAGGTTTATGGGGTCTCTTTTCTTGATTTAGGTTTGCTTCATTCTGAAATTTGGATTTCTAACCTGTGGACCTCCTTGTGGTTCTCTTGGTGCAGTCCTATATGTCAAGGTCATCCTCTCCATTATCCTCTCCATATTTTTAACTATAGTGTCCAATTTTACATCTGATGATGAAGAAGTATCTTCTTTAATAGGCACTCGCTTCTGATTTCTTAACTTAGCTTTCTTGGCCAGTAAATTGGCCTCTACACTAACAACATTTCTTTGCATCTCCTTTATGGTAGTTGGATTTCTTTCTCGAAAATGATAATTCATATCTGCATCAAAACCATCTGGATATTGAAGTAAGGCCAAACCTAGAGGAGGTTTTATCTCTGTTAGAATTGCATTATAAAGGTTATTAAATATATGTGAATAATCTTGAACAGATTCCCCTGGGGATGTTTTTAAACCTTCATACTCTGCAAGAATTTGAAGTGGATTCTTTTTTACCTCCCAACAAGAAAGGAAAACTTGATGAAATTGTTGTAAATTAGCAATACTGCGTACTTCGGATCCCCTATACAATTTTCTCACCTCACCTGCCAAACTTTGAGAAAACAAATTTATTTGAACATTTCCATCATCAACTTCTTCTAGGTCCGCCAAAAAACTCATCTTATCAATGTGTTGTTGGCCTTTAATGGGTCTAGTGCCATAAAATTGGGGCATACATTGTGCATAATTCTGTGGCATAGCATTGAGTGGTTGTTGCAAAACCAAAGGTGCATATCGGGTTCCCATAAATGGAATATGAGGGGCGGATGAAATTACAATCAAGATTGATGGTGGGGATATCAGAGGTGGTGGAGTTGTGATCTGTTGAGCTAGTGTAGAAGGAGTATGAACCACTGATGAAATAGGAACAATAGAAAAAGGTGGAATTGAAGGAAAGGTGAACGATGGAGAAGGAGAAATAACAACAAAGGTCTGATTTATAGATGATTCTTTAGCAATTTTATTTAATTTAGCTATGTTAGGATATTCCGACACATAGGAAATCGTTAAGAATAATTTATTCTAGTGTACAGTTAGGTAAAGTGTGTTTATTTACTATGTACATTTGTAACTTATAATCTGACGGTCACAATTTGTAGTGATCCGATGGTTCACTCTCTCCTCGGTTTTAACGACACTTGATCTGTGGCTTAACACCTGATTGGTCCATGATCTCTATTTAAAAAGCATGGAGGGTCATTTGTCCGATAACCGTTTATGAGAGAAACATATGTAACCTTTCTTTTTATATTAATAAATTGCCTAAAGTGGCCGCGTTGGCTCAGGCCGTGGACTGTTTCCCTCTTCGAGGGTTTTAACCATGTGATAACACTAGTGTACTGATTTGTGATCTGTTTGTGAGCGGTGACCTTTGGTTTTTTATCTAAGGAAATTAACATGTAAATTCCTACATGGTATCAGAGCTATTTTGAGGGCCGCATCCACTGTTGATCCAAATCCGAAGCCAGTTTAACTGCATGCGACTGTCGTTTTGTAGATCTACTATTTCTGAACTTTTTCAAGCGTGGAGAACTACTCTGTTGTGTCTGGAGCGTCTATTACAGTGAGGAACTCCTTTCATTTCATGCGAAAATTTTTCTGGTTGCCCAAGTTATGTCAGTTTAGATCTGGAGTAAAGTATCTGTTTTGCAGTTATATTTGTTAATAGTTCTGCTTATTTCAGTTCCCTCTGTTTATTTCGGTTTTCAGGTTTTATTTATTTTCCGGATCTATATCATCTTCTCTATGTATGCTCTTTTCTCTATGCTGTGTGCGATCTCGGCAAATCAAAAAAAGGAAGAAGAGTTTTTTTTCCTATGTATGCCCTTTCCCCGTGTCTTTGTACGATCTCGGGAAATCAGAAATAGTAAAAAATAGATAGTTTCCGGTAAGGCTAACCGAAAATCTAACTTTCTGCCGTAAGGCTTGAATTTCTTTGTTTGCTCGGTTTTGTGTGCAGGAAAAAGCACGCACACCGAAGAACATTTTACAGCCAAATGGATTAAAGAGAGTTTATTGTTTGTTTGGAAATCACATTCCTTGCTTCAGTTGCGGACCCGCGTTAGTTCGAAATCGCTCTAAGTAAAGGCAAACTAAGGCGACTCTCTACTCTTGACTTATGTGTTAGTAATGCTAAGGCTCCTCTAAAACAGAGTGTTAGTACAACAAACTAGGCTCCTCTTGACTTAGTTTTTCAAAAGGCATAAATTCTTCATTCGGAAGTAATTTTTTGAGCTGTTTTTTTTTAATTGGCCTAATTTTTAGAGATCTTTCCATTGGAGCAGTTATTTTCAGCTTTTCTCAGCTTCAGTTTTTTTTTTAAATGGAAAGTGCATGCACGATTATTCTTAACAACACCGTTGTTTCAATGGCTACCTCACATGGTAGATATACTTAGAAATGAGAGGCTTTACAGAATAGCCACAGGGCTAGAAACTAAAACTTTTGATGATGATAAAGTCGCTAAATAGGAAAATAAACAAGATCAAGCACGAGGGTTGATAGGAATGTCCATTGCTCAAGATCTTCGATTTCATATCCTTGACATTGACATCCCTCATGAAGCCCTAGACAAGCTAAATATTGTCTTTGGCATTCAAAATCAAATCAGGGCCTATCAGCGTGAAAATAAGTTGCTTATTTTGGACCCCAATAATTTCTCCTCTATTGAAGATTTTTTTTCCAAATTCAAGACCCTTAGAGTTCTTTTAGAAGGTTGCAAGGTCAAAAAAGAAGATGGTAGCCTCATCTATTGCATTCTTACTAAGCTTGGCCCTACATACTCTGTATTTGTTTTCGCCTTCCATTCCACTAGAGAAGCCATCATTTCTTCAGGAACCACCTACAAGAACCCATCTTTTGATGCCTTTTGCGATCCTTTGATAAGAGAACAAGAAAAACTTTTACCCCTTGGTCTTATCACTTCTGGAAATGCTTCTAAGAAAGCCTTAGCAGCCCAACAACAATCATATCAAAAGAATCCCAAGAAGCAGTATCCTAAAAAGTATGGTCCGAAACCAAACAAGGGTCCTAAGCAATTTCAGCCGCAAACTGAAAAAGAAACTCACCAAAATGATAAGGAAAATAAAAATAAAGGGAAGAAGACAGATAGACATTGCAACTTTTGCAATTGTGATGGCCATATAGAGTCCAAATGTTTTAAGAAGATGGAAGCCTTAGAAGCAACAATGAAGAAGCACAACATCAATTTGGAGCACTCTTCACCTTCATCTTCAGGAATGGCACTTTCTGCTTGTGGTTGTGAAGCATCAAGATCTGGTTATGCATTAAATATATCTTCCTCTTCTCATTCTCATGAGTGGCTCATTGATTCTGGAGCTTCTTATCACATGGCCAAAAATAAAGCCATGTTTTCTTCTTTAAATGATTGTAACACCAAACATATTTATGTTGGTGATGATAGATCTCTTAGTGTTGTAGGATATGGAACCATTCATCTAGATAATGGTCAGTTTAATGATGTACTATGTGTTCCTACCTTGTCATGCAACCTTCTCTCTGTTTATCAGATAACTCATTCAGGTGAAGGGAAAATAGTAGAATTCTCACCTCATGTTGTTGTAATTAAGGACCTCAAAGATCCTAGACATATTTTAGCTACTGGCATTGCTGATGATTCCACAAGGTTGTATAAGTTTGACAACTTTGGGTCATCATGTCTTCCCTCCATTTTTTTTGCTCATAATGATGAAGTGAGAAACCTTTTGCATGAGCGATTTGGTCACTTAAACTATCGCTCCCTTCAAACTCTATGTAAGGAAAATATGGTGACGGGTCTTCCTATGGTATCTTGCCGAGATAGTGTTTGCTCCAGATGTGTACTCGGAAAACATCATCGGGATAGTTTTGAAAAACGTGCCTCTTGGCACGCTTCATCCCCTTTGCAGCTTGTCCACGGTGATTTATGTGGTCCACTTCCTGTTGTTTCTTTCTCTGGTTGCAAGTACTTCTTAACTTTCATTGATGATTTTTCCAGACGCACTTGGGTATACTTCTTAAAACTAAAGAATGAAGTTTTTAACATGTTCTTGGCCTTTAAGGCCTTTGTTGAGAAACAATTTGGACATCAAATTCTTAAGTGAATATCAGACAATGGAGGAGAATATGTTAACAACAAATTTATCAACTTCTGCACTGAGCATGGCATTCAATTGCAACATACTGTTCCATATACTCCACAACAAAATGATGTAGTTGAAAGGAATAATTTCACCTTAAAAGAAATGGGTAATTGTATGCTTCAATCTAAAGGACTTGGTCTCAATTTTTGGGCAGAAGCCATTAACTGTGCAAATTACATAGTAAATCGCACTCCTACTAAGGCTTTAAAGAATATAACTCCAGAGGAAGCTTGAGCTCAATCAAACCATATGTAAGTCACTTTCATGTTTTTGGAAGTGATGCTTGGGCCCATATTCCAGATGCGAAACATAAATACTTAGAACCTAAGAGTGAAAAATGAATTTTTGTTGGATATTCTGAAGATGTAAAATGATATAGACTTCTTCAACCAAAATCCAAAAATATAGTCATTAGAAGAGATGTAAAATTTTATGAAAATATATCGGCCTGTGAGCCTAGTTCGGCGGGTGTGCCACCTTTGGCCCACAAGCTTGATTCGACATATGTGCCACCTCTCTCTCTCTCTTCTATTTTTAATAGCATTCCTTCTAGTTCATATGATGAAGCAAGGATGAAAATCCTCCACCTCTTTAAATTATTCCTTTTACTCCATAGCTTCCAAGATGGGTCCGCTCTACTCGGGATGCAGCAAGTTCTCTTGCAAGTGACCCTGTCGATCGACGGCGTACACGTTCTCAGTTCGAAAAAGCCTCTTCCTTATTGGCTCAAGTTCCAGAAAATCATGATCCAAAACCTTTGAAGAAGCTTTCGGTCATCCAGATCGGGATGAAGCTATAAATGAAGAATATCGTTCCTTATTGGCGAACGATACTTGGGATCTTGTTCCTCTTCCAAAAGGAATAAAACTTGTCATATGCAGATTGTTTTACAAAACCAAGTTTGGACCAAGTGGAAAAGTGGATAGACATAAAGCTTGTCTTTTCGCTAAAGTATTTTCACAAGTTGAAGGCATTGACTATACTGAAGCCTTCTCCCCTGTTGCCAAAATGAATTATGTCCGCCTTGTTCTTTCCCTTGCTTCCTCTTTTAAATGGTAATTCCATCAGGTGTTAAATCTGCCTTCTTACATGGAGATTTGCATGAAGAAATCTGCATGGAACAACCCCCTGGCTTTATCCAAAACGACTCTAGCCTTGTTTGTCACCTTAGGAAGTATCTCTATGGTCTCAAACAAGGTCCTAGGGCTTGGTATGCCGAAATGGATAGATTTATGTTAGATAATGGCTTTTATAGGTGTCATTCTGACAACACTGTCTACACCAAGAAAGTGGATAAGTCCTTCACCATCCTTGTTCTTTATGTTGATGATATTATTCCTACTGGTAGTGATCCAAACCATATAAACCATGTGAAGTCTAGCCTCAAAAAGAAGTTTGAAATGACAGACTTAGGACACTTGCATTATTTCCTTGGTCTGCAAGTCTTGCAATCCAAAGAAGGCGTTACCCTCTCTCAGTCCAAGTATGCCTGTGATCTTCTACACCACTTTCACATGGAAGAATGTAAGCCATCCCCTTCTCCCTTTCAGTCTGGAGTCAATATTACAGTCACTTGTACTACCCCTGAAGTTGATGCTACCTTATGCTGTCAACTTGTTGGTAAACTTCTATATCTAACCCATACCCGTCATGACCTTTCCTTTGCCTTTGGTCTTGTTGCTTGGTTTATGCACAAAACTCATGAAAGTGACTGGAAAGAAACTAAAAGAATACTTTGATATATTCGAGGTAAAGTTCAGTTCAGGATTCATTACAGTGCAGGAGCATCTCCATTTTTGATTGGTTTCACTAATTCTGATTGGGCTCATGACCCTGATGATCGAAAGTCTATTGAAGGATATGTGTTCACTCTTGGTTCAAGACCTATTACATGGTCTTGTAAGAAACAAAGTGTCGTCTCTATTTCTTCAGCAAAAGCAGAGTATCGTGGTGCAGTTGAAGCCAGCAAGTAAGCCATGTGGCTTCATCAGATCCTGTCTGAATTTGGTCTTCATCAGCAGCATCCAACTACACTTTGGTGTGATAATCAGAGTTCCATTCAGCTATGTAAAGATCTAGTTCAACATCAGCGTATGAAACACATTGAACTCCACATACAATTCATCAGAAAGCTCATTCATGATCGTGTTCTTGAAGTGCAGTACTGTCCAACCAATGATCAAGTAGCCGATATCTCTACAAAGGCTCTCACAGAGGTGAAGTTTACCAAATTTCGCTCCATGATTGGAGTTCAGGAAAGTTGTCATTAAGTGGGGATAGGCTCTAATGCCTCCTTCCTAATCCTATTATGTCACTTTTGTAAATCCTTCAATCCTATCCCAATTTGTTCTTAAGGGGGGATGTTAGGATATTTCGACACATAGGAAATAGGCTCCTTTTGTGTCACCTTTGTAAATCCTTCAATCTTATCCCAAGTTGTTCTTAAGGGGGGATGTTAGGATATTCCGACACATAGGAAATAGTTAAGAATAACTTAGTCTAGTGTAGAGTTAGGTAAAGTGTGTTTCTTTACTATGTACATTTGTAACTTATAATCTGACTGTCACGATTTGTAGTGATCTGACGGTTCACTCCCTCCTCGGTTTTAATGACACTTGATCTATGGCTTAACACCCAATTGGTCCATGATCTCTATTTAAAGAGCATGGAGGGTCATTTGTCTATTAACCGTTTATGAGAGAAACATATGTAACTTTTCTTTTTATATTAATAAATTTCCTGAAGTGGCTGCGTTGGCTCAGGCCATGGACTATTTCCCTCTTCGAGGGTTTTAACCACATGATAATACTGGTGTACTGATTTGTGACATGTTTGTGAGCAGTGACCTTTGGTTTTTTATCTAAGGAACTTACCCTGTAAATTCCTACATGGTATCAGAGCCTCCTTCCTTATCCTATCATGTCACTTTTGTAATTCCTTCAACCCTATCCCAATTTGTTCTTAAGGGGGGATGTCAAGATATTTCGACAAATAGGAAATAGGCTCCTTTTGTGTCACCTTTGTAAATCCTTCAATTATATCCCAAGTTGTTCTTAAGGGGGGATGTTAGGATATTCTGACACATAGGAAATAGTTAAGAATAACTTAGTCTAGTGTAGAGTTAGGTAAAGTGTGTTTCTTTACTATGTACATTTGTAACTTATAATCTGATGGTCACGATTTGTAGTGATCTGACGGTTCACTCTCTCCTCGATTTTAATGACACTTGATCTGTGACTTAACACCCAATTGGTCTATGATCTCTATTTAAATAGCATGGAGGGTCATTTGTCTGTTAACTGTTTATGAGAGAAACATATGTAACTTTTCCTTTTATATTAATAAATTGCCTGAAGTGGCCGCGTTGGCTCAGGCCGTGGACTTTTTCCCCCTTCGAGGGTTTTAACCACGTGATAATACTGGTGTACTGATTTGTGATATGTTTGTGAGCGGCGATCTTTGTTTTTTTATCTAAGGAACTTACCCTATAAATTCCTACAAGCTACCAAATTTTCAATCTGATATGATATTTTCTTATCATATTGTGAAATTACAGGCTTTTGTCCTGAGATATATGGTCTCAATTTGGTCTCATTTACAACTATTTCAGGGACACATCTTTCTGATTTGGTTCTGAAAATACTATGTTCAAAATTTAAGTCAAACTCAATATCCTGAATCGTTATAAGGATTTCTGGAAGCGAATTAGTTCTAGGAAATGGATTATTACTTGCTTGACTTTCAACAAAGCTATTTTTAATAATCAACCTCTCAGGATTAGTTACAACTTTAGGAGGATTAGGACCTGGGTGGTATCTGGTGTAGATCTTCCTGGAAGCCAGATATTCAAAGAAATTATTTACAAATAAGTATATAAACAAATTTTGGGTGGAAACTTCAGCCTAGCAGCTTCTACTTCACTGTCACCCACATGAAAAAGCTTTAAGACTTTGAGATCAATAATTACCAGGGAAATATTTTGTTTTTATTTTTTGTTCCCCGGTATGGTTTCCAGAATGTTAGCACTCCGTATTTTTCCTATATTGAGGAGGAAAATTACAAAGATAACCACAAACTACTTTTAAAGTTGGGATCTAGCCTTTCCAGCTTCAGAGAGGGCTCTCTTTGTATGATTTAGTTTTTGTTTTCAGGATTTTAGGCTAGATATTAGAATTCAAGATATCCTTTTTAAAATTTTGGTTGTAAAATGAAGGAAAAGTCCATTGAGCATGGAGTCATTAAAATTCTTGGTTATCAGGACAAAATAACTGAGTAGCTGAAACTCTTGTATCTTTAGATATTTAATGGTGTTCCCGAGGTGAAGAAACAGATGATAAATTAAATATAAAGCATACTTAAATGAATTTTATATTTAATCTCAGAAGAAAACATTTATATTGTTTTAAACAAGCCAGAGTTGAGTACAAAAAGTAAATTCAACTATTTATCTTCTTGCAACAATCAAGAAAATAAATCCATGTGAAAAACTCAGAAAGAAGGACAAATTAACATGAGGAAAACATCACCATTTGTTTGACACAAGAATCATGGAACATAAATGCCTCTGTATGTATGAAATCGATTACTTCAAGTGAAGTTCATAGCTTACAATAAAAAAGATATTCTCTTTTTCATTATCCAACCCTTTCTAAGTCTTATTACAAAATATTTATAGACTTTCTGTTGAACCAACTTAGAATTCCAAAAGGAATTGATTACAAAATAATATCTAACAAACATATAGATATTTCTGAAATAGAACCAAAAAACAGGAATTCTAGACAAATTCAATTGTTCTGTTGAATCTCTAGAGGGAAGTGGTTGCTGACGGTAGCTACTTTTCAGCTTCTTTTGTTTGTATGTTCCCAAAAATATAGGATTTATGTTTACCTTTAATCAATCAACTCAAGTAACTTATCCCATCACTCTTCACTTGGAATGGAAAAATTTACCATGCTTCAAAATCTTTCATCTACTTCTGTGTAAGCTTGGAAAGTTGGCTTATTGAGGAATATATGATGAATTTTATGTTGAATATGGAGATCATACTGCAGTCCCTCCATGAAATCTTCTCGAGTTATTGTTCCTCTTACTTTAGCAAATTTGGATGTATATGTAGCTATATTCCATAATTGTTCTTGATAATTTTCTAATGGAATCAATTTTCCATTAGAAGCTCTTAAGGTTAGAAGACCCTTTTATGAAATAAATAAACATTTCTATTAAATATTCTAACTTGAAGCTCTAATTTTTTGCACTTGTTCTCCAATTGCACCATAATATTTTTATTTGGCAATGCTCTTTTGACTTCTATCATTGTCTTTGTTCTATCTCGAATATTGAGCTCTTCAATCTTATCTTTATTTTTGGAGAGCCAACATTTTTATCATCATATGTGCTTCTGTTGGCCCGTGTTCAATATCCTCTTTGGTCTGGTCAATTACTGCTTTGACATTCTACATTAGCTCCTCCCTCTCTAATATGATATGAACTCATGACCATAAATCTGTGATATTTGCACTTATACTATTCCATATACTATTTTTGGCATCTACTAAAATTTGAGATGTTAGAGTCTGATCCTCATACTTTTGAATTTGCTGAGTCAATTTTAAATTACTTTGCACATATGCTAGGCATGCATTATCTAATTTGATCTTTTTTTCCTACAAACTTGACAATGTTGTCATTAACTTTTCATTTTCTTTATTTGTTAGTGATAATTCTCCCAAAGCTTTGACTAGCTTCTTAGAAGAATCAGCAGTGGATGCTTATGTTTTTTTTTGTACTTCTTGTTATGATGATGTAACTACTTCTGATGATGTACCATTTCTTCCAAACGTTCATTTTCCATCAACGATGTTTCCATGTCTTCTTCCATCTTCTGGATTTGAACATTTTGTTCAACTATTATTTTGAATAGATTCTCTTTCTCAATCTCTAAATTTGATATTTCTTTGGCTTGAGGGTGCTCTGTAGTTGGGAGTTTAAGCTACTTTCTCAGAGCCTGAATATCTTCATTTTTGTTTCTGATTATTTCCTCGACTGCTTTTACATTATTAGGATCATATCCTAGCTTGATTATCAAGTCTTATAAAGCTTTGGTTCTAGTGTCCTTGGCCAGAGAAGACATTCTCTCTATCTTTAATTGTGAATGCATATTTTTTAGATATGCTAGTAACATTGAGGCAACCATAGTTAAACTGGTCAATGATGAATAAATCATCTCACTTGTTTTTTATGCAAATCGATTTGATCAATTGCATGAAAATTCTTAGTATCAATAGAAAATATTAAATCTTTATAATCTTCAACACTCCTAGGCACTAGAACTGTAGCTTCTAGGAAGGCTAATTGAAACTGCCCATTTTCTGTGTCAAATGCATATAGTAGCCTGTGCTGAGTAGTGGCACTCTGCTTCCAGAATTATGAGTATGTCGTAGCTTTCAGGGTTTCATTATTCCTCTTGATCTCATTGTATCTAGCAAACATATTTTGATGTGTGGCCATTTGAGATGAAGAAGACTCAAGTGACTGTGTTATGTCTTCAACACCTGGAAAAGGAGTAACTGGAAAACATATTAAAACCATTGTGTCTTGATCTTGGGTCTCCTTTTCCTCTGATGACTCTTTTTGAAAGGTGTCATGTGTGTCATCTTTAATGTCAATGATGATTTTGTCCTTAGGGTATGTCTTCTTTCTTATTTTGAACTCCCGAAAATCTGGTGACTCAGAATCAGTGGGGGACATGTTTTCCATTATTATTTTGGTTTCCTTGATGAATTTTCATGTCTCCACCCACTTTTTGAGGGATTCCCGGAGATTAAACCACCTCAACCCCTAACCATTGAGAATTTTCCTAAGACCACCTCACCCGGTTCCAAACCTTTCGATAATCCAAAGCTCAACCAAGTAAAAGAACCCCATCACACCATGGATATCCAAAAATTGCAAGGCAAGGTTGAAACAACTATCAAACTAGAAAAAATCCATGCCAATGACAACAAGAGAACCAAATACAAAAAATCTACCATGCATTCACAAACCATCTAGGAAATCACACATGCAACTTGTTACCTACAATTCTTCCTACTGAAGCTACTTCATCCAACCTTCCTTGCTTTTCTTTTTCTTTCCTTTTTTTTTTCTTTTGCTTTCCATAACTTGTTTTCTCCTCTTGGTGCCATTCTCTCTCTGAAAATAATTCCAAAGCCAAAGTGAAAAAAGTTGTGAACTGATCCTTGGAAGCTCCTTTAATTTCCTCTATTTTTCCTTCAATTTTCCACTCATGCAAACCTGTGACCTTTCATCTCACTTTTCTCCTATTTTCCTTTATTTTCAATAAATGTCAATTAATGTCTCTTCTCCTTTGTCAATTCCTTTGCCAATTTCCTTAACTATAATAAAACAAAATGACACCCACTAGGATGTTTTTCCCAACATTCAGCTTGGAATACATTTCCCATGACCTTGGTCTTAATTTTCCTTTATTAACTTTATTACACGAGATTTTAACCCGGGGCTATTACACAAGGGTTGGCAACACCCAACATAGTAGTTCAATCACTGCTCTATTCATAATATTGTGTGGAGTTCCATCTTCAATAGACATTTTCTCGCAAACTCAACCACAATTCAAATTAATTTTATTCAACAAACCCTTAGCTTCCTCTATTTTTAATCCCTTGTGTTCTACTTTCACTTGTGCAGGAAATCATTGTGCGGAGCTTCGCAGATAGATCTACCAATTTCAGTTGATTCCTCTTGCAAGACTCACAATTCTACATCCAGTGTTGATATGTGTTCACAATATTAAAATCCATTTCCTAGATTTTAGGCTTGTCATGTGAAATCACATTCATTTCTAAGCGAATGAATGGAGTAAATATTGGGTAGTCGCGGGTGTAACATGAGGTATGGTTAACACTAGCCTTTCCATAATACTAATACAAAATTCTTAATATTGGACTAATCGCAGCGGGAGTCACCCAAATTTTAGAGTTTCCAATAACCTTTTTCTTAGCCATCATCGAAATTCGTTTATTTAATTTTAAGGTAAATTATAATGTTTTAAATTTCGAACTGGTGGTGAATATATAAATGAATTCAATATATATAAAAAATCGGATGCGTAAGAAGCTCATTGTGCGAAGCTTCACACTCCCACACAATGAACTTCTTCCAATAATCTGGATTGGATCATTATATTATTTATCATCCATCTCGATGCATTCAGAGTGGGAAAAGTGGAGGAATCAACTCATGGAACAATCTTTATAGGAGGGACCCTATTTGGCAAAATAGGGTTTGAAACCTTATAGACACATTTTGAGGCACCAAATGACTTTTTTTAGGGTAAAACTTTGTCGCTTTAGTTAGTGTAGCACAATTTCATGTTGTTTTACACATAAATATCTTTCCAACGACACAAGAAGCACATCAATTAGAGTCTGTATGCAAAATTTATGTCACTCAGAATTTGACCTTCCTGTTTACACACCTATAGTTCGGGAGGATGTCGTGTCAGCCCCCATTATTCATGGAAAATGTGTTAGCCACATTTTTGTGATGGAAAAGACTCTAAAAGAGTTTATATTGTAACTCTAGTTAAGAGTTGATGTAGTCAAAATTAACCACTAGTAGGTTATCGGGTTGGGTTATCATTAGGCCACTAGGAGGAAGAGACATTCCATTCTTCCGAGAGAATTTTGTTCTATAGCTGAGGAAAGATAGTCGAGAGAGATATGAGGTATATCACACAAAGAGGATATGTGCACTCTAGCAACCCATGGGCCACAATAATTTTCTTCTTTGTACATGCATCCATATTTCCAGACAGAGAAAAAAAGCGAAGCGGTCTCACCTTCCAGTTGAGTTTTCTCTCGAAAGGATTTCCCAGAAAGAATATATTATGTCATGTGTGTGTGAGAGTTTATATTGTTGTTCTCTACTTTTCTGCATAATTTCCATTTGCACGCATGCATTAATTACAGTGAAATTTACATATCTTAAAGCTTAATAAAACCTTTATAGTGTAGAAATTCATAATTTTAATACATTATTATCAGATTTATTACGACACACTATCTAATAAAATATCCACAACAATTTATAGATCATCCACTCAATTTATTTTATTTTATTTTTTAAATAAAAATCATAAATATAGCACCTTCCATTCGTCCACTATGACCGATCTTCCGGTCAACCATTCTACACAATGGACATTGTTTAGCATCTATGTTGTGTCATTCTTATCACCCTACGTACTTACATGGAGTTTTTCTAAGTGATGGACACTAAACCTGAGTATTCGAATTAACAATTAAGGCCTTAATAAATAAAAATATTTCTCCAAACCTTTTTATGCACAAGGCCTTGAAATTAATATTTTTTAATGGACCGTACACAAACTTTTAGATATATTTGGAAACAACAAATTTTACAGATACCATATAATACATTCTCTTTATTTTTCACTTTGGTGAGCAAATTCAAGAGTAAAGCTAAGCGTGAAGTGTTGAGACATCATTTATGAGATACACAGCGGCATTGAACTTGAGCTTCGTTCTTCGTTTCATAGCGATCCTTTCTCTTTCCCTTAGTGTACATCCCTTGCTCATATTTTTTTAGAAGCCACGTGAAGCGATGCCAATTCTTGCTCTGAAACGTTTGTTGGTTTATTCTCAGATATGTGAAAACATACATATGGGAGTTGTTATTATTATCGTTAGTATTATAAATATTAAGTTTCAAAAGATGTGGTTTAATGGTTAGGTGGGAAAGTTTGGTCTTACAAATCTTGTGGTCCAATCTTGAGCATGACTATGACTATATATTCATGTGAGCTGTTCAAGGCATGATTTTTTAGTTGAAAAAAAATTCTTGAGATTTGAATTGTGCATGATTTGGGTATATGCACTTCCATCTAACCTTTGCAACTCATTCTCCCCGCAAGACCCACACCTATTTTCTTGGTAGCCTCGTAACCTGTCTCAGAAGTCTCTTAGGACTGCACCATGTGTGTTGTGGTTTCTCCTCATCTCTCATCTCAAAGCAAGTGAATTTGAGAACAACTTAATGTTTTTTAAACATATGAGCAAATGGAAGATACCCTTCTCTTTGTCTAGTATTATAGTAGTTTGTATTCAACTCTACAGCGTGAGATTTCAGGTTGGTAATATTACGCGTTAAATATTAGTCGTACACTTTAATATTAATGCATGGTCCAATGTCACATTATGAAAAACATTGTCTCAATACGAAAATCAACAATGGGCGATCATCGATAATCATCGTTAGTCGTAGTCGATCAAGGTATTCCATGGTCGAATGTCACATTGTGACAAATATCGTCTCAATATGAAAATCAACCATGGCCAACCATGGTCATTCTTCGTTCAACATCGCATTGTGATAACAATTGTCACAATGTTTAAATTAAGTATGCTCAACCATGTTTATTTTACGGTTATAGTACTTATCTAAAGGTTTTTATATACTTGAGGTTTATAATATTAGTCTCTTATGTTTAATATTATTCCCTTTAGTTTATAATATTAGTCATTACATGAGTTTATCAAACCTTTGTGTTTAAGATATTAATTTGTAGGCTTTATTAATCTCTTATGTTTTTAATATTGTTCCCTTCGCCTTATTGATTCCTCAGATTTTTAATATTTATCTCTTCGGTTCACCAATTCCTTTGGTTTATGATATAAAACATTTGGGTTTATTAGTTCTTTTGGTTTATAATATTAATAATCCCTTGGGTTTTAAAAACTCATGAGTTAAAAATATTAATTCTTAGGGTTTATTTATTTCTTAGGTTTTTTAGTTTAAAATATTAATTCTTAGAGTTTATTAATCTCTTGTGTTTTTAATATTGATCCATTGGCCTTATTGATCCTTTAGGTATTTAATATTTATCCTTTGGGTTCACCAATTCCTTTGGTTTGTAATATTAAACCCTTGGGTTTATTAGTTCTTTTGGTTTATAATATTAATATCCCTTGGTTTCATTAATCTCTTGAGTTTAAAATATTAATTCTTAGGGTTTATAAATCTCTCGCATTTAAAATATTAATTCTTAGGGTTTATTAATTTCTTGGTTTATAATATTAATATTTATCCCTTGGGTTCACCAATTCTTTCGATTTATAATATTAAACCTTTGGTTTATTACTTATTTTGGTTTATAATATTAATAATCTCTTGGGTTTATTAATCTTTTGAATTTAAAATATTAATTATTAAGGTTTAGTAATTTCTTAGGTTTTTTAGTTTAAAATCATTATTCTTAGGTTTTATTAATCTCTTGCATTTTTAATATTAATTCCTTAGCCTTATTGATCCCTTAGGTTTTTAATATTTATCTCTTGGGTTCACGAATTCCTTTGGTTTATAATATTAACCCTTGGGTTTATTAGTTCTTTTGGTTTATAATATTAACAATCCCTTGGGTTTATTAATCTCTTGAGTTTAAAATATTGATTCTTATGGTTTATTAATTTTCTAGGTTTTTGAGTTTAAAATATTAATTCTTAAGTTTATTAATTCTGTGTCTTTTTAATATTAATCCCTTGGCCTTATTCATCATTTAGGTTTTTAATATTTATCCATTGGGTTCACCAATTTCTTTGGTTTATAATATTAAACCCTTGGATTTATTAGTTCTTTTGGTTTATAATATTAATAATTCCTTGGGTTTATGAATATCTTGAGTTTAAAATATTAATTCTTACGAATTATTAATTTCTTAGGTTTTTGAGTTTCAAATATTAATTCGTAGGGTTTATTAATCCCTTGAGTTTTCTAATTGTGACAACAATTGTCTCAATATTTAAATCAAGCATGGTTAAACAAGTTTATTTTACGGTTTATAGTATTTATCTAAGGGTTTTTATATACTTCAGGTTTATAATATTAATCTCTTAGGTTTAATATTATTCTCTTAGGTTTATAATATTAGTAATCATGTGATTTTATCAATCTTTTTTGTTTAAGATATTAATTTGTGGGATTTATTAATCTCTTATATTTTTAATATTGATCCCTTAAGTTTTTAATATTTATCCCTTGGGTTCACCAATTTCTTGGATTTATAATATTAAACCTTTGGGTTTATTATTTCTCTTGGTTTATAATATTAATAATCCCTTAGGTTTTTAAATCTCTTGAGTTTAAAATATTAATTCTTAGGATTCATTAATATCTTAGGGTTTTGAGTTTAAAATATTAATTTCTAGGGTTTATTAATCTCTTCACTTTAAAATATTAATTCTTAGGATTTATTAATTTCTTAGTTTATAATATTAATATTCATCCCTCTCGTTTATAATAGTTTCCCTTAGGTTCATTAATTTCTCGAGTTTATAATATTAAAAGCTTCAGTTTATTTGGTCCTTAACTTTCTAATATTAATAATTCCTTTCGTTTATCATTTAATGTCTTCAAATTTTTAATCCTTTCAGTTTAAAATATTAATGTTTGTTTCATGGTTTATAGTATTTATCTAAGGGTTTTATACTTAAGGGCTTATAATATTAATCTCTTAGGTTTAATATTGTTCCTTTAGGTTTATAAACCCTTGGTTTTTTAGCATTAATCCCTTGGGTTTATTATTTCACCAGGTTTTAAATATCAATCCATTAGGTTTATTTATCCTTGAGCTTATTAATTCATGGAGTTTATAATATTAACAATCCCTAAAGTTGATTTTTCTCTTTGTTTTATAATATTAGTAATCATGTGAGTTTATCAATCATTTGTATTTAAAATATTAATTCCTAGACTTTATTAATCTCTTCTCTTTTTAATATGGATCTCTTGGGCTTCTTGATCTCTTAGGTTTTTAATATTTTTCCCTTGGGTTCACCAATTCCTTGGGTTTATAATATTAGACCCTTGGGTTTATTAGTTCTTTTGGCTTATAATATTAATAATCCCTTGGGATATTGGTAAGATATATATACTTATTATAGATAGCAATAAAATACTATTATAATGTTATATTTGAGTTTTAGTATAATTTGAGTTATAGCTATTAATGTATTGAAAAAAATTGATAATATTTTATTATCAAATAATATAATAATATATATTTTAATATATTATATTCTTTTATATATATATATATATAAACATATTTTAGTTTAATATATAGTATGCATATAGTTAATATTATTAATATATTATAAGTAGATATATAAAATATATTGGTAATTATATTCATAAATTTATAATGATTATTTTGGTAATATACATGTGGTGGGTGGTGGATATAGGCCTATCGGCGTATATCAACCACATTGGTGAATGTGGTTGTAAATATATTTCATATACGCCTATCGACGTATATCAACCACATTGGTAAATGTGATTGTGCTAGTGTTATAGTACTTTGTAGTCAACTCCACAACGTGATATTTTGCGTTGTAATATGACCGGGTCCCTGTAACCTTTACAAATAATTTGGCATCGTTGCTTCTAAAAACACCCTATACAACACTTGGAATTCTCTCACCATGAGCATGTAAAATTTTCGAATTCCAATTGAGGAATAATTTTCCATATTCGGTGTCCCATGTTCCCTCTCTCCAAAAGAAGCCAATGTATTCCAACTGGTTATAATTCCTTGAATCGTGAGGGCAGTCTCGCCCCCAATCGCCATTCCCAACGAATTTTGCATGGGTTCTTATGGACGCTTCATGTACTATACAAAAATTAGATTTCAAACATTTAGGTGGTTACAATATTAAGGCGTTCATACAAAGAAATATTTTGGATTCTCCTATTTGTGCCATAGATCTGAATTTTCCATTATCCTCGAAAAGTAAAGTTGATTGACTTTGTCATAGCATTGTAATTCACCAATCTCAGGGAAGTAGCAGTTGTCATTGCTTTCAGGGTATGAGGGATAAATCAGCTCCCCACAAGGCCCCATTCCAACTTGAATTTACGACATGTATGTCAAACTTGCATTCTCAAGAAGGAAGCAAGCACAACCTATTCCGATCAATTAATGACTTCAAATGGAAATATATGTTTCAATTAATCAGAGAGGCAATTAGATGGACACACCATTATGACTTTTCTGAGCATATAATTGAATGTATCTCTGAAACTTCTCATATAATAGAAGTATACCTAAATCGATGTTTTTCTCTTCGGGTAAGTGAGGTGTCACACACAACAACTATATATATATATATATATATATATATATATATATATATATATATATATATATATATATATATATATATATATATATATATATATTCTTTAATTTCTCTTCCCGACTTTATATTTGCATGCAAATGCAGTTTCTCTCAACTTCTTCCAAAGCCCCTTCTTCCAAAGCCTAATGAGGTAACAGAATGCTACATCCACAATAGAAAAAACAACAATATAAGTCAAGCACAATCATGACCTTAACATGCTAAACTTGAGCCCGAACCGCCCATTTCATAATTTTCGTGTTCTTTTTTACCCAACCAACTTTGAGGAGCGTCGCCATTTCTAAGGCTACAACTCTTGCCTAATTTGAATAGGACTGGGGAAGCTTTAAGATTTTTTTTCAAGCTACTATGCAAATAGTTGAACCGAATATTTAATTGGCTAGAGCTAATGCTAAGTATAGATTGAATTTGATTCTCGATTGTTATGCCCAAAAACATTCCAGGGTTTAATACAATGGTGGCGCAACGATACATTTTTATGTATAATGTCATTCCAATACTCGATGTATTTTATGTTAAGTGTTGTTGAAATCGATGAAAAGAAGTCATTGAATTATGTTGAATTTTGAATATTCATTTAACCATGTAAATATGAAAAACTAGTATGAATTGGTGTCCACGAACTTCCAACACTAAAAACTTTGCTACCACGTTGAGCAATGCTACCAGCTCTTACTCATCAAAATGTGTGTCCAGCCACACAAGATCCACCATAAAGGCAACTTTGCAAATTGTATTGGAGTGGCTTATTGTTGGAGCGGGGTCCCCTCAAGCACAAGTTTCAAAGCCCCTCAAGTCAACACTTACCCTCTAACAACCTCTAAACGAAAATCTTTTGTCTTGTACGGCCAAACTTCATAAGTCAATCTTTTGTCTTGTACGACCAAACTCCATAAGTCAATATTTTGTCTTGTATGACCAAACTCCATAAGTTCTTGTGTATAACTTTGCTTGTGCGGAGTCACACAATGAAACCTAATAATATTAATTGGAGATTTGTTCAGCACCCTGCCTACGTAAGGACCCATAACCACTTAAGTTTTGGCATCCTAGAGAAATAGTATAATAGTGTCAGAGCACTCATCGATAGAATGGTCATTCAACAAATTATTATTTTTTTCCATTCTTTTAAAATAAATTGTTAGGCACTAACAAATACCATAACTAAAACACCCTCAATCAGAGAAATTTCGCCCCATCACAGGTACCTTAGCCAATCAAAAATTAAAAATAAAAATTCAAAAAATTAGAATTTTTTTTTTTAATTACAAGAAAATAAAAATATTAAACTTTTGTTAAAATTGCAAAAACATACAATGTCAATACATTTTGATAGTGAAATAGATGTTATAGTCCCTAACAAAGCAATAACTAATAAAAATAGTCTACTTAAATATTTGATAAGAAACCAACTACACACAATAATAAAAATAACATTAAAATTTCAAATTATTATATATAAAGTTATATGATCAATCAAAATATCAACCTTTACAATGTATATTTAGCTTCGGAATTTTTTTTTTTTTTAACATACTAAATATTTAGATTAAAAAACAAATAAAATTAATTTTACTATTTAATATTCAATTTTAGTAATCCAATAAATAATAATAAAATATAAAAATATTATAATGAATAAATTATATGGGATCAAATGATTTTGACACGAGACTATTGAAGTAAATTTCATTCTTATTATCTCTACACAATCATAGAAATGAATTTGTCAATGACAGTCAAGTTGTTCCTTTAATATGATATATTTAAGATTATGGCCTGGCATGAGCTCATGAGTAATGTTATGGTTCTTGAACAAATCGACCAATTGTATTTAAAATATTTGCATTTTCTAAGAATATAATAATATTTTTTGAAAGTATATATTAAAAAATATATATATATATATTTTTTTAAATCTAAATAATGTATATAGTTGGTACATATTTTTGTTTATATTTTTATAAGAATTTTTTTTAAATGGTGTCAAAAATTGGTTATATTTTTAAAATTTAAAACAAATTTTTATATTGATAATATTATAATTAATTGTTGTATTGGTGACGATTTAAAATTTCTTAACGAAGTGGGAATTTCACTTACCATTTGAGTTCATATATAATAAGTATTGTATTATAGTGTAGTTCTTGCCACACAAATTTGTCAAAAATATTATTTAAGTGATTAGAAAATTTTTAGTTTAATTTATATAAGTTACATGAATTGAATTTTTATGACTTTATCTTAATAATTATGTGTATTTGTAAAAATATACATTACTTAATTATTCGCTTAAGTCATGTGATTACAAAAATATTTAATTCAATTTATGTATGAAGTTACATGAATTGAATCTTTATGACTTATTTTAATGATTTTGTGTAGTTGATTTGCACATACAAAACTAAATGAACATGAGCCATGAGTGATGTAAGAACTACTCATAAAATTATTATGATAGCCTAATGAAGCATGCAATCCAAATCTTTGCACCCAAATATATGGATGACGAGGATTATGCAAAAATGCTTACTTTGTTGGGCCATTCAAAGTTTTAATGGTTTCATATTTGTTTATTACATTTCCACTTATATTTCATGCAATTTTAAAAGTAAAAAATCAGTTATGCTTCTTGGGAATTAAAAACTACACTATCAACTATGTTACTATGTAGCCTATGCTTCTATGATATGTAGTTTCTATTGCATTACATGTAGAGAATTTTAACTTAGTTTCATCAAATGATAAAAAGAAGTTGAGTGTTTTTATTAATTAAACAAAATATTTATTAAAAATAGAAACATGTTTTACAAGTAATTATTTTCCTTCTACATCAATTATTACCTACATTTTGTAGATACTTGAAAGTATATGAGATTAATAAAATCAAGATGATGGTGAAGGTGGATGATTATAGATAATGGTTACACACTTGGAGACCACTAAACTTAGCCAAGCATCTTCGAAACCGTTCAAAAATAATATATAAACAACCTTGGTAGAGTCTATATGTTGTAATAAGAAATCAAAATTTTATTTATGGACCAATCATATTTTTACAAATAATTTTTTTTATCAGGTTAAAAAATAAACATATCTCATTTAAAAATTAAACCTTAGATATGGTAAAGGGGGAAATGTTGTCATTGACCCAATATCAATATCACATGTCTAATAGCCATACCTTATTTCATATGCCATTTTTTAAATTAATGAATTTAATTAAAAGCATAAAAATGCACAACTACTTTGGAAATAAATTTTAAGTATACTACTTAAAAATATTATATAAAACATTATTGATAATTAAATTAAAATTTTGAAAACACTATTCCAAAATACACATGTTTCTTTGCATAAATATCACATTTTTCAATGACTATTGCAATGATCCATGTCAGGTGAAAGCAATTCTTGGTTTGAGGCGTGAATGTTTCCATAGTCAGATACATAATGTAGATTAGAGCTTCTGGAATCCTGTGTAATATGATTGAAGAGCTTAATTGCAAGTAAATGAAGAAAAAAATTCCAGTATATCTATGTTTTAGGAGTGACTTTATAGGTATCCAATTGGTCTCGCTTTTTAGCTCTACTAGTGTAGGCAACTTATGCCTCACCAATAGCAACAATGTAGAGCTCCAAATGGAGATCATCTGCATCCAGCTTCAATGTTCACAATGACTCATTCAACAAACAAATATTTGAGTTATGAAAATGATAATTTTCTAACTAATCAAAACATATATTTACCAAGATATACATAGCACTTTACCTTCAATAAAATGATGTGAAACGTCTTAGTTTCTACCATTAAATATGATTGAGCAAACAGAACTTCGGGATTCCAGTTTTCCAGCATTGAAAAAACAACAAAAATAGATCCAATTCCTTCGAAGTCATTATTTTGATCAACAATAGGTTGGAACATGTGATCATATTCACAACAAAATTCAGTAAACTATTCATTCTTCCATCAAAGCCGATAAGTGACCAAATTTTCTAGCGGGTGGAGATTATTTGCTTGGACCAAGGATGAATTGATACCACTTTTATGGATGTGATTATGTTTACGCGTACCATGATTGAGTCATAAATAGTATTAAAATGTTTTATACCTTCAACAACAACAAAAATTAAAATGAGAATCAAAACAACAATGGAAACCAAACTATAGTAATACTCCATATCCATACCTAAGGTACCATGACTCATAATCTTGAAAACAAGAACAATAATTTCAATTTATTTCATTGTTTAAGATAACACTTAATAATCCTTGCTCGTAGAGATGGTTTCCCATTTCTTTTTTAAAACTTATGATGTGCATTGCTCACTTATTTCAAATCTTTTAATATAAACCTAAACCTCTAGGCTCTAGGATAATCAATTCCAAAATCCCACTAGCTAAAGTAGTATTTTTTTGTGAGTAGTTACCTAGATCTAATTGTGATTCTCGTGTCTCTATTTACTTACAGAGAAAAAAAAACGGTTACATTAACAAAGATCTTGTACCTAGGGGAAATGAAATTGCACAAACCTCGGCAGTGACATAAAATCCAATGAAAAGAACGATTATTTCATTATGCTCCATTCCACGTGTCGTGAAGGACTAATGGGAAATCGATTGCTAGAGTCTTGCCTTGGCAAGGACTAACAAGAATAAATATAAATTTTGACTAAATTTATATTCAACAAAGCACAAGTATTTATAGTTTTTAATAAAGAAAAATACCTCAACAAGCCATAGAGAAAGGTTCTTTAGATTCAACAAAATTAACAAAATTATGATTTGTACACAAAACAAAGAATAAGTTGAGAAAAGATCTCAACCATTCCCATAAAAATCTCAACTAAACCCACATATTAGGAAACCAAAAAATCTCAACAATAACAATCTCAATAATACTCACATCATACAAATAATAATACATCTAGAAATATGTAAATATTAGAGATTAGAATTTCTATCAAATATTCATATTCTTCATACATCATATATTAGAATTTGCACAAACATCTACTTAATTATAATAATTATATTATAAAGGATGAAACAAGTACAAATATCTAAATAAAAACCTAGCAAAAATATATAAAATATGCTTAGAAAAATAAAAATTAACATTTTTTAAAACTAGAATGAGAACATCTATATTAATGAAAATATTTGTTCTAAACACAACAATTACAACAAAAGGACTTGTTAATTCTAGTCTCGTTAACTAATTCAGATTCTTATCCATTTTTGGAATGCCCATTATGTCAAAAACCATTAGTTTCTTTATATCTATAATGTTGTTCCTATAAGCATGTATACTGCAAAAAAACATACAAAGTTAGGAAGCATTTCCATACTAGCATCTAAAGGGGGGATGACATCACCAAGGCTAGATCCCCCCATTTGAGGAGACACTACTACATTTAGAGTAGGAATTTTTTTATTACATTACTAATGACATTACTTCAGAAAGAGGATTATGAGGACCACTTTCTAAGAGAAGTATGAATCTCTTCAATTTTTTAACAAAGGCTCAAGAGCTTATCCTCATTTCTACACATCAAGGTTTAATGTTCAACTAGAAACTCCATAACATTGGTCATATTGGATACCAATTGGTTATGTTGAAATTGCAAAGACAAGAATTCTTCCCGAAGTTGAGTAATTCACTTTGTTATCTGATTGTATTCCTCACTACGAAAGCATGGCATTGTTCTAACTCTCCCCTTTTACTTTCTACGCCCACTACTTGAACCAAACAAGATCAGAATTGATTAATTTATCCAGGCATGGAAAAGGATACCCATAATTATTTGTCGACTAACCTGAATTTTTCTATATTGCTATTCATTGGTGTTGTTTATGACATTGCTTGATTATGGACTATGAATCCAGATGTTGGCTCTTCCAACTAGAAACACCAATTAATCAAAGTCCATAATTTTGCATAGAATATCATATACCACCATTCTATCCTTGCAAAAGAACCCCCCCAATCCCAAAAAACCGAGAGAATAACACAAATAACCCCCCCTTCCAACCCACCAAATTAATAACACATAGAATTCCAAGCAAGAGAGAAAGGTAGACCTTTCGAAGCAAGGTCCGCCAAATTCCACCATTATTCAGAGTCATTGGTACAAACAATTAAAATCTATGTGCTTTTACTCCATTAAATTGTCCCTTTTCCCCAACGCATGGCTATCAAGTCCAATTGGAACTTATTTTTATTCTGGAGAAAACAAATTACCAAATAACTCAGCCAAACAAATTGAAGCTCAAAATAAATTCAATTTCTCCCCATATTTCGATGAAATTTAAACTACAATGTCATCTTCTCAATAATGTATTACATAGACCATTGTATTCCAATATTAACAAGAAAGAGAAGTGGAGATTTTCCGAACTGATAATGCAAAGGAACCTCTTACCTAGCCTTTGAGTTTCCTTTCTTTTTCAGAATATGGAGGTGAGATATAAAGAAAATTTTCTCCAGAAAGAATGGAGAGCATAAGCTTGGATGGCCTCTTTGTTATAGTACCAACTCCTTTGGATCCAATCGACCTCCACTTCCATCCTACCATTGCATTGTCCCTATGATATGACTTTGCAAATAGTGAACCACGAACAAATTTGATTTCTAAGGATAACATCACGTCGTGTAGATGTCATGCTAACCTCTGGTGGCACAAACGATATGACTCTTAATGTGGGTAATCCCTTAATAATCGAATAAGTATATTGTTGACACACTCCAAAACTTTATGATCCATAACCTATACATTCCAAAGTAGAAAGAGCTTAATGATGGAGCCACTAAAGTCAGGCCCCAAGTCTCTATAAATTCATTGTTGCATGTCCTTAGTGCCACCAAATTAGTGCCACTTTGCACCAACAATATTGATTAATTTATACCTTAATTTTTTCTAGGAAAAATGAATAAATTTATTTTTTAAATTTCTCCTAAGGCTACTGAAGTGTCAATATCATCCCAAGGGTCTTCCAGTTGATTGTGCTACCTCAAAACATGTTGCAATTTAAATATGACTCAAATTTTTTTAGTAGCCCATTTTTTTTTATAATGGCCTTCAAGTGCAGATATTTTGGGAGTGTCTTCCTTATTATGCTTTGAATAATCTCAGAATTTATCCAATAATTTAAATACTCAATATCCTCTACATCTAGGTTAGCATTGACCCTTGTAGAAGAGCATAATCTTCAGCTTTATTATTGGATCTCTTTCCTAGGCCCCACAAGAAGGTTACTTCAATTTAGCCGCTAGGGAACAAGACAATACCCCATCTCATGCCACTCATAAAAGAAAACTTAACATGATGCTATATTTTATGTAGTAATTTTTTGTGTTATCTTATTTGACAGAGGAAAAAACCTACTCAATGATGAAGAAAAGCCCTTTTTAGACCATTCGACCTTACAAAGAAAACAAAAATTAATTCATCAAACATGAATCAACAAGAGGAAAACGAATTAAGAAAATAAGTAAATGATTATAAAAATATCACAAAAGAATACAATGAAGAAAAAAAATAATAATAACATTATTAATTATAGTAAACCATATTTAAAAAAGGTGTAATATATACCTATGTATAAAAATTAATTGAATTATTTGTTGTTAATTTTATTTAGTATTTAGTTAATTTTTACATTAAAAAAAATACTTAATTCAAATCTTTAAATTGAATATATTTATTTTGAAAAACAAACCCATTATAAATATCCAAAAATATATATGATCAAAATATTTTTTAAGTTTATTCAATTAAACAAAGTTTATTTTCAAATTAAACATTATTTTTATTGAGAAAATATAAATATGTGATCAACATTAATCAAATTTTAACCCTTTCTAGTTCAATAGGTTCAAATACATTCTAGAAGAATAATTCAAAAAACACCATTAAAACATAATAATTTAAAACTACTTAATATATTATTTTTATTATTCAATTTTAAGGTCACGGCCAACTGAGACACCAAAACAAACAGTGATAAGTTATGGGTGTAAATTGTAATGGCATTGCAAATTTATTAGCAAGATTCACCATAAATGTGTGATCCATTGACAATTTTAAGATCAACCAGTAGACATTGATTAAACCCAACAAAATTGGGTTATCTCTCTTTCTTCATGTTCATATAATATTTACTCTCTCTAACCACATCTAACATATTGACAAATCTAACATTGTTATAGCATTGTTATCTAACATTTTATTATTATTTGAGAAGATTTGTTGGCCTCCCAATCATTTAGTATGTAATTCATGGAATTCACATTATGGAAATCGATACTTAAGGGCAAAAACACATAATTACTGCTTGAATGTAAATATGTCAACAATCCACTAATCTTGTATAGGTTTGGTCAAGCTCATCATAAACATAATGCATAGTTTTTCTTATTTTAAACATAAAACTATGTCATAATTTTGTTTGGGATAAAAAATATATTAAGAACAATAGAGGCATGTTCTTGATTAAGTTTATGTATGAACTTGTACAAAATTCATCTTATCAATGTCACAAAACCCAAAATTGAGATTACAATAAGAATTGTGATTTTTTATTTATTCTTTTTTTGCATCATGAATTACTTTGTTCATTTTCCTTTACCCAATATTATGCATATTTCTTTTATCACAATCTTTCATTTTTTTTCTTTTTCTTTCCATAAGCATTGCCATTAGTTTCACAATGCTTTAAGTGTCAAATATTTGAGAATGCTCCTAGCATCTCTTTCCTTCTATTTTAATGCAAACCCAAGAGCAATGAGATGTATCCTTTTACAATTTTAATTCTTGGAGCAACATTTTTCATGCTTATTGTGATTCTTATGTAAGATATGGAGAAGGTAGTAACATAATTCAGGTTACCCTGAGATCTATGTAATAGGGATTATGCTTTAAATCCACTATTTCATGCATTTTTGCATGGTTTGAGAGATAAAGTGAATAATCAATGTCCTCATTAAGAGTAAAATACTTCGTGGCCTTGATAAGCAATTTCCATTAGTTTTGTGTTGTATTTACCTTAGGAATTATAGAAATCCTCATAATAAAAATGGATGGAACCATACTAAATTTGCATGTTCCTAGAGCCTGGTAAAATAATAAGACTCTCTTCATGGCTCTTGTAGTGTTCTGATAGAATTACCACCCTTCACTGAAGGCCTCAAAATTTATGGCAATTTATTCTTTTGTAGTGAGACTTACAATAAACATGACTCATAAGATTGTGTATAATTGTCATATGTTGAGATATTAATTTCAGATGGAGAGTTTAATCATCAAATAAATGTACAAAACAAACCGAATATAGATATCATAAAAAGATTTGATTATGATCTTATAAATACAGTTTTATAATATTAATTTGAATAGGTTAAAATTCATTTAAAAAACAAATATTTACCTTAATGATTTTTTTTATTTGTTAACTTATAACATTATAAAAAAAATAGAAAAACAATATTTTATTAAAAATATTTTTATTTTGAAATATATATTTAGTTTAGATTATTTTCATTAAGTGAAATACAAATAATTTTGTAAATTTGAGAATTGAAATTTCTATTATTTGAATTGAGTTGAGATTACTCTTTGTGATCTATCACTTTGAAATTATTTGTGTTGATGTTTAGAACCTTCGAGCGTGATTCTTTAAAATGAAAGGCACTTCAAATTTTATTATTCATATTTATTTTTGCAATATAAAGGCTATTGATCCCAATTTCAATTAAGTATAAAAACTCTCACAATTATAGCAGATAAAGACATTCACTAATCTGATCTCCATAAGAAAACCAGATTATAACAAAAATAACATATTTTTATGCTGAAAATGAATCACACACAGTTTACAAATCATTTCCAAATAATAGATACCTAAGAGAAATCTTAGGTAAAAAAATCGATAAAAATAAACCTGAAAAAATGACACTTCAAATTTGATCACTCGTGACTGGCTTTGCAGTATAAATGCCACTGATCCCAATTTCAATCTAGTGTAAGAACTCTGACCATTATGGTAGGTAACGACACTCACTGTTTTGATCTCCATGAGGGAGCTGTACAATATCAGGCGTAGCCCAGTGTCAGTATCAAGTGCATTCCCAATGCACTTTGAACTGCGGGTTGACTGTTCGACCTGATGTGGAGCCCATTTCAGGTCTGGGGAAGAGGACCAGGCCAAACCTTGGCTACTGCACATGACAGATTTGCATGTGGAACTCTGCAAGAATCTGCTGCTTTTTCTTATACTTCTGGGGGTAACGTGATTAAAAAATTCATGGGTTTTAGATAACAGTTCGGTTGAGACAGTCATGAGGTCGGAGGAAGCAGATAGGCCATATATAATTCTTAACATTCTTAACATGTTTAATTAAGCATTTTGAAGTTTTAACCATAGTTATCAAGTTGGAATTCAAATTTGGATTTAAATAGTTATCAAGTTGGAATTCAAATTTGGATTTAAATTAGATACGATACGATAAAAGTTTGAATTAAAATTCTTTAATTCTAAAATGGTTGGACATTATATATTTTGTTTTTTGTCTTTGTAAGAACAATATCTTTCACTCGCTATTTTTTGAATTTACTCACTATTTTTTGAATTTATTTGGAATTAAAAAACCTCACAAGTATCATTTTTCTTCAATACTTATATTCTAATTTAAACTTAAATTTTAAATACTTTTCTAATTTAATAACTTATTTTTCTAAAATTCTTCATGATAAATATATGACAATAATAACTTGGAGGAAGTGTCTTCTTACAAGTACCTAGGAATTGATATTCATCACAAGCTCAACTGGAACTATAGCATTGAGAAAATGATTAATGGGGGATGGAAAGCTTATTTTGGTCTTGAAAATAATTGTAAAACGGCAAACCTCCTAATGTGGGCAAAAAGAAGTTCCTCTTTGAAACTTTAGTCACTCTTGTTATCTTATATGGATGTGAGGTTTGGGGTTGCAACATCTCTAAAGAATCCTGAAGAAAGATTGAGCAAATCCAGAAGCGTTTTATAACGTATAACCTCAAAATTAAAAGCAATACACCATATCCTATTCTCTTTATAGAAGTGGGTCTTTCCGCTATTGAGAGCCTAGCTATGACTAGGCTTCTGTTGTACAAGCACAAACTCAATAGCATAGGAGACCATAGACTTCCCAAGCTAGCTTTAAATTCCAGCCAAAACCACCTAAGGCTCAAACGAGGTTGGTATAAAGACACCAGGGCCTGGTTAAACCATTGAGAGATCAACGAGAATGTTGCATTGCAAAACATTAATAACATTAAAAATTTGTTACTTCTAAGTTCAAAGAAAAAATGTGGTGTGAGAAAGATCTAGCAGCTAAAAGAAAATTAAGATATTATAAGGAGGTGATCAACCCCACCTTAAAAGATCAAAAGTATCTCTCTGTTTTAACTAGCTCAAAGAAGAAAATTAATATAGCCAAGATTAGAACGAACTCTCATGACCTCCATAGTGAAACAGGTCGTTGGACAATTCCTAAAACACCATGGATGGAAAGGATCTGCCATCTATGTGAGAATATGAACATCAAGGATGAAAATCACTTCCTCTTAGAGTGCCCTGCATACAACCACATTAGATCTCAATTCCATAATCTTTGTTGCAATACTAACCTTCCTAGCCTTTTAAGATGTCAAAATTAGAGTGAGCTCGGGAGGCTTCTCTCCAAGCTTTTTGAGCATAGGAATAAAATCTTAAATCAAACTAAATAATTCGTTTATTTTGGTCAGATAGACCAAAGATTGGTCTCAGTGAACGTTAACCATCATCATCATCATCATCATAACCATATCTAAAAAATATATAAAATCCCAAAAATAGTCACTTTTTTTAAATTTAGCAATATATTACAAATTAACAGTGACATATTCTTTCCTTTTATATTTTCTAAGCCTTTTTGGCTTTTGAAAGCAAAAATGAAATTAGAAAATGGTAAGCTTTCTTATTCCATTATGATTTTCCATTTTCCTTTGTATTTTCTTACTTCCTCTTTCACATTTTCCAAATTTTTAGGCTTTTGAAAGCAAAAAATAAACTAGAAAATGGTAAACTTTCTTATTCCACTTTAATTTTTCATTTTCTTTTATTTTTTCATTACTCCATTGTAATACAATATATTTATGTAAATATTTATATATTTATGTAAATACTTTTTCCTTCTATGTAAATTTCATCCCACTATTATCTATTTACATAAATATTAAAGATCATATCCTCTGTAATTGAATAAATAAACACATGGCTGACTAAACTATTAAGATTTTAAATAAAATTTTATTAATTAAACATTAATCCTCACAACCAAATCGAATTTTAGAGAATAATACTAAATTCGTACTAGAGAATTTTCGTATTTTTAGGCGGGGGGCGAACTTGGTAACTATGGTTTTAACTATAAATTTTGATTTATTGACAGTGAAGTGTTTGTGAGTCATTTATAATCTCTTGAAAAAAGGTTTGGTTGAGTTCCGGCAACTGTGGTAGATACTCGGTTTCTGGTGAGCCCATTGAATCCGCTGGCTTCCACCCCAGCCTTTTTGATGCAAGTTTTTATATCCTTTAGATTATGAGTCGTCTTTTGATAATCCATATGTAAGTATTGTGCTTATGAGGGGAATGAAGTTTAATGGTCCGAGGTTCTCTTAAAAAAGGTGTGTTCTTCTAGTTGCAGTTTTCTTTTGTTTCAAGGTCTCACCACTATCTTTCAGTGCTTATTGGAAGGAGTGCTTGAATTCATTCCATGAGGGTGGACTGCGTTTGGATGGTGGATTTTGCTGGGTTCGGGGTTCTATGAGTCCTTAGGGGATAGTGTTTTCGCTAGGATAGAAGTATTTAGGTCTGAGGATCCTGCATGGATTGCATTGAAGACTTGCTTTAAGATTTTGTATATACTCTTCTTTCGCAATACATTGTTGTTTTCTTCCATTTTTGGTAATCCTCTTCATGCTCGATGAATACATCAGAGTTTAGTGAACTATTGTTGATTACTGCATTAGTATACGCATCAATCCTTATTTTAGCTTCTCTATATAACATTGGTCGTAGATCAGATGCTAGGTCTACAGGATAGTGATTCCTCACAATCATCCTCCTCTGAGGAGAAACAACAAAATTTCAAAGGTTTTTCTAAATTGCACTTCCTGTGGGGTAAATGGATTGAATCTTTAATTATATCTCGACCATGTAAAAATTCTGGTGTTCGTTTTGCTTCCAAGTGGTGGACGTGTCCCGGATGTATCTGTTGCTGTTGTTGCCATGTCTAACTTCTTTGAGGGAGGATCTGGTTTTTTCCGATGTCTGTTTTGACGACCACCTCTTTTTTGATCAATTGGCTATCGGAATTTTTGAAGGTCTGGACGGACGTTTGAGTGACATCGGGCTGATAGGTGGTATATAGTACCATAGGGCATCTACTGGGTTTCCATTAAGATGTGTCAGTGGACACATGCTGATTGATCTCGCTTGCGGATTTCTTCTTATCGAGGCTTATTCTTATGCCGGTGGTGGTTTCCATTTATGGTAGTCTCTCTCGATGTTAGTGGATTGTTTTTATATATCATGTGGGTGCTTCGATGGTATAAAATGGTAGTTGAATATTTATGAAGAATAATGAACAGTCATATGGCTTGTCCTTTTTCACCATTTTGACGGCGTGGGTGTCTTGATTGGAGCTACCACCATTTCTTTCTCTTGTCATTTGTTGTGACAAGTATCGTATCTCTGAGCATCATGCCTCATGTCACTGGCGAGGAAATTTGGTATCTATTTTATCTAGGATGACAGACAAGATTGATTTGCTAGCATCTGACACCTCTGCCCAGGAGGAGATGAATGCAGCTGCAGTGGCTGTAGAAAGTAGGTGGCAAGCTGAATTTGAACTTGAAGCTCGTCTGATTGCTCAGTTGGTGAACATTCCTTTCAGCTTTAGTGTCCTCGGTGCTCCTCCAGGTCATTGTTATCAGTAGAACTCATGCTCTTGTGCGGATGGTAGGGGTCGATGGAGGAAAAAACAAGCTCATCTAGCTTATTACAAACCAACCATGCATGTGAAGGAGGTTGTCTTAGAATATGACGACCTATGGGGGTGGGTTACCAGTCTTAGAAAGCGAGCACTCATTGGGCGATGGTTATTTTCTGATGAGAATGTGGTCGACATGGTGGAATGGGCTAAGAAGTACTGGTGTCCCATTGTGGGATATACTCCAAAGGTTAGTCTTCTTCTTAACAATTGGTTTAGCATTCATTTTCTAAATGAACTAGATGTTGACAGGATTATTAATGTGCCATGGGTACGTGGGAAGAGTTTTCTACAACTCTTGCCCTGGTATATTGGTTTTAATCCGATTTTGGAGGCTCCCAAGAATAAGACTGTGTGGGTAAATCTCCTGGGGCTGCCTCTAGAGTTTTGGACGCTCAAAGCTCTGCGGGCTATTGGGAACTCCATTGGTCGCACAAAGTACATTGACCCTAGTATTTTGGGGGCCAGTGATAAGCGTGTTGCTTGGATTCTGGTAGAGGTCAATTTCTCAAGTGGTCTTCCTGCTAATATTGATCTGGTTTGGGGCATGAGGAGACATTGGCAATGGGTGGATTTATGGGGCGTCCATTTTCGTTGTCTCATATGCCACCGCACAGGGCACCTCAAAGCTAGCTGTCTGATGCGTCTGCAGGGGATTTCGACGCATTTTGCAAATAATCCAATTTCTGATGATGATGGGGCTTATGAAGATCCCATGGGGTGCTTAGCGGATCCTGTCACAGATAATTCTATTCCCTCCTCTGATGATGAGATATATGCCTCTGCTAGTGACAAAAGTGATAGAACTATCCTGATTAATGATGATGGGGTTTATCAAGCTGGGATAGAGTCTGATTTGATTAATGGAAGGTTCTCGACCACAAATGTCTTGGATGGGATTGCCGGAATGGCGGGTCAGGATGGGGTTGCGGTGCCGATTTTGGGGGAAGGGTATTCCCATAGGCGTACTCTGTCTAATGATGGTCGGCTTTCCTCCTTAAACCTTGTTCGGTCTGTGCCCAATACCTCTCAATATTCGGCCTGTGGTATAGCACCTTACTCCCCTTTTATCCCGCCTCCACCCCCTTCACCACAAGCCTGCATGCCTAATGCGGAGGCACAAAACAAAGGTCTGTCATTCCTGTCTATCTCCCCACATGGTAATATTTCGGCCAACATCAGTTTATCTGCGCCTTCACATGTCCCTCCCCCATCATGCTCCCCTGCTGCACCTATCTCCACCTCACCATCGATGCCCCCTCTTGAATGGCCTTCCCCTTCGTCATCTCCCCACTCTTATCTACCGAATATTTTCGATGACTCCCCCAAAAACATTATTGGGAGTGACATAGATACCTTTCTAGGGAATCCACTCCTGGACCTTGCTGCTCTAATGGTGTTTGATAATATTCCCAAGGAGGCGGGGATTGTCATTTCTCCGGATTTTGGGAAGAACATCACTATACTATTGGATGGATAAGTCGTTCTTTCGGACAAGACAGACCTCCCAAGTGTCCTATGGACAGCTAGCAACAAACAGACAAATAAAAAATATTTTCTCTAGATATTGTTTGACATGGAATTAATTGTAACAGGGTTTTAGAAACCTAATTGTAGTCCAGCGCTAATCTTCTTTCCAGTGGCTTGAAGAAAGTCGTCGTCAAGGATCTGCAATCACAAACACAAGAAAACATCAAAAGCACCTGTATAATAAATCAATTCATGAATCAAACATCTATCAATATGATCAAGGAATTCGAGAAATGAGATAATTAATTAAATAACCCATTGAGAAAACAATATTCATTCCTATTAACTTAAATAAAGAAGAGCCTTACAACCGTGTTCGCCTTGATGTCATACAGGCCTTCTTGGGGTTCGAAATAGGCGTTTCCTTTACTCTGACAAGCCTTGCCCTCTCTCAGCTAAAAGCACATGGGTGTGTAATCATTCCCATATAATGATTAGCTATGAGAGTATGAGTCTCTACAACATTTCTCCTAAAAAATTATCCAAGTCTAACTCACTAACTCCAATTCTCAAAGTCTACATCCCTTGAAACTGAACCAAAGCTTCAATTTATAGGAGAAGGAAAGTGGTTACAGCTCCAAAATGGAAGGGATAGAGTCCCCTTATCAAGGGATTAGGTTCCATAAACCAAGGGGTAGGCTCCCATAATGGAGGAATGAACATACATGATAGGAGTGAACCTTCGACTGGATAATTGCTTCTAGAAGCTTCCAGATTTGACTGTTGGGCTTCTAAATGTTACTTTCCGCCTTTGTTTTACCTTTTACAGGGGTCCACACCTTTAATGAATAAAAAATCCATTTATATCCGCATGATTTAGAGCAAAAAAAATGCGGCACCGCAGGCAATGTTAATAGAAAGTGCGGTACAAGTGTTTTTAAGACTTTTACAAGCTTTTCTCCAAATCCAGGACTTGGTTTAGGAACTTTGATGTTGTAGACTTCTAAGGGAGTAATATATGAGTAATGATGAATCCATATAGACACTAAAACGTCATGGTGACAAATTTTAGTGTAACAGATTGCCCCCTAAAGCACGAAGTCTGAGATAATTCAAAGAGTGATGTGCTTTATCATTTCAAGGATTAGCCTATGGAAACCCCAATTGGAACCCTGTAAAAACATTCAATGCAAAACATATATATATATATATCATCGCTGAGGTAGGCATTCCCTTACTCAGATCAAAACTAACTAAACTTGTTATGATACAGAAATGATTTTAATATTACATCAATAGTGTAGACACAGCATGGACGCAACCATCTGTAATGAATATTCTACTGCATAATGAATAATAAAACTCCTCGCAACCTGGATGGTGGAAACTAGATCCAGGGTCTTGATTTCTGCTTCCCGAACTAGTACGATTCTATCCATGCGATTAAATGTGTTGAAGTCGAACATGCTAGAACCCACTTGATTACCAGTCAATGATGTGAACTGTTAACAAGTGTGAGAGAAACCACCAATAATGACAGTGGTTCTCAAAGTACTCAGTACAATCCATAAAATGTGAATAAGTAATCTGAAGTCGAACATTTCACAGAATCGTTCAATCGAAGGTCAATGATGCAACTTGTCGTCGAAGGCGAGAAACCTGCCATTAAGGCATGCATATTCCAAGGTACTGACGGATTCTAGATCAACTTCCTAGATGATGAGTTGTCGTCGATAGAAAGTGATCCGTCGTAAGCAAGCTCACGACACGAAACCATAGATCAAGTTTTGAAGAAATTTTTTGCAAGGACTGACTCAGGGATGGTCAACGCGAATGGAGACAAATGTTTGTAAATGAATGGTTTGTTTGAATGTCCTCTTGAACACATAACAACATTGCAGATGGTTTGGTAACAATTGCCCTATGCTAATACCTAGAAACCAGCTGAAGACCTTCAATGTGGTTTGATTAACTGATAGGCAAAGGATTTCCCAACCTAGGTAGAAGTGTGACAAAAGTGTCATGTTCAACAGTGGTGTAATGCTTTTACAAATCAAAGTGTAACAAATGAGTCTATTTTCTCTCTTTTCCCCCACCATTTCTGGCAAGTACCTCTTTATTTTTTGACAAACTTGAGGAGGATAACATTTGCTTGTTTATAAGCTTATCCTTCGGATGAATCCAACTTAATCGAACCCTAAGAAGGAGTGGTCTATTCCTGTTTGTAATCGACAGGTCCTTTACTGTTAAATTTTAACGAGTCCAGTATAGGAGAAACTCAGTGTTTTTCATTTTTAGGGAGTCAGAAGAAAAAACTTAAGAAAACTCCATGGCTGTTCTTTTTCATAATTTTAGTCTCTCAGGCTTGAAAAAGGATAAAATAATGGGGGAGAGAACTCTATTGACCATGATTAGTCAACGTATACCTTTTTCGTAAATAGTCCACTTCAGTCCGGAAAAGGGGTAAAATTATACTAAGGGGACGACTATTCATTTCCTTTAACGAGTTCAAATAGTCAAGTACTCGGAAATCTTTTCATGTTTAGAGAGTCTAAAAAGGGCTTAAAAGAGAACTCAAGATTTCACTTTTTCGTAAGTTTTAACGAGTTCGAAAAAGGGATAAAAATGTACTCATGGTTTTCTCTTTTTCATAAGTTTTAACGAGTTTGAAAAAGGGATAAAAATATACTCATGTGGCTGACTTTCAATTTAATTAACGAGCAGGAAAAGACGGAAAGAACTCGGCATTTTCATGTGTTTTACGAGAATGAAAGATAGCAAAATAATCTCAGGATTTTCATGAGTTTAACGAGTCTTGAAAATAATAACCGAAATCGACTCAAGATAGGTTTCATTTTTACACAAGCTTGAAACAAAGAAAACTTTGCTTGAAAGTGGTTTCATTTTTACACAAGCTTGAAACAAAGAAAACTGTGCTTGAGAGTGGTTTGTTTCATTTTTACACAAGCTTGAAACAAAGGAAAAATCATGCTTGAGATAAGTTTTAATGCCCCCTAAGCATAACTTGCTAGAGCGCATGCCCCCCAAGCTTCATTGCATTCAACTAAGTAGACTACTGGTTACTAATAGCTGGATATAATGAAGGTTCTTTACAAGATCAGATGAAAGACTCGACTTTGACTAGGAGAGGATTTGTTTCATTTTTTAACGAGGTTGACATAGGAAAAGAACCATCCTCGTGGTGACCTGTTTCATTTTTTAACGAGGTTGACACAGTAAAAGGAACTATCCTCAGAAAGTATTATTTCTAATCTACCTACATAACCTACTGATTCATTTTTTAACGAGGTTGACACAGGAAAAGAACTGTCCTCATGGGTCTGTTTCATTTTTTAACGAGGTTGACACAGTAACAGAACTATCCTCATATCTACTCTCTACCATCTACCTACATAACCTACTGATTCATTTTTTAATGAGGTTGACATAGTAAAAGGAACTATCCTCTTGGCAACGTGTTCATTTTTTAACGAGGTTGACACAGTAAAAGGAACTATCCTCATAGACATGTTTCATTTTTTAACGAGGTTGACACAGTAAAAGGAACTTTCCTCTTACCTGATTCATTTTTTAATGAGGTTGACACAGTAACAGGAACTTTCCTCTTGACCCCTGTTTCATTTTTTAACGAGGTTGACACAGTAAAAGGAACTTTCCTCTCGGCAACGTGTTTCATTTTTTAACGAAGTTGACACAGTAAAAGGAACTATCCTCACAGACATGTTTCATTTTTTAACAAGGTTGACACATTAAAAGGAACTTTCCTCTTACCTGATTCATTTTTTAACGAGGTTGACACAGTAACAGGAACTTTCCTCTCGACCCACTGATTCATTTTTTAACGAGGTTGACACAGTAAAAGGAACTATCCTTCCAGTGACCTTGTCATGGCTTCCAACTAGAAGAAAGACATGTCAAGTGACACTCCTCGATCATGGCTTCCAAGAGGTCTTAATCAAATGGAAGAATAATTCTCTAGAAGGAACACATGTCAAGAGACTCAAAACAGATAAGAACATCACGTTCAAATAATCCCATAGAGTTTTCCATGTCAATTACTGGATCTAAGTCATAGGAAGTCGAACAAACAATGAGAGGCTCGCTTGCATCGGTAATTGAAAACATGGGACTAGTTGCCAAATAATTAACCCGCGGCGGGGTAGATACCACTTTAGTATAAGGAACATTTAGGGGTGTCGGATTATTGGTATTCGAATCAAGACTAGGGAATGAAAGTTGGTCAACAGTCAAAATGTTTCCATTGTGAGGGAAAGACATCACGCGAAAAAGTGTCAATACGACAGCTTTCATTGCATAGACATAGTCTCGCCCAAGGAGTAAATTGAAATCCAAGGGGCCTCAAACTACCATAAGATCAATACATATAGTTTTACTTTCCAAATTAATAGAAAACTTAGGAAGGATCCCTAAAGGTTCACTAATGGTTCTGTTAAAAGCTTTCAGATTCTGCGTAACAGGCACAAGCTGAGGGGAACTCAAAGATTTCCAAGCAGTTGAGGATAAAATACTAATATAAGCACCTTCATCTACATGTGTGCAGCATACATTCTTACGATAAGCCTACACAATTATTTGGAAAGGGATGGAAGAAAGAAGACGAGGTTATGTCAGTGTATTCCAATCAAAGGAAAAGACCTCGGTACTTGGAGGGGGTTCTGTAGAAACGGGTGAAATGCCCCCCGGCATAGAAGAATCTAATGTAACAAGAAGAACCAGAGAGGTATGAAGTTCACTCTCTTCGAGGAGAGTGGGATCGGACGAATGTGAAATTGAGTCGACCACTTGATCAACTAGTGGATCATCAACTTGAGTGATATCAGTTTCACTCTTCAATGGAAGAGTGGGATCGACTGTACTTGGAATTAGATCAATCACTTCGTCAGTTGATGGTATTCTAGGAGAAAATTGACGGTAACCAGTTGGAATTTCTTGTTGTGGAACAATAAGGTTTTCCAAAAATTTTGAGGCTTCATCCATGTGAGGGCAAATGTGAGTTTATGACTCCCTTTGTATAACCTACAAGGAAACCTAACTTTACCCTTTTTCCCAGGAACTTGACTATCACTGGTTGATGGATCAATGGAAAGTTGATGGGATTTTTTTGACCATACTTCCAAGACCTTTGGAATACTAGGACAATTGATAAGGAAGTGGTCACCCTTACAAAGATTGCAAGGGAATTTGGGTTTACGATGCATGTTGGAGGTTTCCTCAACACTACTAACATTTATAGCCATGGTTGGTTGGTTGACTTCTTTCTTATCTTGCTTCTTCTTCTTCTTCCCTTTCTTCTTCTTCTTAGCCACCTGGTTACTAGCGTCAAGGATTTTACCAAGCGAAGAGGAAGAAATGTTGGGCGAAGAAGGTAAAGGGTCAACATGAGGTTGGTGATGTTGAGATGGTGAACTCTGTTGAGGTGAAGCATCCAGTTGAGGTGGAATAATTGGAGTATTCAGGGCCAACAAAGTTGAAAATAACCATATTGGTAAACCTATTGTAAATCCAGGTAATGACAATGTAGCCATATAAGGAGGACCAACATTTCCAAAGCAAGGAAAAGTACTAGGATTCTCGTTAAGAGGGGTTCCTTGTTTGGTAAATTCTGGAACAGTTGCCATTAGATTCAACTTCAGTGAATTTTATTAAAAATTTAAAACTAAAATTAACAATTCACAATTCACACCTAAAAATTAAAATTCACAATTCACACCTATGGTATTTAAGAGTAAAAACAAACAAATGAACACGCGCTATCAAATCTAGGAGTCAAACTACACACAAACAATAGATTCCTGCACTAAAAACACTAGTTGGTGATGAAATCCAACATCGTAGAATTTTAATGCAGAAATGGCGGTTGGAACAGTTACCCCGACAACCTGCTTAATGAAACAGACCGGTGCAAGTTTCTCCACTATGCCATCTTGAGTGAAGAGAACCCTCCGGAGAGTCCAAGTGAGTCTAGCCGACGTCTGTTCCAGGTACAGTGGGATCTTCCCTCCACCGTCACCTTGGGAAAGAATCCTATAGATTACGGCCACTAAGGTTACCAACAGAAACAAATATATCTGGGGGAACAGTCTACGATCCGACACACACGCAAGGGCAGAGTAACAAAGCTCAATCCCCTTGAAGGCTCCTTGACATAATCCAAGGTTTACCGACAACTGACCCTAGGCTCCTCAATAATGGTCAATCCGAGGTTTGCCGTTGTTAATACATGTATATCATCTATCGTTGCCAATGAGGAAGGATTGATTACCTCACTGGTTCGGATATGATCTTGTGCTTGACTCCTTTAGGAGGAGCTTCCCAGAGCATACATGCAACAATTGGAATTTTCCTACTGCAAGATCGACTACTTGTTTGTTTTAGTTGCTTTGGAAAGTTAACTACAACCTATTCCAAAGAACTAATCTTGATTTAGATTGGTGGAAAGAGCCCTAAAAATTTAAAAATTACTAGATAAATTTTAATTAAGCGTTGTGTTATTTAGGCTGTTATTACTTAAAGGGTAAATGGATACGAAACCAATGGTGTTATGACCCGACTCAAAACTGAATGCAATCGAATATGATAATTCAATCTTTTCAATTTGATGAATCCTAACTAAAGTAAGGAGAGAGTTTCCATTCACTTCCAACAATGCAAAAAATTGATAAATAAGAGAAAATATAACAAATTCTCTAATGCACTAATTTCATCAAGAAAAACTAACGCTAATCAATTCCATATTTTTTTATTTTTGTGTTTTTAAAACAAGCATAAAAACATGTAAATTCAAATTAAATAAATTGATCTAAATCTACGATTGATTTTTCAGAATGTAAACTATGCAATTGTAATCTATGCACAATTCACTTTGAAAAGTATGCAAATGTAATCTATGCACATTTTTCATTCATATTCTGAAAATGAGAATTCTAATTATGCAAATTTGATCTATGCAAGAGAATTCCCAAACACAAGATGATTCTAATGTAATCTAAGAACCAATCAAGTGTAAGTAAATAAAATTGGGTGAGAGTTCCAAAGATCAAAAAATAAAAACACTCAAAGGCGATTAACACTCAAACACAATTAACCCCCCCCCGACGAATGAGGGGGAAATGTTTTTGCAAAAAAAAAGCAAAAAGATGCAAAATTGTTAAGAGACCGGGACAAACCTCGAAGTAATGACCAAAGGAAATCAAATTAAGAATTTCTCAAAAAATAATGTTCAAAACACCCAATTAACTTAACGAAGACTGATGAGATTGTAAGAGTGCTGAAAAGAAATTCACACAAGGCTTTTTGACAGAAAAACACAAGTCTGGGTATATACTGAGAATCTAACAAACTGATCCAGAAAAGATAATTTTAAGATTGTCTAAAAAATTTCACAGGGTTTGCAGGTTTCAGTGTAAACAGGTGCGGTCCCACACTGTTTATACAAGAAAAGAGCGAAGATGCCCGCACTGTTTCTAAATGAAAAGTGCGGATACCAGAAAACTAAAAGAAAAATAAAAAAACTCTAAAGCACTTTTCAGGGATTCTGCAGGAATAAATTACCCAAGCCAGTATCAATCAATCAAAATCAGAAAAAAATGGTTTCAAAAGTCAAAAATAAAAGAAAACAAAGTTCAAGATCCATTCCCCAGCGGAGTTGCCATTTTGTTGGACAGATAAGTCGTTCTTGCAGACAAGACAGACCTCCCAAGTGTCCTACGGACAGCTAGCAACAAACAGACAAATAAAAGCTATTTTCTCTAGATATTGTTTGACATGGAATTAATTATAACAGGGTTTTAGAAACCTACTTGTAGTCCAGCGTTGATCTTCTTTCCAGTGGCTTGAAGAAAGTTGTCGTCAAGGATCTGCAATCACAAACACAAGAAAAGATCAAAATCACCCGTATAATAAATCAATTCATGAATCAAACATCTATCAAGATGATCAAGGAATTCGAGAAATGAGATAATTAATTAAATAACCCATTGAGAAAACAATATTCATTCGTATTAACTTAAATAAATAAGAGCCTTACAACCGTGTCCGCCTTGATGTCATACAAGCCTTCCTGGGGTTCGGAACAGGCGTTTCCTTTACTCTGACAAGCCTTACACTCTCTCGGCTAAAAGCACATGGGTTTGTAATCATTCCCATATAATGATTGGCTATGAGAGTATGAGTCTCTACAACATTTCTCTTCAAAAATTCTCCAAGTCTAACTCACTAACTCCAATTCTCAAAGTCCCCTTCCCTTGAAACTGAACCAAAGCTTCAATTTATAAGAGAAGGAAAGTGGTTACAGCTCCAAAATGGAAGGGATAGAGTCCCCTTATCAAGGGATTAAGTTCCATAAACCAAGGGGTAGGCTCCCATAATGGAGGAATGAACATACATGATAGGAGCGAACCTTCGACCAGATAATTGCTTCTAGAAGCTTCCAGATTTGACTGTTGGGCTTCTAAATGTTACTTTCTACCTTTGTTTTACCTTTTATAGGGGTCCGCACTTTTAATGAATAAAAAATGCATTTAGATCTGCATGATTTGGAGCAAAAAAAATGCGGCACCATAGGCAATGTTAAGAGAAAGTGTGGTACAAGTGTTTTTAAAACTTTTACAAGCTTTTCTCCAAATCCAGGACTTGGTTTAGGAACTTTGATGTTGTAGACTTCTAAGGGAGTAATATATGAGTAATGATGAATCCATATAGACACTAAAACGTCATGGTGACAAATTTCAGTGTAACAGTACGTAAAACGACCAAAGCCGGGACCAGACACTTCAGAGGCCGTTTTAAGTCTAAAACACTCTTTTGTGATGAGCTTCTCGATCTTGTTGATGTTCGTATTTCTGAACCAATTGATCAAAGGGCGCTTAGAGCAGGCAACCCTTCTAGGGGTGACAAATGACTCACATCATTTCCTTAAATCTACGGGGTATAGGCGACCCCGACAAACTCATTCGCCTACAGGATATTTTTTCCGAAAGATTTCCAAACATTGTTTTGATTCAAGAAACCTTATGCTGTCGTGAGAAGGGAATTGCCTCATTCATGAAGATATTTCCGGGATGGCATGCAGCTGCGGTTCATGTGGATGGTCATGCTGGGGGGTTATTGGCTATATGGAATCCCTCTTTTGTTGATTTTAGAGCTTACAGGTTCACTGGAGGGATCATTCTCTCCGGTAGAATCAGGGGTATGTCAGGTGTTATCAACATCATTAATCTGTATGTCCCTTGTCACGATCGATCTGTTTTTTGGGATAGACTTGATTCTTCAGGTGTTTTTTGTTTGACAAAACTGATTGTTATGGGTGACTATAATGTCACCCTATCTGTTGATGAATCGTGGGGTCAAAAGGCCAGAAGGGACCCTTTGGCCAGAAAAGTGGGCTCCATGATGGAACGTGCTGGACTCAAAGATATCCACCCTTCTCCTGTCATTCCCACGTGGAATAATCATCGCTTGCAGAGTGATTTTATTGGAAAAAGGCTTGACATAGTCATGGTTTGTGTTTCAATTCTATCATTGATGGGACAACTTAGATATGGGGTTATAGTCTCTGAAATCTCAGACCACATGCCAATCATTTTATCTTGGCGGGCTGAACAAAGGAGTCGGGTGATTCCTTTCAAATTCAATCGTGCGTGGCTGGAGGACCCTGAATACAACAGTCTAGTATGTAAATGCTGGACTGAATTTCCTCCCTCTAGGGATTCTTGTGGATGGGTAGGTTTTCACCATAAATTACAAGAGCTAAAAATAAGGACAAAGGAATGGGAGATCAGAAAGAAGGAGACTCTTCGTTCTGAAATCATAAGTATTAATGAAGAGCTAAATAGTATTTATCAAAACTTCACCTCATCGACTCCTGACCTGGCTACATATAACAGGATTTCGGTGCTACAGAAGTGAAAATTGGAGATTCTCAGGATCGAGGAAGTTTCTTGGAAGCTGAAAAGCAAAATAAATTAGTTGAAAGAGGGCGATCAAAACACAAAATTCTTCCATAAGTCTGCCAATGCTAGGAGGAATAAAAACGCCATATGGAAAATCCTGGATAAAGATGGGATGAAGGTCTCGACTACAACTGAGATCATGAAGGTGGCCTATAATCATTTCTCTGCCTTTTACAAAGTAGATGAAAGGGTTAGTCCGGGGTGCCAACAATGGGTTTTACAGCATTTGCGCATTATGTTTGATGATGTGGCGAATAACTCACTCTCAGCAGCTATCACATTATATGAAGTCACAATGACCCTAAAGAGTTTCACCAACGATAAATGCTCGGGGCCGGATGGGTGGCCGGCAGAGTTTTTCATCCATTTCATTGATCTACTGGCGGATGAGCTTGTCACCATAGTGGAACAGGGACGGATCATGGGGCACATTCCATCCAATATGAACTCTACTTTTCTGATGTTGATTCCAAAGATCTCTGACCCCAGTACCTTTAAGGATTTCAGACCTATTGCACTTTGTAATGTAATCTACAAAATAACATCTAAAATCATAGCAAATAGGATCCGAAAGACGCTCTCATCTGCTATATCCTTGGAGCAATATGGTTTTCTCGAAGGTCGGTCTATACACGATGCGATTGCCATTACGCAGGAAGTGATGCATTCCATGCACGTCCAGAAAAAATATGGAAGCATTTTTAAAGTTGATCTTCTAAAAGAATACGACTGTGCTGACTGGTCCTTTATATGCCTGATGCTTATGAATATTGGAATTTTGATTGCCTCCATTCGATGGTTCATGGGATGCCTCACAACTGTTAAATATGTTGTAATTATCAATGGAATTCCGACCCCCTTTTTCGATGCTGAGCGAGGGCTACGTCAAGGATGTGCTCTTTCGCCTTTGATCTTCATTCTTATTATGGATGGGTTCAATCATCTCATGAAGATGGCATCTTCAGCTGGTTTCATTTTTGGCTTTTCTTTTTCTAGCACTGTAAGTGTATCACATTCTCTTTCGTTGATGATTAAATCATTTTTGGTGCTCTTTGAAGGAACCATTGGTTTTATGTTCATTACATGTTAACTCGTTTTGCTGCTGCCTCCGGATTATACATTAACAAGGATAAGTCTTTTCTTATTTCTGAATATGGGGATGAGGCCGAAATCTCTTTTATAGCCAGTTTTCTAGGGGTGAAGGTTAGCAATGTGACTGAGGGCTTCATGTATCTTGGTTTTAGAATAAAACCATGTAGTTATTATATTAAGGATTGGAACTAGCTTATTGAAAATTTCAAACAGAAGATATCAAAATGGACCCATAAATGGCTATCCCTTGGAGGTCGATATGTTCTCATCTAGGCGGTTCTTGCTCAATATATTGTATACCGGGGACATCTCTTCTATATCCCCGAGAGCATCATCACACAGATTAATTCACTCATTGCACAGTTTTTATGGGGTGGAGCTTCTATGACAAAGAAGTACCATCTATGCAAGATAGAAGTTTTTTGTTTCCCGAAAAGCATGGGGGGTTGGGGGATTATAAATACACGGGCTCTCAATTCGGCTCTCCTTACAAAATTTCTATGGAGGACTTTAAATCATGTGGGGATATGGCCCAAAGTTGTTGGGTGCAAGTATATAAGGGGAGATCCCATGTGGTTCATACATGCCAATTAGTTTCCTTTCCCAGTTTCCATGTCAGCGATTTGGAATAGCTTCAGAAAGATTTCACATATTCTCGCAAATGGATTGGTGTGGCGTTTTGGGAATGGACAAAATATTCTTATTCACGGGGATAAAATAAGTGGTATGGCCAATATCCTAAGAATATCTCCTGGTTTGAGCCATAGGCTCACCCAAATGGGCATCTTTTATCTTTCACAGGCCATCTTGTGCTGGGAACATAGTGAGTCGGTGTTCAAATCCTCTTTGTAGATTGGCCTCTGCTCAGGATGCAGGCGAATGGGGTCATCTCATTACAAATATTAGTCTGGCCGGTCTTTGCTTTTCACAGGAGGGTGACAAGGTTTTTTGGGTAGGCATGTATAAAAAATATGCCCCTATGGTAAAAAGCATATATTTCAATATCAATACTTTTGCGGTTTTAGAACACACTGAACTAGGCTTTGAAATATTTTGGCATAGAAATATTCTTACTAAAATTCTACTATTTGGCTGGTTAGTCTAGAAGAACAAAATACTTTCATGGGAGGGCCTAATCAGACGAGGTGTATCCGGTCCAAGCAGATGTATTCTATGTCTTCTTGACTATGAATCATCAGTGCATTTATTCTTTTCTTGCCCTTTTGCTAGGAGCATTTGGGGACTTTTCACCCCATTCCATTTTAATGATGGTTGGACTCTGGTGAATTTCATGGATGCGGTTAAGAAATGGGATCTTCTGGATGGTGCCTTTCAGTCCCTCCCCTTCTTCTTAATATGGGAAATCTGGCTCGCTAGGAACTTGGCTATTTTTGAAGGAAGATCTATCTCCACCCAGTGCATCTATGAAGCTATTATGAAATGGACAGACTATAGAGCTCCTAACAATATGATTTTTTCTGATGAATCCAAGCATTTTCGCCCCCATCCCATTGTTCTTCCTGCAATTTAATTTGATGGTGCCTGCTTGGATGGGGTAATGGGGTGTGGAGGTTGGATAACACTCTCCAAAACCGAAATAATTCACATCTGGTGGAATGGTGGCTTGGGCACAAACAATTTGGCGGAACTAATGGCCCTATGGAGTGGACTGTGGGCTGCGAAAAATCTGGGGTTGGTGGGGGCACATTTCTATGGGGACTCCAAAATCATAGTTGATGCTATCATGGGACAATCTACCCTCTCTTCGCCCATATGTTCTGGATGGTTCATGCGTACTCGGGGCCTATGGGTGAAGATTAATTCTCCCCTTATCCATCACATTTACAGGGAAAACAATACTCGAGCTGATAGATTATCTAAACTGGGTATTGGTATGGAAAGGGGTATCCCGAACTTTGCTCAATACTCTGATGGAACAGTTATATGGCACAACAAAGTTCACATACCCTAATTTTGATTGTTTGTTTATATCGGTCTTTTTGTTTTCTTCCTATGGTTCTACATGTGAACCATGACCTGTGCAAGCGAGCTGGCATATATATTTGCTTTGGAGGCAGTCTCCCTGTTCGAGGTACTTTCCCTCCCTAATTTTTCTTTTCAATGAGCCTTCATCTTTTTGTTTTTCATATCAAGCGAGCCTGCATATCCTATTCATCTTCGACCCCCTCCGAGGCAGACAACTTTCTTCAGGTTTCTGGACGGTTTTTATTTTATAGTTATATTGTTTCTCTCTGTACATTCTGTGAAGCAATGGGGTCAATCAATTGCTTCTATGTTTTTGATGGGTTATATCTTTATTTTCCTTGTTTATCTCTTTGCTATGATTTCTGACTTATCTCTGTTATGAGGACCATGCGCTGATGGGCTATGGCCTATCCATTTGCAATGATGTACTGTTTCTTATATCTAATATAAAATGCCGCATTTTTTTCTTTCGAAAAAAAAGAAGGAACAAAGCTTAAAAAAGGTTAATATAAATAAAAAAAATTGATATAAGATTTAAGTGAAGTGCTTGTGAGTCATTTATAATCTCTTGAAAAAAGGAACAAAGCTTAAAAAAAGTTAATATAAATAAAAAATTGATTTAAGATTTAAATTTGTGATTGGGTGGTTAATTATTACTGGACTGAGTTTGAAGAAACAAGACCAAAGTGGCTATTTTATATGAGGAGATTTTATTTTATTTTTTATTGGAAATTAATAACTGCAAGGAAATTTTTAATCAATCATGTCAGATATAATCTGTCTCTAAAGATTCTTCCCCTTGTACTAGCTTCAACAAGGTGGTTTTATACTAGCTTGTACTAGCTTCAACACAATGGTTTTATACTAGCTTCAATTCTTCCCTTTGTACTAGCTTCAATAGGGTGGTTTTATACTAGCTTCTACTAGCTTCAACATGGTGGTTTTATACTAGCTTCACCATGGTTGTTTTACTGAGATGAAAAATTTTCTCACTTGTTTCCTCTTTACACCAGCTTCAAGAAGGTGGTTTGATGAGATGAAGATTTTTCTCAGTCGTTACTTGTTAAAGGGAAAAATATAAAGACAAATGCATTTCAAATTTTAATGAAGTGTATTCAGAATTTTAACATATAAATATGTATAATCTGCCTCTGGAGATTCTTCCCCTTATTGTACTAGCTTCAACATGGTGATTTTATACTAGCTTCAACATGGTTGTTTGACTGAAATGAAAACTTTTCTTACTTGTTTCCTCCTTGCATCAGCTTCAAGAAGGTGGTTTGATGAGATGAAAAATTTTCTCCGTTGTTACCTGTTAAAGGGAAAAATATAAAGACAAATGCATTTCAAATTTTAATTAAGTGCATTCACAGGTTTAATACATAAATATGTATATGGAATTTACATAGCTTTTAACACATAAATATGTATATAGAATTTATATAGCAAATGAAAATTACATTATATTTAAGATTAAATAATTAAGTGAAAAATTATTCAAATTATGATTTTTATTGTGTAAAAATGTGTTTGATTCATGGGCTAAGCTCCAGTGATAATTTATAGGTTAAATAACACTCATGGGATGTAGATTTGTTGGTTTGAGTGTGGTTTAGTCCAGTACTAATTTATACGTTAAATCAAACTCATGAGATGTAGATTTGTTGGTTTGAGTGGGGTTTAGTACAGGTGAAGCCTCAAGTTCAAGCCTCATGGGGAGAGGTTCAGTACTAATTTATAGGTTAAATAAAACTCATGAGATGTATATTTGTTGGTTTGAGTGGGGTTTAGTCTAGGTCAAGGCTCAAGTTCAAGCCTCATGGGGAGAGGTTGAGAATGAAAGCTACTTTGAGGGAATTAAGCTTGATAGCATCCCACAAGGGGAATCATGGTGATAGCACTGTGGGCTAATAGACAATTTGACCAAGGCCTAAGCTCAACTTAATTATTCAAAAAAAGTAAAAACTTATAGAAAAATACTTGAAAAATAGAGACAGTAGCCACAAGATATTTAGGTGGAAAACCCCCTCTGGGTCAAAACCACTGAATGATTTTCTAAGAAGTTCTTTAATATTCAACCCCAACTGAAAAGAAACCTACAACTTCCTAGAACTATAGAAAAACATTATTCTCCATCTCCCACTGGAAGGACGCCCCAACGCCCTAATTTTATCAACAATCAGCTGAAAGGATGCCCCAACACCCGAGTGATCCACAACTCACCCCAGCACCACCCTACCACCCTAAAGTGTTTACAGGCCCAAACTCGAAGGTGAATTCATTCACGAGCCTAACACCACCCTACCATCTTTTAAAGACAGAAGTTAAAATAAAATGTGGACTCCTGTACTAAGGAAAATGATCCACATTACAATGATATTTTTAATGAGTTTTCTTTGACTGGCCAGCAACTCTAGAACCTAAACCCTTTTCCCGACGAACAAAGAACCCTTGTCCCAACTACAAGCCAAATCCGTTTTCCTAAACAAAATTCTCCTTCTTCAACTCTAGGCAATGACACAAAATCTTTACAAAGTTTGGGTTCCCAAATCCGGGAACAATGATGTATAATGCTTTACTTCAATTGATAAATGGGACTCTTGGACAGACTCTTTACAATTTGTATACAATGTTTTTGTACCAACTGAGCTGATGGATAATCTTGTTACTTCTCTGATTTGTTCTTGTATTGTTGTCACTAATTCTGACTTCAATTTGTTCTTTTTCCCTAATGCCTTTGGTTTGTTTCTTGTGTGAGGTTTCATAAGCTACTCTTCCTAAGGATCTTCTTTTAACTTTGGGTGTCTTGAGTTAATTTGTACCTGCAAGGAAAGATAGTGCCAAGTGAAACCCAATACCAAAGGATAATAAAACATTTAATCCCTTAACCAAAGAACTTACCTTTGTTTGCAATAGATAATTATTGCAACAATTCTAGAATGAATGTAATAATAATAATATTGCAACAAAGAACATGAACATACCTAAGATACTTAACCTGGTCTTCCACCTGGACCTTGCTGGATGCCACCAAGAGATTCAGAACTTATCACATATTTCAAAAGACTTAAAAAATCTTGAACCCTTTGCTACCTCTACAATGTGATGACTTTAGATAGTATATAAAACAGAACCTAAAGAGACCTATGATGAACCCTTAATTTCCTTATAAACTAATCCTAACATAGTCCTATAATACACCCTTATACAAACATAAATTCTTGGGACAGACCAGACACAACCTAAAGACAAAAATGTTCTAAACAATCTTAAGTAATCAAAACTGATTTGAGACCTTAAACATATATGATCCTTTGACAATTTTAGGCGCCTTGGTTCTAAACAAAAATAATCAAGTTTTGAAGATAATGTGTTGAATTTTCTAAAATTCAATCCTTAAATGACTTAATTAACAAGTGAAATTTTTTTGATGTATTGCCTTGAAAAGAGACCTGGGAAGCATGGTTATGAACTCATTCTTACTTTAGAATACACACAAATTTGACCTCCATAGATTTACATCCAAAAGATGATTGTGAAATGTTCACTTCCTGAAACAAGTACTTCAAATTACACATCCATAGCTTTTGTAACTTCTCTTCTTATGCAACTTGTTGCTTCATAAGTCATAGGTGCGAGACCACTCCTATTTGGTTCCTTTTTCAACCTTGTACCCTCTTCAATGCTCGATGCAATCACTAGTCCAAATATGATTATCATGTACTATACAACCTTATATAAAGGCCTAGATGATGCAAGTATAAACTTGCTCTTCCTTGGAGATGACCTGCATTAGAACTATACTTAAAATCCAGAAGAGACTGAACCCCAAGTGTTAATAATTCTTGAGGGCAGTTGAAGATTACAAGAGTTAATTGTATGTACAAGGATTGTTATTAAGTGACGATATAACTCTTCTTTTTATAGTTTATGGAGGGCTTTATAATGTGATCGTTAGAGGCCTCAAATTACCTTATTGAGGGTTTCAAAGATATAAGATTAGAGGGTAGGATGGTTTAATGAGTTAAACGTTAGAGAGGATTATATATATAAAGTTTATTTACTTAACTAATTATCTTAAGCCCTAAGCAAAAATGTCATTAGCCTAGTTAATGGATGAATGATTATTTTAATAATTTACCAAAATAATATGATTATATTAATATTGATTAAATAGCTAACACTTATTTAATATTATGTTAAGGATCTTTCTTAGAAATATAGAAATTTGATATCAATGATTGGATTAATGCATATGGTCCTACTTGGATGTGAAGTGAATGATCGGTTTATACCTTTGGCTTTTGAAGTTATTCAACTTATACACAATGAGATTTCGGTGAGAATCCCTGTTATATTTTAACAACCATTGGTGAATAAGTTGTCATGTCTCTACCCCCTAGGGTTTTAGCCCACAAATTTGGGTCTTCAACTTTAAACTCAATTTTCTCTCAAACCAGAAGGAACCATGGGGCATATCATGTATAAATGGAAACATATCGTCGAGGATAATCTATCTAGAATGATCTTGACACAAGATTCCATGAATTTCCATGTCAAATTTTCCATGGAAGATCGAGGTAGCTCCTGGTGCTCCTTGGGTTGACATCAATGACAAACAACTATAAAAAATCTCCCCCTTTGGCATTGATGGAAACACAAGTACTCCCCCTACGACCATAACTCCCCTTGACATCATGCTACTAATATTCCTAATGCTTTATCTCCCCCTTTGACATTAATGGAAAAGGGTAACGCCCCCTGACATCCTACCTCTCCTATGGACCTGTAACCTACCTCAACTCCTTATATCTACTTGACTAGATATAGAATAGTCTAATGGGAACTTGGGAGAATCCCAAGCTAATGGCGAAGATACTCAAATGCCTCACTCGGTAAAGGTTTCATAAATATGTCGGCGATTTTCTCTTTTGTCCCAATGTATTCAACCTTGATGTTTTTCTTGACAGCCTGTTCTCTAACAAAATGGTACTTGATCAAAATGTGTTTCGTTTTTGAATGCATCACAGGATTATTGGAGATACTGATGGTGTTGGTGTTATCGCAAAACATTGGAATGGGCTCATCAAAATTTACTTGAATATCATGCAAGGTTTGTTTCATCCAAAATACTTGGGTACAACACAATACTGTTGCTATGTATTTGACTTCTACTATGGATAATGAGATTGGGGATTGCTTCATGCTCAACCGCGAAACAAGACAACCACCTAGGTAGAAGGTTTCTCCATTAGTGCTCTTACGATCGTCAATACTTCCTGCCCAATATACATCAGTATAAGCTTCGATGGTTTTCTCATTTCCTTTAGGATACCATAGTCCATTTTCTATTGTTCCCTTAAGATATCGGAAAATCCTTTTTATCGCAAGGACATGGGATTTTTTTTGTGTTTCTTGGAATCTTGCAACTTTCCCAACTTCTTGCATCACATCTGGCCTAGAAGTTGTTAAATATAGAATACTACCAATCATATATCTATACATCCTTTGATCCACATCTTTGGATGAGCCATCTATGCTCAACTTGCAACCTATTACCATTGGGGTGAGAACTGGTTTGCAATATTCCATTTTAAATTTCTTCAACATTTATTTGATATATTTGGTTTGATAGATAAATATTCCTTTGTCTTGTTGAGATATCTGAAGACCTAAAAATTATGTCAACTCACCAAGTTGTGACATTTCAAACGCACCCTACATATTTGCAACAAACTTTTTACTTAACATGTCATCGTCACTCCCAAAGATTATATCATCCACATACAATTCAACAATCGTCAAATTATCATGTTCAATCCTTACATAAAGGTTGTTATCCGCACTTCCCTTCTTGAATCCTTATTGTTGAAAATACTTTTCAAGATGGGAATACCATGCTTTGGGTGTTTGTTTGAGACCATACAATGCCTTATTTAACATGAAAACATAATCTTTATTGTTAGTGAGAAAAACTCCCTCGGGTTGTTCTATATATACTTCTTCTTGTACTTCACCATTTAAAAATGATGATTTCACGCCCATTTGATAAAATTTGATCTTTCTTGAACATGAATAAGCCAAGAACATCCTAATAGCTTCCATTCTAGAAATGGGAGCAAATGTTTCTTCAAAATAAATTACTTCGACTTGTGCATATCCTTTGCAAACCAACCTTGCCTTGTTCCTAGGAATCTGTCCACCCTCATTTAAGTTGTTCCTGAAAACCCATTTTGTCCCAATGGGATTTTAATCTTTTTGTAGTGGGAAAAATTCCCAAGTGTCATTCTTCTCAATTTGATCCAATTATTCATTCATAGCAGCTACCCAATGTTCATCTTGACTGGCTTCTTCAAAATTGTTTGGCTCAAATGTAGCTAAGAGAGAAAGATGGGCTTGTTGTGGTACACAAAGTTGTCGATTTCTTCTAGTTCCTATTCCTTCATTGAGAACCCCAATGATTTGATTTTATGGATGATTCTTTTGACATGGAAAATTTTAAGGATGGAAGTTTATTCTAAAGTTTAGCAACCTTGGCGAATCTTACTAGTCCTTAATATCCAAATTTTAAATTTTTTTATGATAATTTTTTTAAAATGTTTAAATTTCTAATTATTTTATATTAGAAAATATATAATATTAGTGATTTTAAAGGTAAAATAATTTTATACCGTAAAATTTGGGCGAATTAATTTTTAGAAAAATGGAAATTGGTGAATCTTTTTTTTTGGAAAAAGCATGGAATATTAGCCCACCTGCAAATATTAGCCCCTAAAAGTTTCCCTAGATACCATTCTTTGGCGGCCTTTAGGGGAACTTGTTGCTGAACCTGTTGTTCGCCTCTTATCCCTTCCTGGTTGGTAGTTGTTTCCTTATTCAATTGTGCTTGCTCTGGGACTTATTCTTTGACATTTTCTAATTCTAACTTGTATATCTTTGATTTTCTTAAAGAGGTGCTTTCCTCATTAACCTTTGAGCCATAATCTTCATTAAATATTACATTGATGCTTTCAACTATTCTTTTAAGTCTATGATTGTAACATTTATAATATTTTATTTTGCGTTAACCAACAGAAATACCTTTGTCTACTCGAGAATCAAATTTTCATGTCTTCTGATCTTCTCTTTTAATGCAACATTTGATCCAAATACCCTAAAATATTTGACATTTTATGGTCTTCCTTTCCAAAGTTCGTATGGAGTCATATCACAATTGTTTCTAAGAAAACTTTTGTTCAAAATAAAGACAATTGTATCAACTACTTGAACCCAAAATTTGTTATCTAATTTTTAATAATTTAGCATTGTTTTGGCCATTTCTTGTACAATTCTATTCTTCCTTTTAACAACTCCATTTTGTTGTAGTGTTTTGGTTGTTGAGCATTGTTTTTTTATTCCATTTTCTTCACGAAAAATGCTGAAATGATTTGGAGGTGAATTCACTGCTGTTATCAAATCTCAAACATTTAATTTTTAAATCAATGTCATTCTCAACCATTTCCTTGTAGATCTTGAAACTTTTGAAAGCCTCAAACTTTTTCTTCAAGGAGCTAACATCAGTCATTCTGGTATAATAAATTGTCATTAGCATAAATTATAATTCACCATTCAATACTTTAGTCCTCATTGGTCCACATTGATCAATATGTATTAATTCCAATGGTTGTGATGTGAAGTGTTCTTTTTTCTTTAATTCAACTTTTTTCTGCTTGTCATGTCGACAATGTTCACATACAACATTGGTTGGTTTTGAAATCAATGTCATCTCTCTCACAACTTCCTTTTTCCTAATTCTAACAAGTTTATCAAAGTTTATATGTCCAATGCATCTATGCCTTAGACAACTCTCATCTTCTTTTGCCAAGAAAAATCCTTTAACGACCTCGTCCAATGTGTATATGTCATTTGGAGCTCTACTTACAGTAGCCACAAGTTGATCGAATTTATCTTTTCTTATTTCACATTTCTTTAAGTCAAATAACATTGTGTGTCCTTGATCACACATTTGACCTACACTTAGCAAACTGTGATTCATATTTTCAACAAGAAGAACATATTTTGCTATAGCATCCTTGCTTCCAAGCTTGACAATGCCTCTTCCTATGACATTTGAAGATATGTCATTTCCAAAGGATATCGTTCCGTCTTTTCCTTCCTTTAAAGATATTAATTTATTCCTATCTCCAATCATATGTGTAGAACAATTTCTATCAAAATACCAAACATTATTTTTACTTTGAGCCTTTAAGGCAAGAGCGCACCTTTCAGTTTTCTTCTTCCATACTTGTTCATTCTGATTCTGTTGTGATTCCCTTGAGGGGAGCATAAAATTACAATCCTTATCCAAATGTCAAAACTTGTTTCATTTATAGCATTCTACATCATTTCTTAAATATTCAAATATTTTTAGTTTTGCCTAAATTTTTCTTGCGGATTTTTGGAATAAATATTCCTAAAAGATCTTCCAAAGTTGCTTTCATAAGTACGATAGTCTATAGATTTATGCCCAAAATTTATACATGAATAACAAAATCCATAAAATGTGGGTTGATACCTGGGAGGACACCTTCTTTGTGGAATCGTTTTCCAAGAGCCTTCTTGTATATCTTGAACCTTTGATTCGGTTGGGAAACATCATTGCTTAGTAGATCCTTTAACATTTTCAGCATAGGTTTTCTGTGCATTTGTCCTTTCAGTCATAAAGGAGTTTGAACCCTTTTCAATGATTTATTTGTAGCCTAGAGCAGTCTTGTCATTGTATGACCTTTGGTTGCTAATGAGCTCATCCAAATTTTTATAAATGTTAGCAGAATTTTTCAAAACATTTCCCATTTTTACTTCCTTTCAAAGGGTTACTATTTGGGCTTATAGTTCTTCCCTTGCCTTGATTCTTTCTTTTAACTCATTCCTAAGTGATTCTTAAATTATTTTGGCTTCTTATAACTTTAATCTAATGTTGATGATTTCTTGTTCATTCCTTTTGATGAGATTATTTACCTCCTTCAATTCGGTTTCCAGAGAATTAACAATTTTCCTTTCTACTTTGAGTTCTTTTATAATTCTGAAAACTTCATTTTGAAATTTGATTTCAGTAATTTATTCTTATTCATCTTCTTCTTTTTCAGATGCTTCCATATTGTTATGCTTAGCCATAAATACAAATATTTCTTTGTTTTCTTCATCACTATCTCTTTCTTCTTCAGACAAGGAACTATCTTCCTTAGAGAGGGAGTTTTTCTTAAACCCATTCTTCTTATTTTTGTAGTTAAAATTTCTTTGACCCTTATTTCCTTTTGTAATTGTGTTATTATTATGAGGGCACATAGTAGAAAAATGACCCATCTCACCACAATTAAAACATACTAATGGAATTTTTCCTTTATACTTACATGTTCCTCTTTTCATCTTCCTCGTTGTGTACGCAATTTCTTAATCGAAAGGTATTCTTCTTCTTCTTCCTCTTTGCAACAACTAGATCTAAGTTTGGATATTTGTTTTCCCTTCTCGATCTTCTTGGATGTTGTGAATGTTGTTTCTATATTATATGAACCATATTCTTCTTCAATCCTCATTTCATAAGCTATAAGTATTCCATGTAGTTCGTTCATAGTCAAGTTGCTTAAATCTGATCTATCTTCTAATACTGAAACCTTGGGATTAAATCTTGATGGAAAAGTTATGAGGACTTTTCGAACAATGAACTTCTTGTCAACTGGTTCTCCTATTCCTTCCAAGGAATTTTTTATTTCATATACATGTTGAAAGTAAGTTGAAATGTTCTCATCTTCTTTAATCCTTAGTTATTCAAATTGAGCTTAGTAAATTTTAAGTTGTGTTTCCTTTACCTTTGAGTCTCCTACATATATATTTTGAAGTTTGTACCATATCTCCTTAGTTGTTTTACAACCAAATACCTTAACATAGACATATTGAGTGAGTCCACTTATAATAATATCCTTTGATTTAACATCATTTACAATATTTTTCTTACCTTTTTCATGTGTTGTAGGTTTATAACCCTTTTCAACTATTTATGAAACTTCATATCCTTGTGCAAGAAAATGAACCTACATCCTAGCGCTCCATAGTGCATATTTATCTCCATTAAATACAGGAAATTTATTCTTGGTGTACTCCATGATCACCTTCCAGTTGTTAAATTGTTACTTAAGGAACCAAGCTCTTATACCAATTATTGGAAATACTGAGAGGGAGGGTGAATCAGTATTTATTAGAAATTAGCACTTCAATAATATTTTTCAAAGCATTAGTTAATCTTCAGTTATTATTATTATTTTTCAGTAAGATTAGTAAACAATAATGAAAAATAGAGACAATAGGCACAATATTCTTAGGTGGAAAACCCCCTCTGGGTCAAAAACCACCAAACGCTTTTCTAATAAGTTCTTCAATCTTCATCCCCAACTGAAAAGAAAACTACAACTTCCTAGAACTATAGAAAAACATTCTTCTCCAGTTCCCACCAGAAGGATGCCCCAATGCCCTGGATTTATGAGTAGTAATTTGAAAGGATGCCCTAACACCCAAGTGAGCCACAACTCACCCTAGCACCACTCTACCACCCTGAAGTGTTTACATTGCCCAACCTGAAGGTGAATTCGTTCACCAGCCTAGCACCACCCTACCACCCTATAAAGACAAAATTTAAAATAAAATGTGGACTCTCGTACTAAGGACAATGTTCCACGTTCCAATGATATTTTTAATGAATTTTGTTTGACTGACCAACAACTCTAGAACCTAAACCCTTTTCTCGACGAACCAAGAACCCTTGTCCGAACTACAAACTAAATCCCGTTTCCCAGACAAATTTTCCTTCTTCAAATCTAGGCAATGACACATACTCTTCACAAATTTTGGGTTCCCAAATCCGGGACAATGGACCAATTACAATGATGTAAAATGTCTGACTTCAATTGATAATTGGGACTCTTAGACAAACTCTTTACAATTTTTATTCAAGACTATTGTACCAATTTTTCTTGTATTGTTGTCACTACTTTTGACTTAAATTTGTTTTTTTCCCTAATTCCTTTGCTTTGTTTCTTGTTTTATGTTTCTTAAGCTGCTATTCCTAACGATATGCTTTTAACTTTGGGTGTCTTGAGCTAATTTGTACCTACAAGGAAATATAGTTCCAAGCGAAACCAAATACCGAAAGGAGAATACAACATTTAATCCTTAAGAAAAGCACTTACATTTTCTTGGAATGGAGAGTTAGTGCAACAATTCTAGAATGATTGTAATAATAATAATATTGCAACAACAAACATGAACATACCTGAGATACTTAACATGGTCTTCCACTTGGACCTTGCTAGATGCCACCAAGAGATTCAAAACTTATCAAATATTTCAACAGACTTAAGCAATCCTAAACCCTTTACCACCTCTACAACGTGATGACCTTAGATAATATATAAAACATAACCTAAAGAGACCTACTCCAGACCCTTAGTTTACTTATAAACTAATCCTAACACAGTCCTAGAATGCACAATTATACAAACATAAATTCTTGGGACAGACCAGACACAACCTTAAGATAAAAATGTTCTAAACAATCTTAAGTAATAAAAATTGATTTGAGACCTTAAAAATTTATGAGTCTTTGAAAATTTTAGGTGTCTTGGTTCTAAAAACAAATAATCAAGTTTTGAGGATAATGTGTTGAATTTTCTGAACTTCGATCCTTAAAGGAATTAATTAATATGTCCGGATTTTTTTATCCTTGAAAAGAGACCTGGGAAGCATGGTTATGAACTAATTCGTACTTGAGAATGTACAAATTTGACCTCCACAGAATTAAATCCAAAAGTTGATTTTGAAATGTTTCGCTTCCTGAAATAAGTACTTCAAATTACATATCCATAACTTTTGTAACTTCGCTCCTTATGCAACTTGGTGCTTCATAAGTCACAGGTCTGAGACTACTCCTATGCAACTTGGTGCTTCATAAGTCACAGGTCTGAGACTACTCCTATTTAGTTTCTTTTGCAACTTATTACCTTATGCAATGCTTGATGTAATCACTGGGTCCAAAAATGATGATCCTATACCATAAAACCTTATATAAATGCCTAGATGATGTGAGCATAAAATCACTCTTCCTTGGATATGACTTGCGTTAGAACTAGACCCAAAATCTAGAAGAGACCGAACCCCAATCACCTTAGATTCCTACGTTAATCATTCTTGACGGTGGTCGAATATTACAAGAGCTAATTATACGTACAAGGTCTTTTATTAGGTAAGGAAATAAGTCTTGTTTTTATAGTTTATGGAGGGCTTTATAATGTGACCATTAGAGGCCTCAAAAACCTTATTGAGGGTTTCAAATATAGAACGTTAAAGGATAGGATGGCTTAATGAGCTAGACGTTAGAGATGATTATGTATATATATATATATATATATATATATATATATATATATATATATATATATATATTTAATTAATTATCTTAAGCCCTAATAAAAAAGGTCATTATCCTAGTTAATGGAAGAATGATTATTTTAACAAATTACCAAAATAATATAATTTTATTAACATTGATTAAATAACTAACCCTTATTTAATATTATTTTAAGGATCTTTCTTAGAAATATAGAAATTTGAAATCAGTGATTGGCTTAGAGTATATGGTCCTACCTGGTTGTGAAGTCAATGATTGGTTTACATCCTTTAGTTTTTGAAGTTATTCAACTTATACACAATGAGATTGTGGTGAGAATCCATGTCATACATTGACAACCATTTGTGAATAAGGTGTCATGTTTCTACCCCCTGGGTTTTAGCCCACAAACTAGGTCTTCAATTTTAAACTCAGTTTTCTCTAAACCCAGAAGGAGCCATTGGGCATGCCATATATCGACGGAAATATCTCGTCGAGGAGAATCTATCTACAAGGATATTGACACAAGATTCCATGAATTTCCATGGAGTATCAGGGTAGATCCTAGTGTTGCTTGGGTTGACATCAATGACAACCACCTATCAACAATATCCCCCTTTGGCATTGATGGAAACACAAGTACTACCCCTGTGATGATAAATCCCCTTGAATTCATGCTACTAATCTTCCTAATGCTTTCTCTCCCCCTTTGACATCAATGGAAAAGGGTAACTTCCCCTGATATCCTACCTCTCTTGTGGACCCGTCACCTTCCTCAACTCCCCCTATCTACTTGACTAGATAAATAATAGTCTAATGGGAACTTGGGATAAACCCAAGCTTTTGGCGAAGATACTCAAATTCATCAGAGGGTAAACACTTTGTAAATATGTCAGTGATTTGTTCTTTTGTCCCAATGTATTCAACCTTGATGTTTTTCTCGGCAACCTGTTCTCTAACAAAATGGTACTTTATCATAATGTTTTTCATTTTTTAATGCATCACATAATTCTTGGAGATACTGATGGCATTGGTGTTATCGCAAAATATTGGAATGGACTCATCAAAATTTACTTGAATATCGTGGAAGGTTTTTTTCATCCAGAATACTTGGGTATACCAAGTTGTTGCTACTATGTATTTTTCTTGCGCCATGGATAATGAGATTGAAGATTACTTCTTGCTCAACCACAAAACAAGACTACCACCTAGATAGAAGGTTGCTCCGCTAGTGCCCTTATGATCATCAACGCTTCATGTCCAATCTACATCGGTATAAGCTTTGATGATTAGCTCATTTCCTTTAGGATACCATCGTCCATATTTTGTTGTTCCCTTAAGATATCGAAAAATCATTTTTACCGCAATTACATGGAATTCATTTGGTGTTTCTTGGAATCTTGCAACTTTCCCAAATGACTGCATCACATTTGGCTTATAATATGTTGCATATAGTAGACTACCAATCATAGATCTATACATCCTCTGATCCAAATCTTTGGATGAATCATCTATGCTCAACTTGAAACTTGCCACCATTGGGGTGAGAACTCGCTTGCAATATTCCATTTGAAATTTCTTCAATAGTTCTTTGATATATTTGGTTTGATAGATAAATATTCCTTTGTCTTGCTGAGATATATGAAGTCCCAAAATGTATGTCAACTCACCAAGTAGTGACATTTCAAACTCACTCTGCATATTGGCCGCAAAATTTTAACTTAACATGTCATCATCACTCCCAAAGATTATATCATCCACATACACTTCAACAACCATCATACTATTGTGTTCAATCCTTACATAATGGTTGATATCTGCACTTTCCTTATTGAATCCTTTTTGTTGCAAATACTTGTCAAGACGAGCATACCATGCTCTGGGTGCTTGTTTGGGACCATAGAGCGCCTTCTTTAACCCACAAACATAATATTTCTTTTCAGTGAGAAAAAATCCCTCAGGTTGTTCTATATATACTTATTCTTGTAATTTTCCATTTATAAATGTTGATTTCACGTCCATTTTATAAAATTTTATCTTTCTTGAACATGCATAAGCCAAGAACATCCTAATAGCTTCCATTCTAGCAATAGGAGAAAACATTTCTTAAAAATCAATTCCTTCGACCTGTGCATATCCTTTGCAAACCAACCTTGCCTTATTCCTGGTAACATGTCCATCCTCATTTAACTTGTTCCTAAAAACCCATTTTGTCCCAATGACATTTTTATCTTTTGGTCTTAGGACCAATTCCCAATTGTCATTCTTCTCAATTTTTTCAAATTCTTAATTCGTAGTAGCTACCTAATGTTCATCTTGACTGGCTTATTCAAAATTGTTTGGCTCAAATGTAGCTAAGAGAGGAAGATGGGCTTGTTGTGGTACATGAAGTTGTCGATTTCTTCTAGTTCATATTCCTTCATTGAGATCCCCAATGATTTTATTTGATTGATGATTATTTTGATACCATTCCTTGGTGGCCTTTAGGGGTGCCTCTTGTTCAATCTGTTGTTTGTCTCTTGTCTCTTCCTGGTTGGTATTTTTTTCCTTATTCAATTGTGCTTTCTCTGGGACTTCTTCTTTGACCTTTTCTAGTTCTGACTCGTGTATCTCTGATTTGCTTAAAGAGGAGCTTTCCTCATTAACCTTAGAGCCTTAATATTTATTTAATGTTACATTGATGCTTTCAACTATTCATTTAAGTCTATGATTGTAACATTTATAAGATTTTATTTTGCGTGAATAACTAACAAAAATACCTTCATCTACTCAAGAATCAAATTTTCCCGTTTTCTAATTTTCTCTTTTAATGCAACATTTGCTTCCAAATGCCCTAAAATATTTGACATTTGTTGGACATCCTTTCCAAAGTTCGTATGGAGTCATATCACAATTTTTCTAAGAAAACTTTTGTTCAAAATAAATACAATTATATCAACTACCTGAACCCAAAATTTGCTAACTAATTTTGAATCATTTAGCATTGTTCTGGTCATTTCTTGTACAATTCTATTCTTCCTTTCAGAAACTCCATTTTGTTGCAGTGTTCTAGCTGTTGAGAATTTCATTTTTATTTCATTTTCTTCACAAAAATTCTCAAATTCTTTGGAGGTGAATTCGTCACCATTATCCGATTTAAAACATTTAATTTTTAAATAAGTTTCATTCTCAACCATTACCTTGTAGATATTGAAACATTCGAATGCCTCAGACGTTTTCTTCAAGAAACTAACAACAGTCATCCTGGTATAATCATCTATCATTGGCATAAAATATAATTCACCATTCAATGCTTTAGTCCTCATTGGTCAACATAGATCAGTATGTATTAATTCCAATGGTTGTGATGTGAAGTGTTCTTTTGTCTAGAATTCGACTTTTGTCCGATTGCCATGCCAACAATGTTCACATATAGTGTTCATTGGTTTTTAAATCAATGGCATCTCTCTCACAACTTCCTTTTTGCTAATTCTAACAAGGTTATCAAAGTTTGTATGTCCCATTCGTCTATGCCATAACCAACTCTCATCTTCTTTTGCCAAGAAACGTCCTTTAACGACCTCATCCAACGTGTATATGTCATTAGTAGCCACAAGTTGACCAGATTTATCTTTTCTTATTTCACATTCTTTGAGTCAAATAGCATTGTGTGTCCTTGATCACACATTTGACCTACACTTAGCAAACTATGATTCATATTTTTAAAAAGAAGTGCATATTTTCCTATAACATCCTTGCTTCCAAGCTTGACAATACATGTTCCTATGACATTTTAAGACCCATCGTTTACAAAGGATACTTATCATTATTTTCCTTCCTTTAAAGATATAAATGTATTCCTATTTGCAATCATATGTGTGGAGCAACCGTTATCGACATACTGAACATTCTTTTTACTTTGAGCCTTTAAGGCAAGAGCGCACCTTTAAATTTTCTCTTCCAAACTTGTTCATTCTGATTCTATTGTGATTCCCTTGAAGGGAGCATAAACCCTCCAATCCTTAGCCAAATGTCCAAATTTGTTGCATTTATAGCATTCTACATCATTTCTTAAATAGTCAAATATGTTGTAATTTTGCCTAAAGTTTTCTTGTAGATTTTTGGAATAGATGTTCCTAAAATATCTTCCAAAGTCGCTTTCATAAGTACGACAGTCTCTAGCTTTATGCCCAAAATTTCTACATGAATAAAAAAAGCCATAAAATTTGGGTTGATACTTGGGAGGAAACCTTATTTGTAGAATCATTTTCCAAGAGCCTTCTTGTATATCTTGAACCTTTGCTTCAGTTGGGAAACACCATTTCTTGGTAGATCCTTTAACATTTACAACATAGGTTTTTTGTGCATTTTCCCTTTCACTCATAAATGAGTTTGAACCCTTTTCAAGGATTTCTTTGTAGCCTAGACTAATCTTGTCACTGTATGACCTTTGGTTTCTAATAAGCTCATCCAAAGTTTTAGAATTATTAGCAAAATTTTACTGAACATTTCCCCATTTTACTTCCTTTCGAAGAGATACTATTTGGGATTCTAGCTCTTCCCTTGCCTCATTGATTTCTTTTAACTCATACTTGAGTGATTATTCAATTTTTTTGGCTTATTATAACTTTACTCTAAGTTTTATGATTTATTATTCATTCCTTTTGTTGATATTCTTTACCTCCTTCAATTCGGTTTCCAAAGAATTAACATTTTTCCTTTATTATTTGAGTTCTTTTATAATCTTGACAACTTCGTTTAGAAATTCAATTTCAGTCATTTCTTCTTATTCATATTTTTCTTTTTCAGAGGCTTCCAACATGTTATGCTTAGCCATAAATAATACTATTTCTTTGTTTTCTTCATCATTGTCACTTTCTTCTTCATATGAGGAACTATCTTCCTTGGGGAGGAAGTTTTTCTTAAACCCTTTCTTCTTATTTTGGTAGTTGAAATTTGTTTGACCCTTCTTTCCTTTTGTAAATGAGTTATTCTATGAGGGAACTAAGCAGAAAAATGACCTATCTCACCACAGTTACAACATACTAATGGAATTTTTCCTTTATACTTACTTGTTCCTCTTTTAATCTTCCTCATTATGTACGTAAATTCTTCGTCTAAAGGTTCTTCTTCTTCCTCTTTGCAACAACTAGATGTAGGTTTGGATACCCGTTTTCCCTTCCCAATCTTCTTAGATGTTGTGAATTTTGTTTCTATATTATATGAACCATCTTCTTCTTCAATGCTCATTTCATAAGTTTTAAGTATTCCATGTAGTTCGTCCATGCTCAAGTCACTTAAATTTGATCTATCTTCTAATACTAAAACTCTAGGATTAAATCTTGATGGAAGAGTTCTGAGGACTTTCCGAACAATGAAATTATTGTCAATTGTTCTCCTAATCCTTCTAAGGAATTTGTTATTTCATCTACATGTTGAAATTAAACTACAATGTTCTCATCTTATTTCATCCTTAGTTGTTCAAATTGAGCTAAGTAGATTTGAAGTTTTGCATCCTTGACCTTTGAGTCTCCTGCAAATATATTTTGAAGCTTGTACCATATATCCTTAGCTGTTTTACAACCCAATACCTTAACATATAAACATTGAGTGATTCCACTTATAATAATATCCTTTGCTTTAACATCATTTACAATATTTTTCTTACCTTGTTCATATGTTGTAGCTTTATATCCCTTTTCGAGTATTTCCTAAACTTCATATCCTTGTGCAAGTAAATGAACCTGCATCCTTCTGCTCCATAGTCCATAGTTATCTCCATTAAATAGAGGAACTATATTCTTGGTGTACTCCATGATCTCCTTCTAGTTGTTAAATTGTTACTTAAGGAACAAAGCTCTGATACCAATTGTTGGAAATACTAAGAGGGGGGCGGAATCAGTATTTCTTAGCAATTAGCACTTTTATAATATTTTTCAGAGCATTAGTCAATATTTATCTATTATTATTATTGTTGAGTAAGAGCAATAAAAAATAATGAAAAAATAGAAGCATTAGGCACAATATTCTTAGGTGGAAAACCCCCTCTGGGTCAAAAACCACTGAATGATTTTATAATAAGTTCTTTAATCTTCAGCCCCAACTGAAAAGAAAGCTACAACTTCCTAGAACTATAGAAAACATTCTTCTCCAACTACCACTAGAAGGATGCCCCAATGCCCTGGATTTATGAGAAGTCAACTGAAAGGATTCCCCAACACCCAAGTGCGCCGCAACTCACCCTAGAACCCTAAACTGTTTACAGGCCCCAAACTGAATGTGACTTCGTTCACCAACCAAGCACCACCCTACCACCCTATAAAGACAAAAATTAAAATAAAATGTGTGCTCTCGTACTAAGGACAATGATCCACGTTAAAATGTTATTTTTAATGAGTTTTCTTTGACTGACTAACAACTCTAGAACCTAAACCTTTTTCCTGGCGAACCAAGAACCCTTGTCCCAACTACAAACCAAATCCCTTTTCCCCAAAAAAAATTCCTTCTTCAACTCTAGGCAGTGACGTAAACTCTTTACAAAGTTTGGGTTACCAAATGTGGGAAAATGGCCCAATTACATTGTTGTACAATGCTTGACTTCAATTGATAAATGACACTCTCTTTATTTGTATAAAATAATGTTGTACCAACTGAGCTAATGGAGAATATTGTTGCTACTGTAATTTGTTCTTGTATTGTTGTCATTGCTTCTGACTTCAATTTGTTATTTTTCCCTAATTCCTTTGCTTTGTTTCTTGTGTGATGTTTCTTAAGCTGCTCTTCCTAAGGATATGCTTTTAAATTTGGTTGTCTTGAGCTAATTTTTACTTGCAAGTAAATATAGTGCCAAGAAACACCCAATACCCAAAGGAGTATAAAACTTTTAATCCCTTAACCAAAGCACTTACCTTTTCCTGCAATAGAGAGTTAGTGCAAAAAATCTAGAATGACTGTAATAATAATCATATTGCAACAAAAAACATGAACATACGTAAGATACATAACTTGGTCTTCTACCTGGACCTTGTTGGATGCCACCAAAAGCTTCAGGACTTATCACAAATTTCAACAAACTTAAACCATCCTGAACCCTTTGCTACCTCTACAACATGATGACCTTAGACAATATATAAAACAAAACCTAAAGAGACCTACTCTGAACCTTTAATTTACTTATAAACTAATCCTAACATAGTCCTAAAAAAAACCCTTATAAAAACATAAATTCTTGGGACATAACACACACAACCTTAAGACATAAATGTTCTAAACAATCTTAAGTAATAAAAATTGATTTGAGACCTTAAATATATATGAGTCTTTGACAAATTTAGGTGTTTTGGTTCTAAAAACAAATAATCAAGTTTTGAAGATAATGTGTTGAATTTTCTTAACTTCGATCCTTAAAGGACTTAATTAGCAGGTACAATTTTTTTGATGTATTACCTTGAAAAGAGACCTAGGAAGCATGGTTATGAACTCATTCTTACTTGAGAATACACACAGATTTGGCCTCCACAGATTTAAATCCAAAAGGTGATTATGAAATGTTTCGCTTCTTGAAAAAATAACTTCAAATTACATATCCATATCTTTTGTAACTTCACTCCTTATGCAACTTTTTACTTCATAAGTCACAAGCCCAATACTACTCCTATTTGGTTCCTTTTTCAACCTTGTACCTTATGCAATGCTCGATGTAATCACTAGGTCCAAAGATGATGATCATGTACCATACAACATTAGATAAAGGCCTAGATGATGTGAGTATAAACTCACTCTTCCTTGGAGATTACCTGCATTAGAACTAGACCCAAACTCCAGAAGAGACCTAACCCCAATCACCTTAGGTTCCCGTGTTAATAATTCTTGAGGGTTGCCGAAGATTACGGGGGTTAATTGTGCATACAAGGTCTATTATTAGGTGAGGAAATAAGTCTTCTTTTTATAGTTTATGGAGGGCTTTATAATGTGACCATTATAAGACTCAAAAGACCTTATTTATGGTTTCAAAGATAGAACATTAAATGATATGACAGTTTAATGAGCTAGACATTAGAGAAGATTAGGATTATATATCTATGTGTGTGTGTGTGTGTTAAGCCCTAAGAAAAACTAACTATCTTAAGCCCTAAGAAAAAAGGTCATTAGCCTAGTTAATGGATGAATGATTATTTTAATAATTTTCCAAAATAATATAATTTTATTAATATATATTAAATAACTAACCCTTATTTAATATTATGTTAAGCCTTCTTTCTTAGAAATATATAAATTCGAAATCAATGATTGGTTTAGTGTATATGGTCCTACCTGGTTATGAAGTCAATGATTGGTTTACTGCCTTTGGTTTTTGAAGTTATTCAACTTATACACAATGAGATTGCGGTGAGAATTCTGTCATTTATTGACAAACATTGGTGAATAAGGTGTCATGTCTCTAAACCCTGGGGTTTTAGCCCACAAAACTGGGTCTTCATTTTTAAACTCAATTTTCTCTCAAACCAGAAGGAACCATAGGGTGTGTCATATATCAACGGAAACATATCATTAAGGAGAATCTATCTAGAATGATTTTGACAAAATATTCCATGAATTTCCATGTCAAATTTTCCATGGAAGTTTGGGGTAGCTCCTGGTACTTCTTGGGTAGACATCAATGACAACCACCTATGAACACCTTTTTTTTTTTTAATATTTATAGATGTAAATTTTAGTTACATAGATTTTATATAATTAACTAATACAAAAACATATATTTCAATTTAATATATTTTATTATTATCTTTATGTCACCTTAAATTGAGCCTTGGGTGAATAGTCTTAAGATCCTCTCACTTTGTGTTGGTTTTTTTTCAATATCAAGGAAGTATTCCTATTCCTCACATGAATTCTATTGATGGGTTAAAAAATAGAGACCATTTTATTAAGAAAATGAAATTATAAAGAATGAATACTTCTAACTTTACTTGATTTTTTTTTTAAATAGTACTTGTTATTGAGTCATGGAGTCAAAATGAGAATTAAAGAAAGTGTACAACTGAAAGGGGAGAATTACGAGAATTATGAGAATTATGATGAGCCATTTGGGATTTATGTATCTTCCTTGATTACTATATCTTAATTTGTATTGTTAATGTTGGAAACACAATCCTATGGGAGAAATGTATTACCATGTAAACGTTGAACTCAAAGACAAATGTTTTTATTTGCAATAAGTCTATTAAAATCAGAGAAAAACACATAAAATCTTATAAATTTGAGTTAATTAAACAAAACAAGAAGGCTACAAGCATCAACAAAAAAATCTAATACTTGAAATATGAGAAACCTATGGACCAAGTGTTGAACCATCATTCATTATCCAAAATTTTGGCAACTTCAAGTAAATTATGATTCAACCTCAAGAGATATAATCCCACTACAATATTTCTTGATTTTTTAAATAAATTTCTCAACAAGTGAATGTGCTTATTCTTAGCCCAAAATAATTACAACTTGACCTTAACTCAAGACATAATCACTAACCCATCGCATGTGCAATAATCAACTACTAATGAATAAAAATAATCTTTAAATGGAGTACATGCATCCACCTCAAATTAATGTGTTTATGATGTGTGCAAGTCCATTGAAGATGCGAAAGACAATATCACATTGTAAATACGTCACACCTCTACATGCTATCCAAACTTCTTGATTGATTGTGTCTTGTACTTCCACCTAGAAAACACATGGGTTATCCATCTTAGTCCATGCTAGATCCAAAATTATGATGGATTTACATCGGTTCCACTCACAAGCAACATCATATATCCATATTAACCTTAAATGTATCTTAACCCCTACAAAAATATGGATCTTAACACTCGATTTATCATGCCTTGATGGGGATCAAATCCCTCGAGGTGCAAACTGCCTTTTAGAGTGCAAAACTATTATATATTTTGGCCCTTTTCCAGTTATATATTTTTGTCAATTTTGTCTAAAATCTAGTAACACTTGTTGGAATTACAATTTTAAGTTGTGTTTTCTACACAAACCAAGTACTTAGTGGGATTTTCAAGGCCTTGAATCCATTTATGCATTCAAAAATCCAATTTAAACAATGAAAAATTACAATCTCACAAAGAATTTTATTGTTGGAACATTTTGTTGGTGTGTTGCTTCAAATTAAGGGGATGTGAAATCCTTTCATGCTCAATGTGGAGTTGATACATGGTGCATATGCATACATACATATGTTGGATTTTTGCTCAAAATGAAGGAGATGCGTAATTCATTCCATGCTCGGCATGGAGTTGGTATGTGCTCCATGTGTGTTTGTGTATGTGTAAAGAATCAACACAAAGCCATCTTAATCCAAGATATATTAAGCATCAAGAGGTATCAGATATTTTAGGGTACAAAAATTTCCTCACGTTTTACAACTTAAGAGATTTCATCCCTCTCTCGATGCTTGATATTTTTGGGGTAAAGATGGACTCACATGGGGATAAAAATAGTTTCAGGGTTGAGATGGATCTTTGATGTTTCTTGTGAGTAGAACCAAAATGTATCTATCTTAACTCTAAATCTATGCTAAGAGGGATCAAATCCCTCGAGGTGCAAACCACTTTTTAGAGTGAAAAACTTGAGGAAAGGTTTTCACCTCAAGAGATCTGATCCCTCTCAATGCATGATAGATCTAAAGTTATTATATTAAAAATACAATTTAAAAAATAATATTTTACCTTCTCACCAAGAAACCACCTCATTAAACATAAAACTACGCCATTGAAAATTACAATGACCCATATACATAGATGCCGAATTAAACCTTATCAATATTTTGAACATCCCATTAACATATAGACTTAGAAATATTGCTAATGGGATGTTCACAACATTGCTAAGGTTATAAGGTAACATGAAAATATTTGATTTGAATGAAGTCATTCTTGGCAAAAATAGATAGACTTAAGGTAGATTTTTGATCTAGCTCATCCTTAAATATCCACCCAAAGATGCATGCAAACTATAATGCATGGTTATCATGCAAAATCACACAAAAAAAATTTCCCAACAACTATAAACAAAGCAACCTTTGTCACAATTGGAAAGCCTCTCTATTTGGATTATTTCCTTTCCAGACTTAGTGGGTATCCCTAATGGATGTATGCTACCACCCAATTGAAAAATGTATAAATTTTCCAAGATTATCAACAAACAAAATACTCACTCTCGAGCTTACCATAAACAATTAAGGGTGAATATGAGTTCAATAAATAATTGATTAGTTTGGATGAAATTTCAAAGACATATGTAACAACAAATTAAAATGGAATTGCACAAAATAGAATGCACATCAAATGACAAAAATAAATAAAAGTGCACAATAGAACTACCTATCACTACAACAATCTAATCATCAACAACCAAGATTCAAAGAGCTAGAAAAAATCAAAACTATATCAATCAAATATTACTCTAAAGACTAGTTTCATCATAGTCAAGTCATAGATATAGGCTACCAATAATTCCTTGCTTGAAATGAAGGTAGGGATCTAATTTTTGAGTGAAATAATGAAGATATCTATGTTGCTATGATGTAAATTTTCCAAATAAATTGATATACAACCTTGTTACCTCCCTTATGACATTTATATAAAGGGAAAACCATCAAGGAAATGAAGTTTTCCTAAAATATTTTATAGGAAAGCAAGGAGAGCATGCCACTCTTGTCATCGTTTGCATGGTTTCTAATTGAGTTTACTTGTTACTTTGGGTCATTATTTTCCTATTGTTTACGTTGTTGATTTTGGAGAATTATCATTATTGTTAATGGAAACAAAAATGGCAAGCATAATTTTTGTCAATAGTAAGAAGGTCGACCTATTTGTTGTTTTTAATATGTTTAATAAATAGGGCATTTCCACACAAGTTGAACACCTTAAGTAACCACTCACACAACTAGATCAAAGGTTAATACACTAGTGTTGCATGTGGTTAAAATACTTGAAGAGAAAAAAAAATCCATGTCCTTGGTCAACGTAGCCACTTGAAGCAATTTATGCAAAAGAAAAAATAGTGTACATAAGAATTTCTCACAATTAGTCTTCAACAAATAATTGTACATGCTCTTTAAATAGAGATAGTGGTCCAATCAGGTGCTATGCCATGGATCAATAAATTCATTAGTATTAAGGATATTATGAACTAATGGATAACTATATTTCTAGAACATGGCATGATTATCGGATTACATAACTACAATTACATAATAATGTAGATCCTCTATAAAAATTTGTTTATGATATTTATTCTCTTTGATATTATAATGGCTACAAGTTCTTCTATTGGGTGAAACTTGTATACAACGACCAACTATAAACCCCTCTATACTATATCCCTCAACAAGCACATGAGGATTAAATGTTTGTTGGCTTCAAAGTTGTTGAGATTCAACAAGATGATGAGCTTAGTGAAAAGAGTCGCCTTCACTAAGTGGGCCCGCAGGCTATTTTTGGCGCAAGTCTATTTTTAGACTATGTCTATTTTTAGACATGTCGATCATATTTCAGAAGTTGCAGGATGTTATTTTTGGATGGTTGATCAAGTTGGAAAAATAGATGAAATTATATTTTTAGAATATTGGGCGAAGTCTATTTATAGATCGTCAATCTAAAAATAGATGCATGTCGATTATTATTAGCTCTTAATAATAATCAGACTCTAAACAGCAACTTATTCTCTTAGAGCACTTTAGTTCAGTGCACAGATGTGGCACAGTAGCTGACAGAAGGAATTACGCTATTCCTAAGGGTTTACTAGAGCTAATGCATGGAGGACTCAGTTAGAACTCAAGTGGCAGAGTTATGACACGGTTGGAAGAAGTAGTTATGGAGTTGTATTTAGTTTAACTCAGTTAGACTCAGTTGAGCTAGTTGTATCTAGTCTAACTGATTTATACACTAGTGAGAGTGGAGTGAATTAATTAGTTAATTAATTCACAAATAATAACTCATTAATCAACTGAACAATACAGCAGTTAACTACAGTGCATGGCAGTTTCAGTGGAGACCAGTGGAGAGATAGGTGAAAGGGAAAGATAGACTATCTATTGTGACTATTAGTGATGCATTGATTGCATCCAACACACAGTGGAGATGCCAATGAGGATTGCGCAGTCAATCCAAGAGTAATTCGAATTCATTCAGAGCTATTCTTCAGCAGAGATTGCGCAGTGGAGGCAGGCTAGTAGGTGGCAAAGATCGGTGCATGGATTTGCAAGATTAGGCCTGATTAGTGTATGACGATTGTACTGTACTAAGAGCTTGTGATAAGCTTTGTATGTTTGTATGAGATTGTCATATGATCTCCATGTTACATAATATATAGTTGGGGTTTTCAGCTTTAGGATTTCCCAGTTAAAAACTGTGTTATGTGCGATTGAATATTTTTGTTTATGCTTCACATGTGTGTGCAATTAATTTTTCCGCAAAAGATTAACAAGTGGAATATATTCAGTATCTTGCATAAAGTTAAATAGTGTGAGATCGGGTGGATCTTGGACATATGCATGCTTAGTGCATATAATTTCTACATGGTATCAGAGCATTTTTTATTGAAGATTGCAATTGTGAAGTGATTTTGTGCTGGTGGACAATTCGAATTTGCTACAGAAGATTCTTGGTGTAGAAATCGAGTATACATTGAAATGTCTTTCAACGGGTTGAGATTGGAGTATGCCCTTGATGGGAGCTCGAATTACATATCCTGGAAGGACAGGATCGAGGCAGTGTTGGAGGATAATGGGTTGAAGGAGTTCATCGATAGCGATGTTCATAAGCCGGGATCTAGCGATGTTGCACTAGTTGATGCATGGCAAAAGAAGACAGCAAAGACGAGGAGAATTTTGTTGGAAGGTGTGAAGGACCATATTATGTCCAGCCTTCACGGGAAAGCCACTCCATTCTTAATTTGGAAGGCTTTGACAGACTTGTTCCAAAGCAGAAGTGACCAGAGGAAGTTGGCGCTTAAAGACAAGCTCATAAAAATAAAAATGGAGAAAGGCGACAATATTCCAAAATACCTCACGAAATTTTCCCCTTTGCCAAGGATGGTGCCCGGAAAGTGTGGGGATTCTTTTGTTGATGAAGAGAATACTTGTGGTGACTTGGCTCTCCTTGGGCTTAGAAGAGTTGGCATAAGCTACGAAGACTCTATCGATGGACGGGCCGGGATGGGAGCGACTTTGGTCGGATCTGTGCGAAGGAGATAAGGTGAGGTACCAGGGATGGATCTTCATCGAAGAATGAAGATGAAGAAAATTGTGCTTTGGCTACCAAAGTAAGGAAAGGGAAGGGGAAGAAAAATCCTTCTAAATCCGGTGCGAAAGGCAAGAAGCAGGACTTGTCCAAAGTGAAGTGTTTTCACTGTCACGAGCATGGAAATTTCGCCACTAACTGTCCACAGAAGAAGAAGAATAAGCAGGCTGCTGGATCTGTAGCTGGAGAGGCCTTAGCCTCGCAATTTAGCTGGATTTTTCCTTGATCGCATGCTTGGTTTCAAGCTACATGGGATCGGTGTGGTATCTTGACAGTGGTGCGTCTTTCCATATGACGGGAGACAAAGAGTTGTTTAGTGACTTGGAGGAGAAGGACCTCCAGATGCATATAGAGATGGGCGATGATGGTCGGTACAGTGCGACTGGCATTGGGACCATTACCTTTGAGAGGGAGTCTGGTAATCCATTCTTGTTGAAGAATGTTATGCATGTTCCAGGTCTGAAGAAGAACTTGGTCTCAGTCGCAATGCTGGAAGACAAGGGTTATGATGTTGTTTTCAGTGAGGGAAAAGCATTCCTTCGACATAAAACAACGGGTCAAGAACAGAGATAGGGATTGAATTAAGAATCCTGGTAGAGAGTGATCATTGTGTTGCAGTGGTGGAAAAGCGAAGAAGTATTGTGTCGGGATGAGGGCAAGTTGTGGCAGGAACCCAGGCCATCTTCACCATAAGCGCTGAAAATTTTGCGACAGAATTCTCTTGGACTTCCCAAGGGTACTCTTGCGCGATTAGATCGGTCACGAAGGATGTACAATGGGTAAGTTTGTAGAGACCACCTTTCATGAGGAAGGAAAAGCGTCGCCGAGTGATCCCAAGAGAATTCACACGGACGTGTGTGGACCATTCTCGGTTGCTTCACTTATTGAAACACAAGTATTGTGTGATATTTGTTGATGAATATTCTCATAGATGCTACATCTTCTTCATGCAAAAGAAGAGTGAAATGTTCTCAAAGTTCTGCGAGTTCAAGGCATTGGTGGAAAAGGATTCGGGGAAGCAGGTGAAAGCTCTACGGAGCGATAACGGTGGTGAATACATCTTGGGCGAATTCAAAGAATTTTGTATCAAAGAAGGAATTCGAAGAGAACTCATAACGCCTCATAACCCATAGCAGAATGGGGTCGTAGAGAGAAAGAACAGAACAATCGTGGGTGCTACACGAGCGATGCTGCATGACCAGGGCCTACAGATGCACTTGTGGGAAAAAGTATGCAACACTATGGTTTATGTGAAAAACCATTGTCATCATAGAGTACTTGGCATGAGTACACCCGAGGAAGCTTTTACTAGTAATAAGCCTGATATTTCTAATTTGAATATTTTTGGCTCACATGTTTACATTCATGTGACGAAGGACGCCAAGAAGGAACTGGAGCCGACTGCAGAAGTTGGGATATTTGTGGGGTACATAGAAACACCCCATAACTATCGTGTGTATTTTCCAACGGTCGCGCAATTTGCATGTAAACCAGGATATAAAATTCAATGAGGTGAAAGCCATGCGATTTTCGCTTGAGAGGCTACACTTGCATGCGGAGGAGGAACACCAACTTTGTTCCCAAAGATGAGCCTGCGGATGTGGATTAGCCACCGAGGAGGAGATTCATGGAGTGGAGGAGTCCACTCCTTGAATGTGAAACATCGAATAGTGGGAAAGCGTGCCAGTGAGAGGCCGAAGGTGGATATGACACATAATGTGAGTCCCTACATCTGGTAGCGAACGGACATTCACAATGATATCTGGATACATAGCTCTTATGAAAGTGTATTGTGGCCAGAGCCATATTCTTTGGAAGAAGCGGCGTGAGGCCCACATGGGTGTTGCACATGAGGCTGGAGAGTATGAAACTTCATTGTCAAAAACGGTGCTTGGGAGATTGCTCCAACGTAGGTGGGAAAATTAGTTGTAAGATCAAGATGGATCTACAAGGTAAAGCAAGCTATTGATGGGAGTGTCGAGAAGTATAAGGCAAGATTTGTTTCCCGGGGCTTCTCACAGATTGAGGGGATTGACTATGAAGAAACCTTTGCACCTGTCGCATGGTATTCTTCCATATGGACCATCCTTGCTCTCTCAGCGCAGATGGGTTGGCACATTCATCAGATGGATGTGAAGACTGCATTCCTTAATGGGATCATTGAGGAAGAAATTAGCACGTATGTAGGTAACTGAAGGATTTGAATCTGATGGCAAGTCTGTGTGTGCGGACTCAGAAGCGTGTGGGTAAAATTGCTTCCGTCCCACCCGTGATTGGTGCACTCGGATCGACAACTATTTCTTGAACTTGGCCCTCACCAAGAGTGAGGCGGATGCAAACCTGTACCAGATTGTGGTTGAGGGTAAGATTTTGATCATTGTACTTTATGTTGATGATTTGATACTAACAGGTGATTAGCAGTTGATACACTCATGCAAGGCTGATCTTGCAAAGGAGTTTGAGATGAAGGATTTAGGCCTCCTTCATTATTTCCTTGGATTGGAAATATGGCAGCGAGAAGGTGAAATGTTTGTGTCTCAAGGCAAGTATGCCCGGGAGATACTGGAGAAGTTTCACATGCAAGGCTGCAAGCCTATCGACACTCCTCTTCCAGGAAATTGGAAGAAATAGGATGCTACATCGGCAAAGGTAGTGGATGCCACTGTTTATCGACAGTTGGTGGGTTCGCTCATGTATTTAATGAATACAAGACCGAACATGTGCTATGCGGTGAACCAGCTTTCACAAGCGATGGTTAAGCCTACGATGCTCTTTTGGAAGGCAGGCAAGCATGTCCTGAGATATCTCAGGGGCACATGCGGTATGGTTTATAGTACGGAACGGATGGATAGGAGGTGAAGTTGCACGACACACGGATGTAGATTGAGCGAGCAATCCACCCAGACGGAAAAGGACGCACAAGAGGATTTACCAGGTATCCGATCGACATTCCAACGTGCGGTAGAGAACGAAAAGATATGTGGCACTCGGTTAGAGCGAAAAGAATACGCAGCAGCAGTCTGGGCGCATGTGAGGCTATACGGATGAGGAAGATTCGTGGTTTATTGGGTTCATGTTAGATCACGGTGATACATTTAACGGTAATCATGTTGCGTGAAACACTTGAATCAATCCTGTGTTTCATGACGGAGATCTAAACACATTGACATCTGGTATCATCATATCAAAGATTGTGTGCAGCGGAAGATCATGTTACTTTCATACATTCCCACGGAGGATCAGGATGTCGATATCTTGACAAAGGCACTCACCAGGAGCGAATTCGAATACCATAGGGGTAGGATAGGGGTGGTAGATAATCCTTATCTTGTTAAGAGGGAGTGTTGAGATTGCAACAAGATGATGAGCTTAGTGGAAAGAAATCGCCTTCACTAAGTGGGCTGGCAGGCTATTTTGGCGCAAGTATATTTTTAGACTATGTCTATTTTTAGACATGATGATCATATTTCAGAAGGTGCAGGATGCTATTTGTGGATGGTTGATCAATTTGAAAAAATAGATGAAATTATATTATTAGAATATTGGGAGAAGTCTATTTATAGATCGTTGATCTAAAAATAGATGCATGTCGACTATTATTAGCTCTTAATAATAATCAGACACTAAACTCAATAACTTATTCTCTTGAAGCACTTCGAGTTCAATGCACGGTCTTGGCACAACGGTGATAGAAGGAATGCAAGCTGACTACCGAGGGGTTTCCTTTGGAGCTATTGCATGGAGGACTCAGTTAGAACTCAAGTGGCAAAGTTATGACAGAGTTGGAAGAGTAGTTTATGGAGTTGTATTCAGTTTAACTCAGTTAGACTCGGTTGAGCTAGTTGTATCTAGTCTAACTGAATGATACACTAGTGAGAGTGGAGTGAATTAATTAGTTAATTAATTCAAAAATAATAACTCATTAATCAACTGAAGAATACATCAGTTAACTACAGTGCATGGCAGTTTTAGTGGAGACCAGTGGAGAGATAGGTGAAAGGGCAAGATAGACTATCTGTTATGACTATTAATGATGCATTGATTGCATCCAACACACAATGGAGATGCCAATGAGGATTGCACAGTAAATCCAAGAATAATTTGAATTCATTCAGAGCTATTCTTCATCATAGATTGCGTAGTGGAGGCAGGCTAGCAGGTGGCAAAGATCGGTGCATGGATTTGCAAGATTAGGCATGATTAGTGTATGACGATTGTACTGTACTGAGAGCTTGTGATAAGCTTTGTATGTTTGTATGATATTGTCATATGATCTCCATGTTACATAATATATAGTTGGGGTTTTCAGCTTCAGGCTTTCCCAGTTAAAAACTGTGTTATTTGCGATTGAATATTTTTGTTTATGCTTCACATGTGTGTGCAATTAATTTTTCTGCAAAAGATGAACAAGTGGAATAAATTCAGTATGTTGCATAAAGTTAAATAGTGTGAGATCAAGTGGATCTTGGACATATGCATGCTTAGTGCATATAATTTCTACAAAAGCTGGGCGTTGTTACTAAGGTTTCAATGTCAATGCCAATCAAATTGGACTTTTATAAAAGGTTCTATATTAAAAATGCTTCAGAAGTAACATTTTTCAACAATTGTATTCAATATATAGTTGTCTTAAAGCATTTGGTAGTGGTAAATGTCAAAAAAAAAAAATACACCATAGCAAAAAGTAAGATAAGTGAGGAATTATAATTGTGTTTTCAAGAATACCCACCAAAGAACTGATGAATGAAAGGGGCAAAAACAAAGACTATGAGCACTGAAAATGTGATAAAAACTAAGACTATGAGCATTGATAATGTGATAAAAAATAAGACTGTGAGCATTGTCAATGTGATCAAAACTAACATTGCGAGCATTGATAATGTGATAGGAAACAAGGTTTAGTAAAAAGTGCCATTATACTACTATCCACAGGCCATCACCATATCTAGCAATTGGAAATCTAGTATGTAACTTTGTAACTTCTAACCAATAGAAAAATTAGCCAATTCCTTGATAATTTTCTACTTTACTCATTATCTAGAAGAGAATCATCAATCAGTTATGTCTTTAATAGTAAGGAAATCATTGGTAGTGTCTTTCCAAAGCACGCACTAAATACCACCTTATATCCATCACTTTGATAGCATGTTATTAAAATGAACTCATCACCATATTTCAAAAAAATTCAAGACATTATTTCCAAGCATCAATGGATTTTTCTCATCCCATGTAGATATCTAATAGAGAACTAAAACTTTTAGGATTGGACCCACTCATGGTTCTAAATTCTAACAAAATCTCTAGGCCTCAAATTACAACCATTGATGGTATAATGTGAAAATAATTGTTGAATTGTTGAATTTAGGTGTTTAAAGTTTCTCTTACAAATAACTAAAGATTTGTCTTCCCTGTCTAGTGTAAAGGTAGCCTTAAATAGATATCATAAGTCTTGCAACTTTTCCTAACTATATAGGGCATGGGATGCATATATTATTACATTGTAAAAATATATTGTTGCCTACATCCAGCCAAAAAACAAGTTATCCTACCATGAATTAAATCATTCAACATTGTATGAGTCGATCCAAGCTACGGAGAAGTATTTTAGGCAAGCATAAATCAACTAGTTGAATGGAAAATCCATAAGAAACGAATTTAATCAACCAATAAAGGAATGAATTGTTAGAAATTTTAGGCTCAATTTGATTTGTGCCTTAGTCAAATTGAGTAATTATATTTTCCACATTAGAAGGATGACTTGAATTGAAGTTAGCTAGAGTGACATGGCCTTGTCTACTAGTTAAGTCAGTAAATTTGAGTGATAGGATTGGATTAGATTTGTGCATGTAGTGATTTCTAAAATTTAGCAATATAGTTCATTTATTTTCAGTTGAACTCAGTTAATTTAGCTCAAGTAATTAATTGAGTCAGTTGAGTAGTAGAACTATTGTTAACTCACTGATCTCTTAGTTAAACTAGTTAATCAGCTAAAAATAGCCCAGACATGAATGGAATTCGAATTGACTAGATGGATTGGAGGAAAAGGAACATTGTATTTATTAATTATATACTAGTTGAGTGTACATGCTTGGTAATTAAGCAGGTGATCAATTCCTTGGGAATTGCACAAGGAAATAGGGAATCCCCTATTATTTAGGAGCTCAACTCCTTTTGAATTGCACAAGGAAATAGAAGGAAGTTGGAGGCTTAAATTGGCTAATTTTTGGCTAGAGACGGACAATAAGTAGGGTGTGCTTCAGAGTTGAAGCAATACATTGTAATAGTTTCTCATTCTCATATGATTAATGAAAATAAGCAAAGGGGTTTTTCCCAATTGGTTTCCCATGTAAATCATTGTGTTATTATGGTTTTGATGGTTTCATTTCATTGCATGTGTTTCTAAATTGTGATTTCCATTCTGTAGAATTGTAGAGAAAATTTGTAATCTCTTATTTTCAGTTTGAATTCATCAGTAGTAGAAAATTTCTATTAATTTCTACATGGTATCAGAGCTTGAAATTACAATGGAAACCCATCAATCGATCTTTTCCTTCAAAAAATATAATTTGTAGATTCAGTGAAGCAAGTTTTCTTCAGTGTGAGAAAATGTCTTTCAACGGATTGAGATTGGAGTATGCCCTGGAGGTAACCTTGAATTTTATAGCTTGGAAGGACAGGATGGAAGTTGTACTCGGTAATAATGGAGTGGTGTAAGATACCAAAACTGACATTCCAAAACTAGTAGTATTGAATGCACAACAATTAGCCTAGTGGAAGAACAATACCACAAAATACAGGAGGATCATCCTGGAGGGTGTGAGAGACTACATAGTCTCGAATTTACATGGAAAAGATACTCTATTTTCTATGTGGAATACCCTCATTGAGTTATTCGAAGAACTCATAAGCCCTAGAGGTGTCATAAACAATCACCGGATGATATCCAATGATGCTAACCTTGTCGATAAATATCTTAACACCCAAGCACAAGAAATTGAACATTTTAATGACATCTCCAGAGTACTAGGAGAAGAGGGTGTAATGGCATGTCAAATAAGATGGAATGGTCTACCACACAGCTTAAGGAACTTGGAGTATCATAATCCAGATAGATTGAGAGCTGCCTTGGAAAGAGAACCCTTTTACAAAAGAGCCATGCAGAGGATGAAAATATAGTGGATTGGATTAAAGTTAAACCCACCTTTTTTGATGGGGCTACATGAAGGAAGAGATAAAACTAAGGATCGGAAGGAATGAGAAGAAGCAGAAGAGAATGCGGGGTTTTACCCTCCCAAAGGACAAGAATTATGGGAAGAGGCAATGGAGACTGCATGTTACCTGGTTAATAGATCACCTTCATCAACATTGGAGGATAAGACTGCACATGAGGTATGGAATGGTAAGAAAACCTCTCTTTCACATCTGAGGGCATTTGGCTGTGATGCATATCTAAATGTTCCAAAGGAGAAAAGAACCAAGTTGGATAGTAAATATTAAAGTTGCATCTTTAATGGATATTAGTATGGTTTAAAAGTTTATAGGTGTTGGAACCCAAAAACAAGGAAGGTTGTGTACAACCAAGACGTGGTGTTTAGAGAGGTGAAAGTTGTTATTAAATTTGAATTCCTACCAAAGGAACCCGAGAAGGTAGCGTTTGAGCTAAATGAGGAAGAATTAGACTCTACAACAGAACAAGAATCAGAAGGTGAAAAGCCACAAACTCCACCTATGACGAGATCAGTTCAAGAAAAAAGGAAACCATAAAGATATTGTCCATCTAATTTATGTTCAAATTTTTCTTTATCTATTACTGGTGATGATCCTAAAACTATTAGGGAGGAAGTATATTCAGAGGATGTCAAACTATGGAAAGAGGCCACAGTTGATGAAATGGAATCTTTGGGCAAAAATGAGGCTTGGGATGTGGTAAATTTGTCCGCTGGAAGGAAACCCATTGGAAGAAAATGGGTGTTTAAGAAGAAGATGAATTCATAAGGAAAGGTGGAGAAATAAAAATCTTGGTTGGTAGCAAAAGGTTATTCCCAGGTGTCGGTAATTGATTTTGGTGACAGTTTTTCTCATGTTTCCAAGGTAGCTTTTATTATATTATTTTTATATGTTGTTGATGCTTTTTATTTTTAGGTAGAATAGATGTATGTGAAGACAACATTTCTTCACGGGGATCTGGAAGAAGATATCTACATGAAGCAATCTGAAGGCTTTGCAGTGAAGGGTAAGAAAGAACTGGTATGCAAGTTAAAAAAGTATTTATATGGGTTAAAACAGTCACCAGGGATGTGGTATCAGAAATTTGATACATATATATGGGGAATTGGATTCGCCATAAGAAAATCAGATCACTGTGTGTATTTTAAATTAATTGGTGACCATGTTATTTATTTGGTCTTGTATGTGGATGATATGTTTCTCATTGGAAATGACAAAGAAATTATCCAAGATTTGAAGACACAATTTTCCTCCAAATTCGACATGAAGAATCTTGGTGCTACAAAATATATTTTGGCCATGAAAATTAACCGAGATCAGGAAAAGAGGAAGCTCTAGTTAAACCATAGGAAGTATGTCAAGACAATATTACAGAGGTTTAATATGCAGGATAGTAAACCGGTGAAGGTTATTATTCCTATTGGTATAAATTTATCTGTTGAAAAGTGTCCCAAGACACAAGAAGATGAAGAGGACATGTCTCGTGTTCCATATGCAAGTCACAGTCGGTAGCATAATGTATGAAATGGTATGTACTATATCAAACATTGCACACGCAGTGGGATTATTGAGCAGGTTTATGTCAAAAACAGGGAAGGAGCATTGGACAAAAGTGAATCGGGTTTTTAGGTATTTGCATGGCACTAGTGATTATGGTTTGTGCTACCAAGGAAGACCAGGATTGGAAAATATTTTGGACATTCGTGGCTTTGTTGATGCAAAATGGGCTGGATACCTAGATCAAAGAGGATCTAGAAGTTGGTATGTGTTTAAGCTATTTGGAGGACCAGTTAGCTGGATGAGAAAAATACACTCAGTAGTGGCTCTTTCAACTACATAGGTTGAATACATGACAACCACTCATGCAAACAAGGAAGCAATTTGGTTCCAAATATTTTTTTCAAGTATGGGTTTGGTACAGCGAGCTATAAATATAGACTGTGATGGTTAAAGTGCAATTTTCTTGGCAAATAACCTTGCTTATCATTCAACGACAAAGCACATTGATGTGCAGTATCATTTTGTGAGGGATATGGTTGAGGATAAAAATGTGTTGCTAGTAAAGGTGGACACTTTGAAGAATGTTGCAGATGCATTGGCAAATTCTATGATAACTGAGAAGTTTTCTTGTTGTAGAGAAACAATGGGCATTGCAAGGTTGGACCAATGACTAATCTCTCTTGTGACCCCCTGTGTGGAAAATAAAAAAACAAGTGGGATAATGTTGGGTGTGTGTTATATTATTTCCACGATTAGTCGCATGCGTGGGCGGATTTGTAGGTGGGCGGTAGCCCCCCTACATGATGCTTGGGGTAGCGCCCCAAGAATTTTTTTGGACCCTATAATAGGTGGGCGGAACTACCTATGGTTTTCTGCAAGGGTTTTGCGCCTGGTTTTGGGCATGATGGTTTTCTGCCCATGGTATTTTGTAGATCCAGTCAAGGGAACTACATTTATGTTCTAATCCAAGGTTAATGGATTAAGGTTTATGAATGCTTCAGCATGTATATATATGTATTTTACCATTGAAATGTATAGAATGAAAAATCAATCTGGTAGTCCCATTTTTGTGATCCAGGGGAAAATCTTTGTGTATATTTGTTTTATGTTTTATGTTCTCGCCATTGTTTATTTTTTGTTTTTATAATTCATCTGCAAATAATTTCTGTACAGGGTTAAAACCTACAAACACATGGTTGAATATAAGAAGGTGTTGCTCAAGAAAGTTGACACCTTACAAATTGTTCTAGATTCATTATCATATTTTGTGAGTGTTGAGTTTTCATGAGGAATCAATGGGATTAGTTACCTGAAGTGACTAATTTTGTGACAATTTCAACCTTATTGCAAAGTATTCAAAAGGTGGGATTTGTTGGATATGTTGTATTCTTTACAAGTATATATTATGCATTCTAAATCATGTTTGCAAGGATAAGAGGCCAACGATGATCTGAAATGAGGGAAAACTTGTTAATTATATGCAATCTCCCTCATCCGTATAAGAAATGTGTTTCTTATGTGCATGGTTTTTATATGTAATAAGCAGGTTGCTTCCAGGATTTAAATGTTAAAATGTCTTTAAGAATATCATGCCAACACAAATAGCTGAAAAACACATATACATCAAACCATAAGACAAGAAGTTTGATGAAGGAGTTCACCCTGCGTGGGCTACATCTCCTTGGCCTATCAAAATGACTAGACCACTCTTCTATTTGGTGAAAAAAGGTACAATCAGTATACTACCTTACTATGTGGCTATCACCCCTTCAATATGTTTTTCTCCTGCAAAGAACTCTCACATATAACAGAAATACAACAATCTCCTACAGATATGATCTATACCTCACCAATGAGTGATAGAAAGCCCTCACAAATACACTCCAATTCCACACTGAAGCATACATAAAATATCTTCATAAAATCAATGTATGAAGAAACAAAACTAGAACTGAACCATGCTAGCCATAGTTGTTGCAGCAACATTTATGTAAATGAGAACAACCCCTACAAGGTTACCTCCTTGATCCACAGCTACCAAAACTGCTTCAAATGGTTGTTTGATCCATACACCCTTCTTGTCTAAATTGAAAAATAACCTTAAAGATGTGTTAAAAACAGAAAACAGAAGTTACCATTGGATTCATAGCATCATTAAACCCCCGAGTAGCCTCTTTTTCTTCTCCAATTGGACTTCAGGTTCTCTAGACATGGCCTCCTCCCCTGGTGGCCCTAGGCATCAAAAATATTCAAGTGGGAAAAACGCCATCAAGGATTCATATTTTCCCTATGAAACCTATTCCAATGGATTCTCAGCATGCCAAAATGTTAATAATGACTTTTACTGAGCTTAATTTGGTCAAATATTGCTAAAGATAGGCCTCATTTACTTCAGGCCTAGTAAACTGCCACTAAATTTGGTGGACTTCCAATTAAGTCCACTAAAATTGGAACTCTGCCTAATCTGGTGCACTCCGAAAAACATGCCGCAAATTTAAACTTCGGGTTAATTAACACTAAGCGCATTTTATGGGCGAATAAAATCGGTTAAATGGATAAGCGCTTCTTAGCGCTAATCGTGTCTTATCATGGGTAAACCACATTTTAAATTTAAATAAACGTGCTTATTTAAAATCCTACCAATTCATTTGGATTGGCACCTGGACTTCGGGCTTTGGCCACATGGGGAGGGGGCTGGCTCGTGGGGCTGGTCCCCTCCAACCCCGAAACCGTCGAATTAATTTAATTCAAATTTGCACAATGAACGTATAGGGTAAGAAACACCCTAGGGGCGAGACAGTAAGTCGCGCGGTTTGTTGGTGTGAGGTCAGGGGTTTGACCACCCACTTTTCCATATAATTTTTCTCAGTCTTATAAATAGACTCCTCCGCTAACTTGTCGATGTCGCCATTCTGGAACCTCCGCCAATATGTTTAGAGAACCTTCCAAACTTGGTGATATCCGTCGTGAGGTGGGTTTTCAAACATTATAATATATATATATATATATATATATATATATATATATATATATATATATTTCACCATAAACCCAATGTCCACATTAATATAATAAAATAATTCGACCCCATAGGTTAGGATATGGCCCACCAGAGAGGACATGTGGTGCCCTCTGGTTGGGTTATATTCCAACCCTTAAAAAATTTTAAATTCCATCTTAGGAAGAATTGGAGGTCATTGAAAATTTTCTCTCTTCACTTAACCTATCTAGTGAATATAAAGAAAACACTTGTCATAGTGCCACTAGCTGTAATCTGGAGAATATTCCCTACAATGCTGACTCTACCCACATCATCATTGTACCTATTCTACTCCTTTTTTGCCTATGTTAGAAAACGAACAACGGACGATAACTCAGTCATATGAACTCAGATTTTGATGAAACGAGTTGCGCCAGAATCCTGGCAGCGAACTCTATCTAGTAGTTTAGGTTCGAAACAATTTCGAGCACTTTGAAAATTTAGCTAATTTTAGGCCCTGATCCAAATCTGATCACACCTTCCAACTGACGGGATTTCGGACCCACAAAAGCTAATAATTATCTGCTTGAGCTTCAACACTCTTCTTCTTTCAAGTTATATCAATTTATTTTACTTGACAAGTATTTTTGACAATCATCTTGACATGCATTGCATCGCAACTAGTTATGTCTCTCAACCACTGCTATATGGCTATTGTTGAACCACTTCAGCATTGTTGACTATTGTGGACTAATACATACCCGACTGTACCATATCGATCTCTATGTGCTTGGAAAATTGTTAGCCTTCCCACTGAGAATGAAGTCCCTCTTGCAACAAATGCATACAAGCTTCTTCTTGGAAATCCTCTTATCAAAATTAAACTTGCAATATGAGTGAAATCTTGGTGTCAACACAAGAAACCAGCTTGTTCTGCAATGGTTGCAAAACATTTTGCATCTCGTCCACTTCCCACTGAATTGACATCAAACTTCCTGCGACATAATTTCAATGGTGCCTATCTAGAGATCCAAACAGGTACAAGCTCTGGATGAAAAATCCAACACCATGTTGCTTCATGTCCATGTCATTTTCATCAGAAGACCATTCTTCCGGTGCAACATACCACAAGCCTTCATGCTTAGGCCTTTCTTTCACCTCTATTGGGTTCTTGATGCCTTATTGATTTGCACCAAGACCCAAGCCTTCTTGGTATCCCATATTTTTCAAGAACTTGGACCCAATACCTTTTCTATATCTTTCAAAGGCTGCAAAAGAATCTGCATCAGTATGTGCATACAAGTAAGGAGCATATGCATACTCACCATTTGTCTCATCTTTTGATTGAGACACAAATATGGCTTCAAACTCTTTCAGATTCTCAAGGTGCCCTCTTGAGCTCTCGTGTCTTCTTCTTCTTGATCCTCAACAAAAAATGTTGATTGAACTACTCCCACATCATGTGGATAGAAAGCACAAATGTCTTCATCTTTCATCTTGGAAGGACTTTCTGCATCGACGTATTGCCTCAAATCTGTATAAAACAAAGAAGTTGTTGGTGAAGATGGTGGTGAAACACCATTCTTTTTATCTTATCCCCTTGATAGACTTATAGTATTTTCTCCTTGAAGTATGCTCTTTGAAGTCTCAACATTTTCGAAAGATGAAACTTGAGGTGGGGCTAGTAGCAACCCTAGCCTCCTTCTCTTTGTTCCTAGTTGGGAAGTCATACCAACAAGCTCTCCTTCTCCTCTTCATAGCTTCAACCTGGTAAGCATTTTCCTCTTAACAAACAACCCTCTTTGCACAAAGCAACAATGAACCTTATGCTCTGATACCAACTTGATCTGAAGTGAGGAAAAACTTTTTAATGTTATGCAAGCTCCCTCATCTGTATAAGAAATGTGTTTCTTATGTGCATGGTTTTTATATGTAATGAGCAGGTTGCTTCTAGGATTTAAATGTTAAAATGTCTTAAAAAATATCATGCCAACATCAACAGCTGAAAAACACATATACATCAAACCATAAGACAAGAATTTTGATGAAGGAGTTCACCCCACCTGGGCTACATCTCCTTGGCCTGTCAACATGACTAGACCACTCTTCTATTTGGTGAAAAAAGGTACAATTAGTATACTGTCTTACTATGTGGCTATCACCCCTTCAATATGATGTTCCCCTTCAAATAACTCTCACATATGATAGTAATACAACAATATTCTACAGAGATGATCTATACCTCACCAATGAGTGCTAGAAAACCCTCACAAATACACTCCAATTCCACACTGAAGCATACATAAAATTTCTTCATAAACTCAATGTATGAAGAAACAAAACCATAACTGAACCATGTTGGCCATAGCTACTGCAACAAAATTTTTGTAAATGAGAAGAACACCTACAAGGTTACCTCCTTGATCCCATAGGGCATTCACTCAATGAACCTCTGTCATATCACATGGATTCGTGGCATATTAAAAAATACCCTTAATTTGAATACATATTGGAAAATACCTCTAAAAATCACATTATTTAACCCCCTACCAATATGAACCCAATACACCTTTCCAATTTAAGAAACCCCTACTTTTAGTAGATATTGTAGGTATCCATTTTTTCTTTAACATTTTTTTATACCCTTTTATATTTTTTCATGAACTTTTAGCTCCATTTTTTTATACCTGTCAATATAAAAACCATTTACCCCATATATATCCCCCAATATATTATGTCATTTTTTCCTCAATATATATCCCCCAATATTAACCCACGTGGTATGGTATTGCTCACGCAGTGAAGCCCCCGTGCTTGATCCAGAGGTACCAAAACTACTTCAAATGGTTGTTTGATCCATACACCCTTCTTGTAAAAATTGTAAAATGACCTTAAATATGTGTTCAAAATAGAAAACAGAAGTCACAATTGGATTCATAGCTTCATTAAACCCCTGAGTAGTCTCTTATGCTTCTCCAATTGGACTTCAGGTTCTCTAGACATGGCCTCCTCCCATGGTGGCCCTAGGCATAAAAAATATTCAAGTGGGAAAAAATCCATCAAAAAGTCATCCTGTACCTCTAAAACTTGTTCCAATGGATTCCCAACATGCCAAAATGCTAAGAATGACTTTTATTGAGCTCAATTTGGTCGAATATTGCTCAAGATAGGCCTCATTTACTCCAGGCCTAGTAAACCGCCACTAATATATAATATATATATCACCATAAACCCAATGTCCACATTAATATAATCAAACAATTCCACCCCCATATGTTAGGATATGGCCCACTAGAGAGGACATGTGGCACCATCTGGTTGGGTTATACTCTAACCCTTAAAAAATTTCAAATTCCAACTTAGGAAGAATTGGAGGTCATTGGAAAATTTCTCTCTTCACTTAACCCATCTGGTGAATCTGAAGATGAAACTTGTCACAGTGCCACTAGCTGCAATCTGGAGAATATTCCCTACAATGTTGACTGTACTTGCCACGTCATCATTGTACCTGTTCTGATCCTTTTTTTCATGTTTTGGAAAACGAACAACAGGCGATAACCCAGTCATACGAACTCGGATTTTGATGAAACAAGTTGCACTGGAATCCTGGCGAGGAACTCTATCTGGTCATTCAGGTTTGAAGCAATTTAGAGCACTTTGAAATTTTAGCTAATTTTAGCATCTGATCCAAATTCTGATCAAACAAGGATTGAAGGAAGGAGTGCCAAGAATTTTTTTTCACAATTTCAACCAATGGTTTTATACCATTTGTAATATAATGCCAATTTGTCGGTTAGGATTGAATGAGGTTGCATAATACTTATATATTATAATGTAAAGTGCTTTTGTTAATAAAATAACAAGGAAGCATGGCTCTAATTTTTCTATCTTTCCCATTTAAGGGTTTCCATAATATATATATATATATTACATTACATTACTTTACTTCCTTTTGTTTTCAATTCTATAACATTATCTTTCTTGAATAGGTTGATCAAACTCTTCATTATCTTTGAGGAGATCCCTTGGTTGTTCGCAATTAGCTCATTATTTGAAGTGAAAGGGTATTTTCGGTTAGTTATAAACCTATTCTTGCGTGGGTGCTTTAGGAAAGTGAATATCATGAGAATGAAAATGGTGAGAAATTCAAGGATGGAAACAGAAAAATTTAACAACCAAATCTTCAAGTTATATAAACTAAATATGGAATATTTTCTTGAGCAAAAATATTAGTGAGTTATTATGCTTCGATACAAAACCACAAGTATGACAAAAGAAACTGGAAAAATAATACAGAAAGATGAAGAGTGCTATCTAATTATGATTTTTAGGTTTAGTGGTGCCAAAATTCTTAAGAGAAGCTAGTGCCAAGGAGCTATGGAAGAAGTTTGAGGTTGTGTATCAATTGAAGCCTTTAGTAAATAATATATTTCTTTGAAAGAAGTTGTACCTCCTTAGATTGAATGAAGTTAGTTCCACACATTGATTTTAACTCTATGATAAGTTAGTTAGGATATGTGGTATTAAGATGTTTAAAAAATACAAGTTTATTAATTTGTTATGTTCTTCGTCAAATAAATAGGATAATTTGGGTGCAACATGGATTATTCCTACTAAATATACATTGAATTTTGAGGATGTACATATATCCCTGTATCAAAATAAATGAAGTGAAAATCCATTTAGGGTATAACTAAGGATTCCTTTCTTGTGATCCCAGGATAGGAATAAAAATAAGTCTGAGGATAGTTCAAATTCTAGAGAGAGAAATAAATATCATTGGAAATTTACAAGAAAATGTCGTAAATGCAATGAAGTCAAGCATTTAAAGAATATTTTAGATTTACAAATATTAACACAAGTTATCGAGTGATGCCCCTTTCATGGATATGAAGACCTCCATCGAAGAACGTTGGAATGTATATTTAGCATCTACACGTGCACATTTAGATAATTATGTTTGGTTAATTGACTTGGGTGCTTCTGTCATATGGATCCTCATATGAAGTGGCTTTTTGAATATGAAAATTATAATGGAGGTTTTGTCTTCTTAGAATATGACTTGATGGCCAAAATAATAGGACATGTAAATATCAGGCTACTACTCAAAGATGGAAGGGTTAAAAATCTCCTTGGAGTTATACATATTCCAAGGTTGGCCACAAACTTAATATTTGTGAGTAATATGAGTGATGAAAGTATGTAGACTACATATTTTGAAAGGAAACTTATTAGATGGTTCAAGAAGCAATGGTGTTTGCAAAGGGAGTTTGAATTGGAACATTGTACAAACTATTGGAAAACATTATGACTGATGGGTGTAATAGTATATTGTTCCTAAGGTGAGAAAAGAAGTAAACAAGACCCTTACTATCTCTACAAATTCAATGAGTTCTATAAGCAATGTAGAACAACAAGGAAAAAATGAATCTATACACCCCTCAACAAATTGGAGTCACTAGAAGAGTTCAGAATACGAAATTGATGGAAAAGGCAAAATTATGTTCGAAGGTGCAACATTATTATAGGAATTATGGGCTAAGGTAGTGGATGCCACATGCTACATGGTCAATCAATCACTTAAATCAATTTTGGTTGTTAAAAATTGAAATAAGAATGGATTTATGAGAAAATGTCTCTTGAACATCTCATATTTTTATGTGCATATTTCAAAGGAGAAAAGAACTAAGTTATACCATAAAAAATGAATTGTATCTTTATTGGTTGTAATGATAGTTTAAAACGATAAAATCTTTTGAACCCATAAACAATAAAATTTGTTTATGGTTTAGATGTAATCTTTAGAGAGATTAAAAGTGCTCCCAAGCAGGGAGAACAACCAAGAGAGGAAGAACTATAATGATGTAATTTGAGTTGAAATATGAAGAATCTAACTTAATAAAAGATGATGAACTATAAGAGAGGGATCCTTAGAGTTTAGCCTTGAGGAGATATACATGAGAATGAAGGAAAATGGAAAGGTATAATCCAAATTACCTTCATTTTTTTGTTTATCTACTACCAATGATGATTCTAGTGTGACTATTAAGGAGGTAGTTGATGCAAAGGAAGGTAAATTATGAAAGATTACTATGGTTGAAGAAATGGAGGTCTTGGAAAAAAATTTGACCTGGTATTTGGTTAAGTTTCTTGCTATAAGAAAACCAAATAGGATAAAATGGGTATTTGAGAAGAATTTAAATGAAAAAGTTAGAGTGGATAAGGGCAGATATTTCCTATTTGCAAAGAGACATTTCTAGGTTGAGGGAATTGATTTTGATGTGGTTTTTTCCTTTATTACCAAGCTAAATTTTATTAAATTTCTTTTGTTTATCACTATTTCATTTGATCTTGAAGTAGAACAGATGGATGTTAACCTACAAAAGGATTTGGAAGAAGAAATCTATTTGTCACAACCAATGAGCTTTATAGTAAAAGGAAAGGATGACTTGGTGTGTAGGTTGAAGAAATCCCTTATGTCCTGAAGCAATCAATAAAAATGCAGTGCCAGAAGTTTGATAGTTATGTTTTGGGGCTTGGATTTTCACAAAGTAAATTTTATCATTATGTGTACACCAAGTAGGTTGATGATCACTTTGTTTTAATGGTTTTATACAGATGATGATATTGATTAGAAATGACAAACAAATAATCAAGGATGTTGAGTCTTAATTGTCATCTCAATTTGATATGAAGAATCTTGGTGCTACAAAATTCATTTTGGGCATGGAAATTAAGTGGGGTCATTAAATATGAGACATGATGCAATCAAAGTACACAACACATAAGCACAAATAAATATGAAACAAGGGACACCGAGATTATATGATCCATAAATCCCTGAGGGTGGAATTGTATAATAATCATTGGTTTGTGTATGTTTATTGTGAAAATAGTCAATTATTTAAGAAAATGTGACCATAACAAGTATATTATAATTGTAAATCTAATTTAAAATGTCTTCATAACTATATCCACAATATCTCCATGAGTTTGTCAATATATTTTCATCCCTAACTTCTTTCACTTGTTCTCATCTCTCTTTTTACGTAGAATCCTAAAATTTAGTGTACATCACTACAAACTATCATATAATTTAGACATTATTCATGATCACAAGAAGGAGTTATTCCTTCATACTCCCCCCTTAATGAATACAAACATTTCTGTTTTTAACAGGTCCTTTGAACTGGTCTCATCTTCATCTTTAGTCTTCTACGATCTTTGGTCTTATTCAATCGACATTCACGATATTATTCAATTTTCATGTTGTATCTACAAAAAATAAACATTGTTGAATTACATATAAAAAGAGTTAAAATCAATGAATACATGGGTTTCCAACCAATATATCCAAATATTCTCTAGGAAACCTTTTCTCGTACATGGTTCATCAACCATTCTGCAATAATGAATATTCATATTTGTACCCTTAATTCCCCCTACATAATCATAAATTATCACCCTTGTTTTTCTTTGGCTTACCTGTAACTGCACTTTCAATGCACATCCATCTAGTTGAATCAAGAGAAATATGTTGATACAATATTCTATAGTTTTAATATAAAGGAATGTTAGCCAGTCAAGAATGTTATTCTCGTGGGCATAAATTAGGGATCCTTTCCAATTAGTGGTAACGTCATGTCATATTGGGGTGAGGATAACCTTATGAACATGCATGAGAAGAAGAGCTACCATATATTGCATGCAATATAAGAGCTATCTTTTAGGACCTTTGAAGCATGACTACTGGGGATAACTTTCCAACTCTCCTTTATCAATGACATATTTATTTTGGAAGGGTGCTTTCACCTAGTGTGTGTGCCTTCTTCTTTCCTTAGAATCCCTTTACAATGTGAATAACTTGACCTATTTTTGAAGGTGGCATCTAATTGTCTCCAAAATAGTGTCCAAAGACACAAGAAGAGGAAGAGGACATATCTTGTGCTCCTTGTGCAAGTGTTACTAGAATTTTTATGTAGACCATGGTCTACCAAACCAAACATTACCCATGAAGTGGGACTCTAGAGTATCTACATGTCAAAACTTGATAAGGAACATTGAATTATTGTAAATGAAGATATTTAACCCCTCACAGCACTTGGTCACAGCTAGAGTTAAGATGGATCTAGCTTGGCTTAATTATTAGTCTTTAAATAGGCCACATTAGAGAAGAATACCGTGGGACCATAGGTTGAAGAATTTTGTGTTTTTTATTTTATTTTATTTATAAAGAGTCAAAATGTTAAACCTTACAACATCTCTTCCATATTGTGTTGGAGAGTGCCTCTCGACACAATAATAAAGAAAGTTAAACACTAACTATTGTATAAGTAAAAAATAAACTAAAAACAATCAAAGAGAAAATCAATTATTGTAAACTTGCTTTGATGGAGATTAATAAAAACAACTTTGTATTTATTAGAGTTCTTAGAAATTTAAAAATCCACCAAAAAAAGCAACTTATTGTCCACCTAATAATAATTGATAATTAAATTAAAATTTCGAAGGCTTTACTTCAAAATAAACATACTTATCGGTGTAATTATCGATTGATCTCTATCTAGGTTTACCAACCATTTAATGTATAAAACTGACCTAGTATATTTATATGCAAACTTTGGTAAAATATTTATATGTAAAGAAGAAATTTGCATTGTAATTGAAACTTCATCATTATTAATTTAAACGTTGAAATTATAAGAAAAAAATTTATAATTTGGCTATAAAAAGAGGTATCACCATAATAATAATAGTAGATTAAAGAGAGAGTTTATTTTTTAATAATAAAAATAAACATCTTTATATATAATTAATTTGAAAATTTTATATAGAGATATAATAGAATTATATATATATATATATATATATATATATATATATATATATATATATATATATATATATATAAGTTAGGCACTTTGCATTAATTTAAATGAGAATTTCAAATGGAAACCACACCAATAACATAAGTCCAGAGTCTTGAGGTTGCTAAGACCTCATCTAACTTGAGAATATTGTAAATAGAAACTTATAAAAATAGAATGGTTGTGTCAAACCTTGACTACATCGACATGAAAAGACAAAAAACACTATTAGTGTTGTAAGCAAAAAAACAAGTGACTCATAACAATTAATGGGCATAATATTCAAGGATCTCAACTAGCTTGTTACTACCCTCATCCAAGGAGAAGGAGGCGTTGGTTGATATTTTGGCTAGAATGAACAAATTGCGGTCAATATTGTCGTTTTTTTTCTTTTAGCTTTGCCAATATGATAGAATTCTCCTATTGAGTCCTCATATACCTCCCTATGTCACCTACAATATTCAAATGACATTTAACCTTATGACGACTTCGTGTCATGATCGATGAAATTACAAGAGCACATACAATGTGCCAAGTATAATGGGAATAGTAGCCCCCTTCCGTTTGAGTTGGCATCATATCAAGGCAGGGGAATGCCCGCTCTTGGGCACCCTCTTTAGAGAAAAATAAAAAATATATAATTTTTAATTAAAAAATAAATATATTTATATATAATTAACTTAAATTTTCTTTTATATTGTAGAAATTTATATAATTGATATGTTATACATCCGAGATTCTCCTGATCACACACTATTTGAATTCATGCACAATACAGAATCTCTTTTACCATTGATCATTAATTGCGGAAATAAAAACAATCACATGCGCACATTAAAACCATAAACATTCACACATATGAACACAGTATTTTATGGGAAAGCTTAAAGCTGAAAACCCCCAACTATTTGTATATTATATGTCATAGAGATCATGTAACAAATCATCATACAAAGCTCCTCACAAGCTCTCAGTACAATCTCCAATTTCTACACACTAATAAGGTCCGATCTAGCAAATCTCATGCTCCAATCTCTGCCACCTACTAGCCTGCCTCTACTGCGCAATCACTGCTGAAGAATGGCTCTGAATGAACTCGAATTGGTCCAGCCTTGCTCACGCAATCCTCATTGGCATCTCCAACCATGTGTGGTGCAAACTCATGCAACACTATAGTCACAACTGATAGTCACACTGCTCTTTGACCTACCTATTCACTGGTCTCCACTGAAATTGTCCATGCACTGTAGTTAACTAATGTATTCTTTAGTTGATTAATGAGTTAATAATTAGTGAATCAATTAATAATTAATTCACACCACTCTCACTAGTCTATCAATCAATTAGACTAGATACAACTAACTCAACTATGTTTAACTCGGTTAAATTGTACACAACTCCACCAACTACTTCAATAACTCCACCAAACTCTGTCACATGAGTTCTAATTGAAGTATCCATGCAATAGCTCCACTTAACCCTCAGGAATAGTGTAATTCCTTCTGTCAGCTCTTGTGCCACATCTGTGCACTTAACTGAAATGCTCCAAGAGAATAAGATAATGTTTATAGTCCAAATATTATTAAGAGCTAATAATATTCGACATATTTATTTTTAGACTAACAATCTAAAAATAGATTCCGCCCAATATGTCTAAAAATAGAAGTCCGCCTATTTTTCCAACTTGACCAACCATCCACAAATAGCATCCTGCAACTCATATAATATGATCGACATGTCTAAAAATAGACATAGTCTAAAAAATAGACTTGCGTCAAAAATAGCCTGCGGGCCCACTTAGTGAAGGCGACTTCTTTCCGCTAAGCTCATCATCTTTTTGCAATCTAAACATATATAAATATACAAATTAGTCTCACTATATTATATCATAAATTACAAATAAACATTAATATCTCATTTTTAATATACAAGAAATAATAAATTTATATATAATTAATTTAATTTTTTATATATATATAAACATTTTTTATATCAATTGGGTTTATCTTGGGTGGTTGGGAGCAAAGTTCAAAATTGAACCTGTCCCAACCCTTCCTTGGGCTTCTGACCCGTCCCAGAAGGGCTAAAAAAAAATTACCCTTCAAAAATAAAATAAAATATCAATATCACTCATCAATCGTAAAAGTTATATTAAATTTATATATTTCAAAAGAAGAACAATATTTTTAATAACCCATTAATATTTTTTTTCAGTTATTTAAACTGATGGGGATAAATTAACTATTGATTGTAGCCTGTAGCAGTTAGATGGTAGTGATTTTGGTTAGTCCCCATACCGATTGATTAGAGGTAGAAAATGTCTCAATATTGATCGATGATGGTTAGAAAAAATAATTAACACCCAAACCATAAGAGCTTTTTGTCATTTACAAAATCGGATATGGTTACATGTACTACTTCTCTATGTAATTAATAATATTGAATAGATGAAGTGTGTACTAATTCTATTTATAATTAATCATTAATTATATCACATAATTCCTGAATATATCAGACATGTACTACTTCTATTTTTAATTAATTTTATTGAAAATATGAGGCTAGTTGCAGTGAAGTAGGTGTTCATATAGTGATAAGTGTTGATCTACTAAGAAAAAAATAAATGGAGATTTTTTCCTAGACACCAAGTTGAGCATGAATGCATTCCAAATTTCCTATAATAGTATTACAAAAATTGATATCTACTTTTGGATTCATATATTTTGTCATGACAATGATATGAATAGCAAATTAATACCCCAAGTTGGCACTATTACACCTAGCACAGGGCATCAGAGGGCATCGAATACCCATTCAACAACTTCACATGGATTTCCTTGAAGGCTGCATCCATTATTCTCGAGCACTCTTTCTCTTTCCTTACAGGATGCATTCATTATCCTTGAGCGTTATTTCCCTTAATGTTGATTGCAACCCATCATCCAAAAGTTATCAAGGTATTCTTCATTATCCTTCTCATAATAGATTATTTAATGTTAAATTCCTTGAATTAATGGCAGGCTGCAACCTTCGTGGTTTCCTTGAATGTTACAAAAAATAATTCAACAAAGAAATGGATAACCTATCCAGAAATTTGTAATCAAGGGTGAATTTTTTCTACCTCAATTTTTCAATATCTAGTTTAGTTTAGGCCAAAAATTCCACAGTGACGAATATTTTGCAATACAAGGTTTTCAATACTTTTTTTTTTACATTATAATTAACTAATTTCATTTAATGATGTTTTCAGATAAGAAAACCACAAAAATATTTCCAAAAAAACACTGTCATGATCGCCTTAATGATGAAATTTCAATTTGATTACAATTTACATCATATCGAGTTGATTGTCCCAAAAATCGTAGAGGATCCTTATGGTTATGTGTGTCACAAGCTTATTAATTAATAGGTTAATATATTGTATTACATATATATGGGGGTGGGGTCAAGTGTGGGGCGAGTCTAATTCTACCAGTGAGAAACAATTTGTGTCATTAACATGTCCATCCAAAATCAATGATGATGTTATTGATGTCACTACTAAAGCATAAGATGAAATTTGATGGGTTGTGAACATTTTTTCAAAACCATTAACAACAAATATTGTTAGCAATTTCTCACAACCATCAACATTATTCTTTTAAATTATCAAAAAGAAACATTAATATTGTGAAATAAATCAAATTTGATAGACGGTCATATTTTGAAATTGGAACCCTAACCCTAACTGAAAGTAATCTTGTTAGACCATCATACCATGTCCATCAACTCATTAGACATGTGACATGAACAATCATTAGATTCAATGACAAACTGCATTTTTATCATTTTATAGGCCCAACTTAACATGGCCTGCAACTTGGCCTACATTCAAATTAGGAAAAAAAATGTACCCCTTGTAAATTTCACCCATCCAAAAACACAATGCATTTGCACTACAATTGGTATCCATAAACATTATTTTGCAGGGCAAGTGTGTGTTGTCTTCAACTTTAAGAAGCATCCAAATAAGAAAAGAGGATACCCTGTTTTCAATAGTATATTTCAACAACGCATAACGATATAATGCGTTATAATGCATATATTAAATAATTCTACCGGATTGATCCATCATTCATGCACGATCACAGCCAAGGTGGTCAAACAAAGATACACAAAAATAGTGAATAGTGAATGCACACCAATTCAGTACCATATTTTCTTAATAGTGTTGATTTCTTTCTTTTGTAAATTATACGTTAAGTTTATTAATGATATCCAATCATTTGTAAAGGGGTCGGTGAACCAATTAAATTACCACATACTAAAATTATCGCATTTATAAGGTGGGATCCTGAAAAGGATGTATTAAGCTTCTAAAACATATATGAGTTTATATCTTCTTTTAGTTGAAAACAAAATTGGTTTAGAACTTTCCCTCAAGTTGCCTGCCTCCAACATGAAAACATTGTTCTAGATTAATGGATTAAGTGTTTTTTTATTGTTCTCTCATGCCTCCAACATGAAAACATTGTTCTAGCTTAATGGATTAAGTGTTTTTTTTTTTAATTGTTCTCTCCATATGAGGTAAATGCAAAACAACAATATAATTTGAAAAATATAAAATCTTTATAACTCTAAATTTAAAAAAAAAAAACAAAACAAAACAAAAAAAACAAATTTAAAAGTTATATTTAAATATATAAAAGAATATCCAATAAATAATCTATTATATTAAAAAAAATATAATTGTTTTGTATTAATATGAAGTTGTTTTAATTTATTTCACTAGTAAATATTATTTTTTATTTATTTATGTATTTACTTATTTTATTATTTTTATTGATTGAATAAGTGTAAATCTTGAAAAATGTTTCTTATTGGTCGCCTTAAGAAGGATAAAAATCAAGTGTTAATTCTTGATGCATTTGGTCTCCCACAACATTCCAATCAACCATGTAATCCTCAAAATTGATGTTCATCTACATGAAGATGATGAATCGGATAGTGTAGAGCTTGTTGAAAGAGAAAACCCATCAAAAAATGCAAAAGAATATTAAAATCTAAATGGAAGATAAGGTTTCCATGGGCTTATGTTGTAAAAGATTATAATGGTAAGGAAAGGATAAAATGTTCATGGTGTTTTAAATTTAAAAGAGACACTCCATTTGCAAAAGAGGGAAATACTTCTCTTCAAGTTAGTGGTCTAAGTGGCCATGCAAAATTAGAAACTCATAAATTCTCTTTAAAACTTTTGGAGGAGAAAGCAAGCGAAGTAATATTCCAATCACTAAACATGTCAAACTAGTGGTAGATGCTGAGAAGGAGCAAATTATATCAGTTATTGAAAACATGTATTTTGTTGCTCTACATGATTTATCTTTAGAAATGTATAAGTCAATATGTGACTTGAATAGGTATAAATGCACTCCACACATGCCTCTAACAGATGAATATTCTGCAGACACAAATACATCATCAGGAAAGGATTTTCTTCAAGCTGCTAAAGAGGGGTACTGAAACAAACTAAAAGATGATATTTTACATAGTCCATTTTACTCAATTTTAGTTGATGAAAGCACTAATGAAACTATGGAACAACATTTGATTTTTTATATTACATATTTGAAAAATGGAGGAAGAGGTCAATGTGTATCAAATTTTATATGTTTGCTTCAAATAAAGAATAGAAAAGCTCAGTGTATGTATGATGTAGTGAGAACTATTTTAGTAGAAATGGATCTATATTTGATGAATTCAGTTCGTTTTGACTCGGATGGTGCATCTGTCGTGAGGGGTGTTGTACGTTAAGAGAGAATCCCTTATCTGTGGTAAGGAATCAGTGCTTAAGACATTTTATGATTATGTCACAAATTTTTATGTCTCTGTTTTATTAACTCTCAAGTATTTATAATCAAACTCATAAATGCCAAATATTATGAATGCTTCACGATTGTATCATCTGTTGATGTTGAATGAAGTGACTAGAGAAAATGTAAGGAGAAGTCCAAACTGATATGTTGCTTTATACAGAAAATACTATTCCAAACCCCAGAAGAAAAATGTGAAGAAAATAGTTAAAACAAAGGAGCGCCAATTAAGGTTGTTTAACTCTTATGCACAGAAATTAAAAGAAACATGCTACTCATAACCTTGTTTTATTCATAGATGGTGATGCAGGAGCATCGGGATTAGCCAGCAATGTGAAGACTTGTTCACATGTTGTGGCTAAAACAGAGTGAAATTCATTGACTATTGGTCAAAATTAGTTTTACTGAGAAGATTGGACTTCTCAAATAGTTTGTTATGATTTATTATTGTAATAAATAAGAGATTGTCTTATTTTTAGATTTAGAGATAAGAGTTGTTAATATAGGTGTGCACGAGAGCTAAGAGATAGAGGATTGCTATTAGATTTCTAGAAATAGAAGATTGTGTTGTTAGAAGAATTAGTTAATAATAAAGATGTTGATGAGGAGAGATTTTAGAGGGGCTTGAGTGGTGCGAGAGTTCAGAAGTGGTGTGTGAACTGTGTTGTTTGACAGAGGTCATTTCATTGTGTAATTGGGCCTAAGGCCGAGAGTCTGTTCTGCTGTTTATTGTGAATTAAATAAATATTGAATGCATCATTATACAACGAGTTGTGAAGTTTAAACATTTTTCTTTTCTGCGAAATTACTTGAAATGATGGTGACCTGTGTGTTCTGATTTTAAACAGTAAGTATTCTTGTGTTTAAGACAAATCTGGCATTGTCGAAATTTGTGAGCTGTATAGTCATCAACACAAGAAATTGGTGGAATCCACTTAGTGGAACCTTTGAGCGGGTTTAAAAAAAACATATCAGTTGATTTGTATGACATATCGGGTCTGATAATCCCATCGGATCGGATTGGATGTGTTTAAAATCGCATCGCACCGGAGAAGCGTTCCCTATCACTGCATATAACAATGAAACAGACGTGAAATGATATAAGCCAGGTTTGAAGAGAGTTCGGGTCCAGAAGATATTGCCGAGACTGCGGGAGGCGACGTTGAATCATAGCGATCTCCAATTTCCGATTAACTTCGCATCGGATTTGTGGAACCTAAGACAGTTGGGTAATAACATCAGTCAGTGCGATTTGTGATCGCCGATTGATATCGCATCGGCGTACATTGGAGTGTGGAGCGCATCGGTGTATGAACATTGATATCGCATCGAAGCGTGGTGAATCCCAAACCTTGTTGCACATTGTAAATCACCGATTTGTGAATTGATCCGAACCGTCGGATCAACCAGATCTGAGATTGCGGCAATATATATGAAATGTTATAAAGGGTGTTCAAAAACTGTTATAAAAGGGTTTTAATAGTTATATTGGAATGCGAAAATAAAATAAATATCTTGCGCCTATTTAAATATTTTGGGTTCCGATAGGAACAAGAGTGGGTGAAGACTGTAAGGTCCATTGTGGACTTTTTCGAATCCATTGTTGCCGTTGCACCAGATGGAAATACAAAATGAAAACTGGAATACACTTCAACATAAACAAAATGCCAGAAACTTGCTTACTCATTCATTAATCTTTGAATCTATGAGTACAAAAATATTTGTCTGGAGCTCCAAAACTCGGAACCCTCCTTCCTCTTGAAAATTACATTAAATACAGTAAAAATAAGTTTGGAACTGCTGTAACCAATCCTAACTACCAAAACTACTTCAAGACTTCAAAGGTTGTCTATTACAAGCCTTGAAAATGTCTTTTTACAATTACATTGTCTTCAGAAAATAACATAAAGTAAATATCCTAATCTATAGGAATTGTTGATGATGTGGCTTCTTTTCCTTGGTCAACTGATTTGTCTTTCTTTTACTTGAATCCATAAAATTTAGGCCTAAATGCATGAACTCTTCCACATTTTGGTATAAGAACAAATATACAATTAATGAGGGAAATTTAAAAGAACCTGTTAATGAGAGGCTCATCAGTTGTGAGTTGACTACTTCCTGCCAGTAAGATGGAATATCCAGCACCATTCCTGGCTTCATAATCATGGCAAACATTCCTAGAACTGATTTATCCACTGCATTATAATCATCCTTACCCAGAATTTTTGCAATATGACTCAAAACCGGGCGAGTCTCAGCATCAAAAACCCCCATATCAAATTGCTTGCTATCTGGCTGAAACTGCTTCATGTCAGGCTTCAAATGAAACATGAACTGATTGAATTCTTCCCTTGCAAGATTGTCATAATACTGAACCAGTGAATTGTCAGAAAATTGAATGCAGGACTCTGACTCGGGATAGCATAGGACTTGGCAGATTAATAGAGTAGACACCTGCAAAACATTTTCTCCTTGGGAATTCATGAGAAGGCATTTCCCTAGATACATAACCGATACTAGCCAATTAATGAATTCAGGGAAAATGTGTGTTTTAGGGATGCATGTAGACAAGACTCTAGATTTGATCATGGTCGAATATACAGGAGAGGCATTAGCATTCAAGACAACTTGTTGGTAAAAGGGGAGATGAATTACTGAACAGAGGGTATCTTGGATATCCCTCTCAGTATCCATGAGAGGGATATGGCTAGTGGAACCTGACAAGGATGACCTTTTAGCCATGGTTGAAAGCTTACGTGGAAAACTGTTTACAGTGTGGTCAGAATTTGAAGGTGGCGGAGAGTTCAAACGAGGTGCATCGCAGCAATTCACAAGTAAATTTGAAAAATAGACCAAAAATCCTTTAAATAGGTAACGTGGGTTTTGAATTGAATGCTGAAAAGACGTGCCAGCAACCATTAATTATGCTTGACGTGGAAGACATCTAGGACCAAATTAGCATCCTATGTCACTGCGGGGGCTCTCAGAGTACGAAGGAAAAATATGGCCGGTCCCTCCGCATTAGATCTTCGCCGTTGATCTCTGTTGTCCCCACTGTCAACCCAGTCAATTGCAGAGGCACTCCCTATGATATCAATTGCGCTAGTTGTGCCCGCGAGTTGGGCTTTTTGATAAAGATTTTAACGATCGGCGCTTTCCACCCAACAAACCAATCGTTATTTAACCTTTAATGCAGACCCACATTATAAAGTTTAAATATTTAAGCTTAAACTTTAATGAACATCAATCTTTTTTATGCTAAAGTATAAGAGTTCAATACTTTAACATATTTTCTCACATTTTATATTTTTATTTTTTTCAAATATTTGTAAAATAAAAGGATACTACTGTGATCCACAACATCTGGCTCCACCTGGGGATAGTGTTTTTTTCCACGAAACACTAAGAACCCACAGATCAGTGCCTTCACTTCGGGCATGGAGTCAAAAATTGCTTGATGAGAAATGTACAGTGAGGAAATTGAATATGTACAAATATTAATCTAACTGCTTTTAGTGCTGGAAATAATGTTTCAGATACTGCCCATTTACAGGCAGTTCTACTGCTTCTCCATCAAGATTTTCCAGCATGAAAGTGTTGTTTGATTTGACTTCAGAGATTTTGTAAGGACCATACCATAAAGGATCAAATTTTCCATGTTTCCCTTTTTCTTCCCTCCTAGTATCCCATCTTAATACCAGATCTCCAGTTTGAAACATGATTTCTTTTTCCTTTCTGTCAAAAATATATTTCATTTTCTCCTAATAAATGATCAAATTGTATTTAACTTTATTTCTTCTTTCATTTAATTCCATCACCTGGTTTAGTCTTCTGATCAAGGCATTAGGTTCCTCTTGAGAGACTTGAAGAAAAGAAATTACAGGTCTTGCTAGCTGAGTAGGAAACAGAGCCTGAGCACCATATACCAATTCATATGGGGACTTACCAGCGGATCTCTTAGTAGTCATCCTTAGTGCCCATAAAGCAAAAATTAACTTTGAATCCCAATCCTTTTGATTCTCATTGATTGTTTTCTTCAATATATTCACCAATGTTTTATTATATGATTCTGCTAATCCATTCCCTTGAGGATGATATGTTGTGGAGTGTGATAATATTACATTATAAGTCTGACAAAAATTTATGAATATGACTGAATTGAAGACCTGAGCATTGTCTGTTACAATTTTTACTGGACATCCGAATCTACTGAAAATATTCTCCTCCAAAAACTTCATCACAACCAAATCATTTTCCTTTCTAGTAGGAACTGCCTCTACCCATTTTGTAAAATAATCAGTAGCAGTTAAAATCCACTTAAACTGCCCACTTGATGGTGGATTAATCTCTCCAATGAAATCCAATCCCCATTTTCTGAAAGGTTCTTCAATAAATACAGGAAGAAGTGGTAAGGGAGCTAATCTTTTCTTTTCTGCAAATAATTGGCATTTCTGGCAACTTCTTACAGTTCTATATCAACAAATAAAGAGGGCCAATGAAAACCTGATTTAAGAATCTTATGAGCTGTTACCTTCCAGCTGTAGTGACCTCCACATAAGCATTCATGATATTCTTTGATCACATCCATGGTTTCCTCTTCTGTCAAACATAACAGCAATACACCAGCAGAATCTTCCCAATACAACTTAGCTTCAATTATAACATAAGGTTGAGCTTTGAGTTTCAGAGCTCTGTACTTAGCTTTGTTTATTGAAGGAGGACAAGAAAAGAAACAAAGATAATGAATGATATCCTTATACCAGCCTGAACAGAGAAATTTGTATTTAATTGTTGATTTTGTCTTAATATGATCTGTTTCTTCAGTTACTTCATCCACAGGTGCAAGTAAAATAATTCCCAAAGCTTGGAAATTAGATTATGTCAGTAATTTGGCTAGTCCCTGTCCTTTGACTAACTTTGTTGGTTTGATATCCAAGTCATATTCCTGGATTTTGGCAATCCATTTTCCTCTTTTTCCTTCCACATCACTCTGTACTAGCACATCTTTTACAGCAGAATTAGGCACATATGCTACTATTTGAGAATGAAGTATATAAGTTTTGAAAGCCTTTAATGATTTTAATAAAGCATATACTTGTTTCTCCAAAATATTATACTTCAGTTCTGCATCACTGAGGACTTTGTTGAAAAAGGCTACAGGTTGTTCACTACCTTCTTCATTTTTTTGTAATAATACAGCAGCAATAGTAGAAGATGATGAAAATGAGAAGACCTGGAAAGGTTTTAAGTAATCTAGACCGATTAAGACAGGAGCTTCTTGGAGAGCTTCTGTTATTCTACTGAATGATTTTATTCTACTGAATGATTCTCTTGCATCTTTATCCCATTTTACTTCAACATTTTTATTTAACATATCTGTTATTCTCCTGACAATTTCAGCATAATTTGGTACAAATCTTCTCAGAAAATCGATTTTTCCTAAAAACCTTTGGATATCCTTTTTACTTCTAGGCAGTGGAATTGTCTGTATAGCTTCAACCCTTGCAGGTTCAATCTTTACTTCTTGTTTTGAAACTATATGACCCAACAACTTTCCTTCTTCTAAAGCAAACAAAGATTTCTTGGGATTTAATGATAATCCGTTTTTTTTGCATTTCAAGAAAGCTTTCTTCAAGTGTTCTAAGTGTTCCTCGTCAAACCCTAAAAAAATAGTAACATCATCAAGATAAATAACTACAAATTTATCACTCACAAAAGCAATATCCATTGCTCTTTGGAAATTTTCTCCTGCATTCATGAGGCCAAATGGCATCCTGGCATACATGAATGTTCCCCAAGGTGTAGTAAAGGCAGTCTTCTTTTGATCTTCCTTCTCCACAGCCACCTGATTATACCCAGAAAAACCATCAACCATAGATAACCTGAATGCTCCATTTACTTTCTGCAGAACAAAATCCATCTTGGGTAAAGGATAGTTATCCTTTAAAGAAGCTCTGTTCAAATTTCTGAAATCCACACATAATCTTATCTCTTCATTTTTCTTCCTGACTGGTACCAAATTCGAAACCCAATCTGAATATCTTAGTGGAACTATGATTTTGTCTTGTAAACGTTTTTTCACCTCCTTTTCAATTGGAGCCAACAATAGTGGGTTCATTTGTCTGAGCTTCTGCTTGTGTGGTTTAACCCCATCTTTCAGTGGTATTTTATGTTGAATAATATTCAAATCATAAGTTTTAAAATCTTCATATGACCATGCAAATACATCCATCAATTGTTTAAATAGGTTTACATACCTTTCTTTGTACTCCTAGGGAACTCCTCTAAACAATTTTACTAATTTAGGCTCATGTTGAGTCCCTAAATTGCAGTCCTCCATTTCTCCATCTTGGGATACTTTTTTTTGGTTCATTGACACATCATTAGCATCAAACAATCTTTCAAGAGGTACCAGGCCTCTGGGAAAAATATTATCTTCCAACTAAATTATCTTATGATCACCAATTGAATTTTTCAGTTTTTTAGACATATCACTTTGACCACTTTCATCAATTTCTAAATCAATTTGACTATCTTCAAAACTTCCAATCATTGTTAAAAACTGATTAATCTATTCATCATCCTCAAAAACCTACCAATGTTTTATATTATCTAGGATTGAAGGCCTGTGTCTTAATTCAATTTCATATCTCAATCTGGGATTAATTGGTGGTTTAAATGTGCTAGCTGCAACTGCCAATGAATCTGCCATTCTGTTCTCTTCTCTTGGAATAAACTGTAAATTAAAAGCCTCAAAATAATTCTCAACTAAATCCCACACCTCATTTCTATAAGATCTCAACCTAGGATGTTTAGTCTGGCACCAATTCTTAATTTGTCTTATGATTAATTCAGAGTCACCAAAAACATAAAGATTGAATTCCCATTTGTTTAGCTGTCTGCAGACTTAGAATTAATGTTTCATACTCAGCCACATTGTTAGTAGACTCAAATTCCAATTTGAAGGAAAAAGGAAAAAAGTTACCTTCAAGAGATATAAATATGAATCTAGCTCCAATGCCCTCCTTAGAGAATGCACCATCAAAATAACACTTCCAAATTTTATTTGAACACAGCTTAGTATGTACATTGGCTGAAGTGAGTTGATTTTGTGAATCTTCAGCAAATTCTGCATCTTCATGCAGCATGAAACAAGAGAGATCCTCCTTCTCTTGGCCATAAATGGGGGAATTACCTGCATCTTTCTTGGTAGTAGTTTTCAAGAATCTAGTTTCTCTATATAACCTCCTTTCCTCCCCATTAAAAATAGGAATGATAGCATATGTGAAATCCAATTTCAAAACTCCTCCAAGCTTTTCCCCCCAAGATCTAGACAACAACATACCAAATCTAGCTAGGATATCTGCTACTACCACATCCATCATAATACTCTTTGCTGGAATTTAAGCCAGGGAAACAACCATATCCTTGATAAGACTCACACACTTCACCCTTTTGGAATCAAAGGAATAAAGGTCTCTATATGGTTTGGTAATTTGCAAATTCAATTCTTTCATCACAGACAGTGGCATTAGATTATGTGATGCTCCAGAATCCAACATACAATTATGTAAAATGAAATCATGCAACAGAACTGATATATAAAAAGGTGGAACAGAAGAATATACCTCTTCAACATGAGGTCCAAAAGTAACCATTGGTTTCTCTTCTTGTAGATTCACTATATCACCCACCTCATCATACTGAGATAAATTAATAAACTCTGCAATCTCTTTCTTATAGCCAGGTGCTTTAACCAACTCAAGCAGTGGCACTTGAATCTTTACTTTTTCTAATTCTTTAGACAATCTGAAAGTTTGATTTTTTTTTGTTAACTTTTCAGGTTCTTCTTGATTTTTAGTTGTAGTTGCATGTTGATCAGGAATAGTAACAATTTTCTCCAAAATATTTGGATCATTAGATTTTATTTGAGGAGCTTTAGCTTGCTGCTTCTCTTTCTCTTTTTCTTGATTCAAGGGTTGTTTCCCTTTATCTAATTTTTTAATAGGATTATTTTCCAGTGGAGTCGCCATTGAAGTAGGTACTGATTCTGGTTCCTCTCCTTCATCATCCTGAGTTCTCAACCTCTTTTTTGACCTCAAATCATATTTCTTATGCAACTCTTCTTGCATAAAATCAGTAAATTATTCGCAATAATCATCCATTTCTTCCTGATCAAATGAAATATCAACTTCTTTACATTCTTCTGCATATTTCTCACTCTCTTCTTCTATTTCATCACCTTGCATATATACAACAGAAATTTGGTCTTCATCTTCTTTCTGATCATTATCAGCAGAATGTGATGGGGCTGCCTCTATATATAAAGGGGCTTGGACTTGATCTTGATCTTTTATTTCTCTTTGTAGGATCTGTAGGGGTTGTTTTCTGAATTGGGGATTAAAAACCCCTCTGTTTTGTTGTGCATGTTTCTTGTTATCTAATTCCAACTTTATTAATTTATTTGACAAATTTTTAATGACCTTAGTCATATCATCTATCCTTTGATCCTGTGATGAATCTTCTTCGTTAGCCTTTCCCTTTTCTTGAACCTTTCCAGCAGTCGTCATGTTTGCCTCAATTTCTAAGGCATCAGTTTGAATTTGTTCAAGAGTAGTGGCTCTTCTCTCCCTCAAGGTAAAAATGAAATCTGATGCAAATGCACCAACAAAAACAACCCTTGCTCCAATAGGAGGAGGTTTCATTTCCACGGGCAAACTATTGTACAACTTATTAAATATTTTTACAAAATCACTCATACTTTCATTTGATTTTTTCTTTATAGCATTAAATTCTGTAAAAGAATAACCATGGTCTCTTTTTTCACCCCATCTAAGGATGAATTGTATTTATAATTCATCCCAATCATTGATTGAACCATTAGGTAATCCTTTAAACCATTTTCTTGCCTCTCCACTTAGATACTGTACAAAAAGTCTCATTACCACATCAAGATGTTCTACATTAAAGTTTTCAGCAAAAGTGCAAAACAAAGGCAAGTGTTGTTCTGCAGTTATTTCATAACTTAAGATACTCCTGAGGCATTGCATTCATTGGATGGGGTAGATTTAATGGTGCATATATATTCATCAAGAAAGCAGGGGCTGCCATTTTTATGCCTGATTGACTGCTCCTTGAGTGGGGGTAAAATGAATACTAGTTGTAGGTGGGGATAAAAGGGGTGGAACAACTGATATGGGAAGGGGTATATGAATGATAGTAGAAGAACTAGTAACTGAATTAGGTTGAGATTCTGTGAATGGAAATGATACAGACTCAAAAGATAGTTCTTCTAATGTTGGTTCTTGGAAGTGAATGGGTGATGACAAGGATTCTTTTTCAGGGAAAATGGGTTTCCGGGAAATTTTCTTGGATGGAAAAATATGAGAACTATTACCTAGTGCAAACAGTTTGGCATCAAGTGTAGAAAATATTTTTGATTTCTGACCCTTCTTTGAAACTAACTTTTCTGGATCTGACAGAATAGGGACTTTTCGCTGAGAGGTATCTGACCTCGTGTGAGGCTTCTTAGGAGCCAAAATTATTAAAAATAGAACACAGCTTGGTATTTCCTCCTCTCTGAACAACCAAATCAGGAAATATGAAGAAAACCCACAGAAAACCTTCGAATCTTCATCCCCGGCAACGACGCTAATTAATGTTGTACCTTAAGACGCAATCCCTTAGCTGTGGTAAGGAATCAGTGCTTAAGACATTTAATGATTATGTCACAAATTTTTATGTCTCTGTTTTATTAACCCTCAAGTATTTATAATCAAACTCATAAATGCCAAATATTATGAATGCTTCACAATGCTACCATTTGTTGATGTTGAATGAAGTGACTAGAAGAAAATGTAAGGAGAAGTTCAAACTGATATGTTGCTTTATACAAAAAATACCATTCCAAACCCCAGAAGAAAAATGTGAAGAAAATAGTTAAAACAAAGGAGCGCCAATTAAGGTTGTTTAACTCTTATACACAGAAATTAAAAGAAACCTGCTGCTCATAACCTTGTTTTATTCATAGATGGAAATAAAAAACGAAAACTGAAATACACTTCAATATAAAAAAAATGCCAGAAACTTTCTTACTCATTCATTAATCTTTGAATCTTTGAGTACAAAAATATTTGTCTAGAGCTCCAAAACTCGGAACCCTCCTTCCTCTTGAAAATTATATTAAATACAGTAAAAAGTAGTTTAGAACTATTGTAACCAATCCTAACTACCAAAACTACTTCAAGACTTCGAAGGCTGTCTATTATATGCCTTGAAAATGTCTTTTTACAATTATATTGTCTTCAGAAAATAACATAAAGTAAATATCCTAATCTATAGGAATTGTTGATGATGTGGCTTATTTTCCTTGGTCAACTAATTTGTCTTTCTTTTACTTGCATCCATAATATTTAGGCCTAAATGCATGAGCTCTTCCACATTTTGGTATAAGAACAAATATATAATTAATGAGGGAAATTTAAAAGAACCTGTTAATGAGAGGCTCGTCAACTGTGATTTCACTACTTCCTGCCAGTAAGATGGAATATCCAGCACCATTCTTGGCTTCATAATCATGGCAAACATTCCTAGAACTGATTTATCCACTGCATTATCATCATCCTTACCCAAAATTTTTGTAATATGACTCAAAACCGGGCAAGTCTCGGGATCAAAAACCCCCATATCAAACTGCTTGCTATCTGGCTGAAACTGCTTCATGTCAGGCTTCAAATGAAACATGAACTAATTGAATTCTTCCCCTGCAAGATTGTCATAATATTGAACCAGTGAATCATCAAAAAATTGAATGCAAGACTCCGACTCAGGATAGCATAGGGCTTGGCAGATTAATAGAGTAGACACTTGCAAAACATTTTCCCCTTGGGAATTCATGACAAAGCATTTCCCTAGATACATAACCGATACTAGCCAATAAATGAATTCAGGGAAAAGGTGCGTTTTAGGGATGCATGCAGACAAGACTCCGAATTTGATCATGGTCGAATATACAGGAGAGGCATTAGCATTCAAGTCAACTTGTTGGTAAAAGGGGAGATGAATTACTGAATAGAGGGTATCTTGGATATCACTCTCAGTATCCATGAGAGGGATATGGCTGGTGGAACCTGACAAGGATGACCTTTTAGCCATGGTTGAAAGCTTACGTGGAAAACTGTTTATAGGGTGGTTAGAATTTGAAGGTGGTGGAGAGTTCAAACGAGGTGCAGCGCAGCAATTCACAAGTAAATTTGAAAAATAGACCAAAAATCCTTTAAATAGGTAGCGCGGGTTTTGAATTGAATGCTGACAAGACGTGCCAGCAACTGTTAATTCTGCTTGATGTGGAAGACAGTTGGGACCAACTCAGCATCCTACGTCACTGCGGGAGCTCTCGGAGTATGGAGGAAAAATATGGTTGGCCCCCCCCCGCATTAGAAATCCGTCGTTGATCTTTGTTGTCCCCGTAGTCAACCCAATCAACTGCGGAGGCACTCCCTATGATATCAATCGCGCTAGTTGTGCCCGCGGGTTGGGCTTTTTTATAAAGATTTTAACAATCGGTGCTTTCCGCCCAACAAACCAATCGTTATTTAACCTTTAATGCGAACCCACATTATAAAGTTTAAATATTTAAGCTTAAAATTTAATGAACATCAATCTTTTTTATGCTAAAGTATAAGAGTTCAATACTTTAACATATTTTCTCACATTTATATTTTTATTTTTTTCAAATATTTGTAAAATAAAAGGATACTACTATGATCCACAACAACGGGTATTCATGAAGGTTTATCTTCTAATATTTTTCGATATGCTCCTCATTTATTAGATATCCATTGCATAGTTCATAGGAAATCAATAGCAGACAATGATGATTCAACTCATTTTCCAAAGTTTCAATATATTAAAACATTTTCAAACAAAGTTTATTCATTGCTTAAGAAATCAACTAAAAGATGGAGAATTGAAAGAGATAACGAAATAATTTCAAATCACTAAGTTATAGGTATTACAAATTCATCAAATTAGGTGGCTCTCTAGAGACAAGGTCATGGAAAGACTTATTAAACTCATGCCTTCTTTGTTAAAGGATTAGGAGTTATGGGAGAAAAAAATGTACGAGTTGGCAACAATATTTCAAGTGAAATTTTGCATCCATCTACTTGCATATGTGTTCATTGAATTAAATGAGTTGAATCAAAAGTTCCAAGAGGATCATGTTGATATTACATCTATTGGCACTACTTTAGATGTTTCTGTTAGCATGCTTCGCAAATGACTTTTGGGAACCATTTTTTGGGTATGTATAATGCACATGTCCTCTTTTATAGTTAAAGCACAAGGAGGAACCCTTGAATTTGTAGATAAGGCAGGTATGGTACATTTATATCCATTGAGGTTCCAAAGTTTTCCAAAGATGCAAAGATGATGGAAACTAGATGATTGTATTCTTTTGGTAAAAGGTTTTGTTGTAAAGATTACTTAATATTTAGATAGGAGATTCACATATTTACATGTATTTAATGCTGCTAAGTTTTTCAGTCCTCGACATTATTATGAAGTGAATGATAGAGACTCTCAAACAAAATGATGGTTGAAATGTTTATTTGAAAAAAATAGTGTTGGAGAATCACCTATTGTGGATACTGCTAGATGTTTGGGTGAAATGGATGAATTTATTTCACTATTTCTAAATCATACCCCAAAAGGAATATGTATGGAGCATGGGATCTATGTGGAGATGAACCTAGCAAGCATAGCAGTGTATGAAATAGGCTTCTCAAAATTAATTAAAATAAAAAATGGTGATATATCAAGAATTTCATTGGAGACACTAGATATGTTAATGTTTATGTCTCTTAGTGCACCTCATGGTATAAATGAGATAGATTGGAATGTTATTTATGATATATGGAAACAAAATTAATTAAGTTAAAAAATGATGATAAATCAAGACTTTCAGAGGAGACATTGGATATGTTAATATTTATGTCTCTTACTGCACCTCATGCTCTGAATGAGATAGATTGGAATGATATTTATGATGTATGGAAACAAATGAAAAATAGAAAGCGTTTCCATTGAGAAAATAGATTTATATTTTCAATGATGTATATCCAAAAACTTTTGAAGATCATCGAATGAATATAAAAAACATATGTTTACCTTTTTTTAATTTACTTTGAGAAAATGTTTTCTTATTTACTAAGTTCTATTGAGATTTTATAGTGTTTTAATGTGGTCACTGTTTGAATTTGTACGATTTTTAGGATTATTAAGAAGGACACTATTTCATTTTGGCTTTTTTTTTATGAAGGGTTTATTTAATATACAATTGTCAATAGAAGTACAATTTTTTTTATAACCTTTCATCTTTGAATAGCTAGATGAATATATGCCATTCGAAATAAAATTAAGACGAACCCTTCAAATTTGAGCGTTAGTTGGGAGGAATGATTGGGATCCTTCCCACCATGGTTCAATTATGGGAAGTAACATGATGAGCTTTCAAGTAACGGCTTTTATCATTATTATTGAGAATGAATAGTTCCTTGAAGATTGAAACATGTATATTCCCCACATGGAATTTAAAGGTATTTTCTACATTAAAAAATATATAAATATTTTCTATAAATGTTAATTGGATTTATTTAAGATGGTTGTTATATTTTTCATTTAAATTCAATTCCCACAAATAACATATTACAATCATAAAATTATTATTATTCTCTAAAATATAAGGGGGAGTTTTTTTTTTTTTTTAATAACATGATGATTTAGTAACTTTTTAGAGTAATCTCGGCAAGACCCAAAATCAAATCACAAGATAAGTATGAACGCTATATAAATTACTCTTTGCAAGAGCTTAACATGTCACTTTAAATATTTGAATTTAAGTGGTATGATAACAATTATTCCACCCAACCCTCTAAATTATAAGCCTAATTAACATCGAACCATTATTATTGAAAAGATACTATACTAATCATTATATTAATATTAAAAAATAAAAATAAAAAAACACTATTAATTAGGTATTGTTAATAAAAAAAATTATTAATTTTTTTATAAACATAGTAATATAAAAAGAAACACTACATATACATAATTATATTATAGCAATACATTAAAAAAACAAAGCAATATATTAAAAAAGAAATAAACAAATACCAATTAATTATTCTATTATTAAAAAGTTAGTATGAATTAATCATTATATTAATATTGTATATAAAAGAAGCCCTGAGAATTAGCTCAATTAGTCGAGTCCTTGATATTAAAGAACCTTTGTTATTGAGAAGTCACTGGTTCAATTTTTTCGACAACCTTGGGGTTGGGATTCGTGGTTGAGCTAGTAGGAACTGATCCCTTCTGATGGTAGGAATGGATACGTTCAGGTGGATGTGCCTAGAACAAATATTTCATGGATGTTGTGGTCACCGATCTTTGGTGTCCGCGAACCACACAAAGTATATATATATATATATATATAACAATTCATCGCTATATTAATAAGAATATATTTTTAAAAACTATATACTAATCATTATATAATTTTTTTACCAATTAATTATTATTAAAAGAAAATTACCGCCCATTAATTATTCTATTCTTGATAACATGTTAGTAATTATATATATATATATATACAAAAATCAATTTATATTTAAGTATATATATTTATAACTAGATAGGATTTTATGCACATGAGAAGGTGGGGCAAGTTGTTGTTGTCCCACTTGGCCATTCAACTAGGGACATGGCAACCCGCCCCCTAGCATTGATTATAGTCTTAGCTCAACACGAGGAGCATCCTTGTCATAGCGCCTGTGTATTAACTCCCACTCCCATTGTCTACACCTCCATCAAATCGACCACGTTTGGTATGCTATATCTTAGTATAAACACCCAAACCTATCTCATGTGATTATATAAGCGTTATAGAAATAAAAAATGGCATTAAATGTCTTTATCATAGTCATTCGAATTATCACTCTAGTGACCAATTTGGAATGCAAGTTGTTGAGCACAAGAACGATTGCAAAGGTAATCTAATGATCTTACTAAATCCATTCCCTCTCAAAGAAAATAGCTCATTTGTTGTAGAACACTTCACATTGGTTCATCCTTTCATGTCATTCTTGTGGAATTACGATGCCTCGATCTAGTCAGTTGGGATTGGAGAAGGGGAAAGCTAGCTTATCAACAAGCTTCACTCCACAAAGCTAGGTTTTTCCCCTCTTAACAAAGACTAGCATGTAGTTGCATATGAAGGAAAAACTCTTTGTTTTCATGTCAATGTCAAGCCATGAAGTCGAGCATCTACAATTGTGAAGCAACTCTTTATTGGATGGGAATATTTTCCCTCGGGAAAGACTACCCTTCTCTCTCTCCCTAGTTCTATTATGTGCTCTCTTCTCATGGTCCTTATGTTTGGTATGGTTCCTCTCCTAGCCACCTAATATATATCCTTTCCTTATCTCTTAATTTTCATCCCTTTATCTCTCTAGGGTGTTCTCTCTCCATCATGTTACATTTCTCCCTTCTACTAGCATTCATTTATGTTGGCCCTTCCCTTGCCTCCTTGGGTCACGGTTGACTTCACTTCTTGGTTTGGGACGCCAATGTGGCCCGACTCCAATTTCTCTGGCCTTCTACCTTTCCTTTTTGAACTCTTTCTCGATATCCATTCACCTACTCCTTGATCTCATTCCCTCCCATGCAACTACCATGCCACGTGTTGGGTCTCCAAAATGTCATCTTCTTCATCCTCATTTCATTCACTTTTAACCATATTTCACTATCTTATAACCTTACATTAAGATCATTTTTACGATTATATATGGGTTTAGACTTCTTAAATTCTAAAGCATTTCTTTAGTATATTGAGTGAATTTATACATGTATTCACTAATATCTAAAAGTTATGTGAGTTTTGTGATGTTTCTAAGCATATTTGAAGATTCCAACAAAGTCATATTTGGCCTCCAAGTCTTAAATTCAAATTTCCTCTTCAAACTTTTGAATATTTGAGGAAGATTTGAAATCATTGATCAAACCCATTTCATGGAGAAGAATCATGGAAGTTTTCATAAGTGCCCCCTTTCAAATATTTTAGAGATTTGTAAGAGGATATGAAGAGATGTTACTTTCTAGATGTTAACACATGGTTGTAACCACTTGAGATATTTGTGGATCTAGCAGAGATATGTAGATCTAGGAGAGATTTATGGATCTAACATTTATTAATTAGTTATCTTAGTTTTTGTATAAATAGGAGTGTCTTCTCCATTCTAAGGGAGGAACTTTTGGAGCATAATTCGAAACTATGATAGAATAAAATATGTTTGATAAGTTCTTGTATTATTTAGTTTTATAATCTTGTTTTGTTGTAAAATGTAATTCTATAATAGTTTTATAATATATGTAGTTTATATTATTTTTCCTATGTTTTAAATTAGTTTTTTTACAAATCAACAATAACACTTTGCTTAGTGTTTCAACTGTGAACTTTAAGCACTTGATCAAAGATGGTGATCTAGATTAGCAACAATTTTCAAGCAGTCAACTTCTGATGCAGTTTTTGTACAAACCAGGATAGATATCGAAAAAAAAAAAACATGGGTTTTTTTGCAAAATGAGCCCATTTAAGTGACACTCAAGAATTTTTCCAAAACAGTGCAAGGTTTTTGAGATATTCATGGATTTTCAAATGTAGTTTCTCATATTTTGTGTTGTGGCCAACAAATGTAACAATAGAAGAAAGAATTTGAATTATCTGTCAAATTAAGAAAAATATCACTCATTTTGTACTTAAATCAATCTATTTTATGAATTTATCCCAATTCCCTATCAAATCTCCAATCTTTTTAATTAAGAAATAAATTACATTACAATGATTACTTAGCTTAGGATTTTCTTTATTTACTTGTTATAGATACTTTATTTTTCAGGTTTCTAGTTATCACTTCGTTATTTTCCACATTGCAATCAAGCGCTTGAGAAATATAAAAGTACAAAAATATTTAAATTCTAAAACATTCTCATTTGTGATTCGAGTTGTTTTCTTTCATAGACTAGGAATGTTTGTTTTCATAGAAATAGATTTCAAATGCTTTCTAAATTAAATTTACAAGATTTCGTAGATTAAATTTAGTTGTTTTTATAGATTAAATATTCTCTTTCTTTCATAGATTAATTTTACATGCTTTCCTACATTAATTTTTCAACGCTTTCCTATATTTATTCTACAATACTTGTCTACATTAGTTTTTCATTTCATGTCATTTTATTTGCTTTCATAAAGTATAACTTTGTTTCATTGCAATTCATTTCTATTGGAATTGAAAGCTAAACTCCTAGTATATATTGTGCCGTATACTTCACAAGTTTACGTACCTAGATTGATCATTTAATGTAAAGTAACTTGAAGCACAATTAAATTACCCAACATTTTTTACATTGTTGTCACGGAAGTATACATAAGATTTAGCAATCAATTTAGATTTCTATTTAATTTACGCAACTTTGAAAAGGAGAAATGATAAGATGAGAGGTAAGAACTTATGCATCACATTGTGAGGTTTCTCCTAACCTGAGTTGTTGAATTGCATCTCATTTTTAGTTGCATCCAATTTTAGTTGCATAAGTTTAATTTCATTATTAAAGTGCATTCTAGAGGTAGATTTCATTAGAGGAAAAAATCAAAGAAATTCAATTTCACAATCACCTACCATCCCCATTGAATCACGTGGTGCATTAAGAACCACATCACCATCCACGTTATAAATTTATACTTTTTCAAGTAGAAGAAGATTTCCTCCTAGAGGTGGAAGAGGTGGTAGAGAAGAAATGGATGGAAATGATGACAATGAAGGAGATCGATTTCAATTTCCCATTCAAGATACTAATATAAATGTTAAAATTAAGAACATCTCTCTATCTATACTTCCCAAATTCCATGGTATGAGATTAAAAAACCCGAAATTTTTTCTTTTTGAATTTGAAGTACTTTGTAGATATTATAATTACTTATTAGACGCTCAAAAATCGAAATTGTTTCCAACACCATTAAAATATAAATCTCTTAAATGGTTCATGAGTTTAGGGACTAATTCAATAAGATCATGGGATGATATGAAAAATATACTTCTAGAAAAATATAGAGACTATTGTGTACATCATGATCTTAAAGAGGAAAAATTTAAAATGACACCAAAAAGATGAAAGTCTCCATGATTTGGTAGAGATATTTATGTATAGTGTTAAGAGAGAAAATTTTCATAATTAAGGATTTGATAGATTGAAAACCCTCTTACTTAGAGAAATTAGAGACAAATGGATAGATCTCCTTGATATTTTGGGTAAAGGAGATGTTTCTCAATGATCATTTGAACATATTTTTGAATTATGTAAGAACGTATCAAGAAGAAAATAAAAGTATGATAGATCCCCTCAAGATCTAGTTATGGCTAGAGTAAGTAAGTCAACATTAGGGTCGGTAAGTCGAGTTGAACTTAACAATTTTCTTGATAATTTTAAATCAGCTATTCTTGGCAATATAAGTGAACAAATAGATATGTTGAGAATGTGAAATAAGCAAAATGTTGAGAATGATGCTTTATCTATATTTTCCCCTAAATGTAGAAAGAAACATGCTTTGTATGAATTTCCACTTGATAACATTGAAATTTGTGTTATCTATGTTGAATTACATGCTACTAAAGATTTCCCATCATTACCATGTTTGAAGGAAGTTTACGAGGACAATGTAGCAAATCAAGCACCAGGACAACTCTGTTATGTAGCCCCAAGAAGACCATGGCAGCCTCATCAACCTGGTATGATGCAAGATCATAATCAACAGTTTCAAGGTTATGCACAAAAAACTTAAAGTAGGCTATACACAACAATCTCAAAGTAATTGGAACACAACCTTGCCTTGGAAACCTTGGTCATTTCAATCCCAACCTCAAATTCAATATTGGAAACAAGGTTGGAAAGGGCCTTATAGAATAAATCCACCATCCTCAATCTTTTCTTCCTTATCCTCAATATCAATGCTATCCATACCATTCACCTCCACCACAACCTCGGTTACACCCACATATGACTTTTGGTGAACCTATCCCATAACCACTTACTCAACTACTTCTAAGACCCATTCCCACTCAACTACCTGCACAACCATTCCATTTTCCCAACAATAAAATATTGCAGTCGACTTACAATGATGAGGTAAAAAATCTTTAAAAAACTCCTATTTATCTAAATGATATTCATCTTAGATCAGGAAGAGTATTGCAAAAAAAAAAATCTCCAGCTATCATTGAGGAACAACATCGAGAAGAAGAAGATCCAAAGAATACTAAAGAACATGGAGCACATCTGATGGATATCAACCATTTGAACCTGAGACCGAAGAATTTCTACTATGCCTATCATAATATCCTTTATGCATCCAAGATATCGACTATCCCATTATAGAAGATCTGAATAGCATGGAAAAAGAATACATTCAAAACAATCCATATGAGTAAGTGAACCAAGGCCATCATAGCTATATTGAACTTTGGTTCCAGACAATCATTAAGTTGGAGCACCACTCTCTTCTTCAACAATTTTTGACATCATCTTAATCAAAGCAACTAGTCCCTCATGTTTTGGTATATATTAAAGAATATATTTCAAGCCTACATATGAGTTTATTTGTCATCCTATTACACACATGGCTCCATTGGAAGTATTCTTAAGAAATATTTTCTTCTTCAAGTAGAGTAGGATGGAATAAAAAAAAAATTGAAAAGAAAAAAAGGAAAATTCTTGTTGTGAAAACCAGTTTACTGGTGCATTTGGATACAAGATTTGCTTGTAAATCCAGACAATTAGTGAGAAAATTTCACAATAATTTATGTAATTTCATGTTGGTTTCAATATTTCATTATGGTTTTTCAAATCATCCTTGGATTTATGCTAGAGTTGGCTGATGTGGGATTCCTTAAGGCCCACCTTTCAACAAATCTTATCCCATCAAATTCAACACTTTATCTAGGATCAGGATCAAATATTATATTGAGTGCCTTAGAACTTGCATACATCAATGGAAAAACCCCTCACTGTCAACAATAGGAATACAACAATGAATCTTTATTTCCAATTCTTATAGGTGACTCAACTTCAACACATTCATTTGCAGTTGTCAAGATGCACTCTTGTACCTTGACACTCATTTACATTATCGATGACTTGTCTCACATTAGTTAACAATTGGCATTAGTGGTTGGTAATCCAGTGAATTATTTATATGTTCAACTTCAACTAATTCCATTCACATAGATTAAATTGTACTAATTGGGATTATTTGTGAAGACTATATGGTTTATGATATCAACAAAAACTTACAATAATGTTCTAATAAATTAAGATTCAGTACTTAGTTCCATTAATAAGAAGGAAAAAAGACTCTGATTTCAAACAACCAAGAGAGAAGAAGAAGAAAATCATATTATTTCACTTCACATTCCATGGTCAATAGTAACAACTAAGATCTCCCAGATGTATAACTCATGTACTTTTCATGTAGGTGAAGGTATGTTTTTTTCTAATCTTTAATCAATAATTTCTTGAATGCTAAAAGATATGCATTTGGAAAATTTACCATGTGAAATTGCTTCCCCCATTTTCGAAAGACAAAAAACACCTTCAGTTGGGGGGGGAGGGAGAGGGGGGGAGAATATTCATTACCATTCCATATTCCATACCTCGTATATTGTTGACCAACATGTTTCTCCCAACTAATTTTTGTTGCTCTTCAATTCAAAGATGAATATGTTTTGGAATGATTCAGATTATGAGAAAAGATAAGTTGATATTTATATCAATGGTTCTTCATTTTCAATGCATTTCAAGTATTCTTTGTTGCAACAAGAAGAAGAGTAAAATAAAAGTTTTGCCACACAAGAAACAACACTTGTAATATTTTTGGTTGCCACACAAGAACCAACCACAAGATTTTCCAATTAGATATCTTTCGAAGACGGCTCCATAATAGCAAGCTCTTGAGAAAAATAAAGAATTGAAGAACACATTGCAAAAGATGAAAATCTTGAAAAAGTATCTCAAGTCACAAAACCACTTATTGATAAAACATAATCTCACTCCAAAAGCCTACAGAAAATGAGGTGACTTCTGTTCATGAGAATCAATGCAAGGTTGCATGGGGACATGCAACATCTTCAGTTGGGGGGAAATGTTGGGCCTTCAAAATGTCATCTTCTTTATCCTATTTTCATTCGCGTTTAACCATATTCCACTATCTTATAACCTTACATTAAGACCATTTTTATGATTATATATGGGTTTAGACTTATTATTTTCCAAAGCATTTATTTTAGTATTTTGAGTGAATTTATGGTTAAATATTAGAGAAATAACATGTATTCACTTATATCTAAAAGTTGGATGAGTTTTGTGATGTTTGTAGGCATATTTGAAGATTCCAAGAAAGTCATATTTGGCCTCTAAGTCTCAAATTCGAATTTCATCTTCAAACTCTTGAAGATTTGAGATCATTGATCAAGCACATTCCATGAAGAAGAATCATGTAAGTTTTCATAAATGTCTCCTATCAAATATTTTTGATATTTTTGAGAGGATATAAAGAGATATTATTTGCTAGATGTTAACACATGGTTGTAAACACATGAGATATTTGTAGATGTAGGAGAGATATGTGGATCTAATTGAGATTTGTGGATCTAACATTTATTAATTAATCATTTTAGTTTTTTGTATAAATAAGAGTGTCTTCTCCATTAAAAGGGAGGAACTCTTGGAGCATAATTCCAAACTATGATGGAATAAAACACATTTGATAAGCTAATGTGTTATTTAATTTTATATTCTTGTTTTGTTGTAAGATGCAGTTTTATAATTCATGTAGTTTTATAATATATGTAGTTTATATTAGTTTTCTTATGTTTTAAGTTAGTTTTTTTTTCAAATCGGCAATAACACTTTGCTTAAGGTTGCAATTGTGGGCTTTTAGCACTTAATCAAAGATGGTGATCTAGATTAGCCGCAATTTTCAAGCAATTAAATTCTAACACAAACTAAGACAAATCTCTAAAAAATAAAACTTGGGTTTTGTACAAAATGAGTCTATTTAGGTGATACATGGAAATTTCTTTAAAAAAAATGCACGGTTTTGGAGATATTTGTGGATCTTTCAAATGTATTATTTTAGATTTTGTGTTGCAACCAACAAATGTAACAATAGAAGAAAAAATTTGAACTACCCATCAAATTAAGAAAGAGATCACTCATTTTGTACCTAAATCAATCTAGTTTCTAAATTTATCTCAACTCTCTAACAATTCTCCAATATTTTTAATTCAGAAATAAATTACATTACAATGTTCACTTAGCTTAGGATTTGATTTATATACTTGTTATAGATACTTTAGTTTCAGGTTTCTAATTATCACTTCATTTTTTACCATGTTACAATCAAGCGCTTGATAAATATAAAAATACAAAAAGATTTAAATTCTAAAGCTTTCGTATTGTGATTAGAGTTGTATGTTTTCATAGACTAAGAATGTTTGCTTTCATAGAAATAGATTTCAAATGTTTTCTAGATTAAATTTACAAGCTTTCATAGATTAAATTTACTCGCTTTTATAGATTAAAACTTCTCATGTTTTAATATATTAAGTTTACATTCTTTCATAGATTAAGACTCGAGACGTTCATAAATTAAGTTTACATGCTTTCCTAGATTAATTCTCCAATACTTTTCTAGTTTAGTATTTCATTTCATGTCATTTTATTCACTTTCACAAAGTAGAACTTTCTTTCACTGCAATTTATTTCTATTAGAATTGAAATCTAAACTCCTAGCATATACTGTGGTGTATACTTCACAAGTTTATGTACCTGGATTGACAATTTAATGTAAAGTAATTTAAAGCAAAATTAAATTACCCAACACCATGCTAGTGAGCCCAAGTCAGAAGTGGTGTTGTGTATTACCAAGAACGGGCTAGTTGTGGCAGCAAGTGAACCCACCATAGACTAGAGGAAGCAACAACTCGTTTTTGAGAACTTTCATCGGGCCCCATTCTAGAATAACTCACTTCGTGCTGAGAGATATGGAATGGTATCTAAATGAACCTTCTCTTGGACATTGAGGTACTCACTAAGTTGGCTAAATGAGCCCCTGACACAGGCACACATGTGGGCGCTTCAATCAATACATGCACATGGTGGACATATAGCGATACATGTAATTCCTTTAATATTGCAGGGTTATATTGGATTAACATGAGCACAAAGAGGATCTTCTCCTCTCCATGTAGCATCTACATCAGCTTATGAAAGACTTGGATTAGTGACTGGAGCGAATAGAGAAACACCTCGATATTCCCCCCATTATTGGATGCTCACTAGGAAATAACAAGGAGTTCATCTAGGTCGTAGTTATAGATTCAAACCCCACTTCCTAGTTTCTTTATTTTTGTTATGTCTTTGGTTTCTCAGTGTCTTATTAATTTGGTTTGTTTTCATGGCCTAGAAGGCCTATATATCAACATATGTATGACACATTTTGATTTCTTGGGCATCGTTTTGTCTTCAGCCTCTCTATGGAGAGTGCATTTTTGGATATTATCGAGCTTCCCTAGTGACCGACCAATATAAAACCTTCAACTTTCTCATGTAATTTGTTTTTCGAAGGCAATACAAATTTTATTCAACAATATATATATATATATATATATATATATATATATATATATATATATATATATATATATATATATATATATATATATATATGGGTTACACGGGTTACACTTTCACATGAATATGAAATATAATTAATAATTATAAATATTTATGGTTTTTTTTAATAAGTTAAGTTCTACAATATAAGACTTGAAATCCAAAATACATTATAGAGGAAAAGTCAATACAATGCTAACATTTTTGAAGATGATCAAGCTAGCATATGTAGGGGATAAATAAACTAAATATCATTCAATGTGCAGAAGAAACACAGACAGTCAAAAGATACGAGATGTCTAATGGAATGCCGACTCGAACAATTCTTTAAAATAGCAAAGAGTTATGACATGTCCAAAAATGGCATTGTCTGAGCCTATTATAGAGGACAATGGGCTCTTCATAACAGTAAAACCAAAAAATAAGTCCAAATAGCAAAAGCAACCATAACATAGACTATGAAAAAGATAATCCATGGAGAGAAACATGAAATTAGGGTCAACTACACCCAACAACAACATTAGTCGTAGAATACATCACAATTGGGGAATCCCTATAAGACCCCAACAATTTATTTGAGACAACCACGTTGTTCTTCTTTGCAAGCTAGGAGTAGAGAGTTATCAAGAGTTGCTTTTTTCCCAACATCTCCATTATCTATTGAATTTCTTTCTTGTCATTATCCTTGGATAGCAAAGCATGAGAAACAAAATATTTGGTGTGTCAGTAGGGTTCTATCTCCCGATAGAACTTAGTATCTTCAATTTGACTGGATTCAAGGTGTGGGACGAAACCTTGTACTAGCTAGTCCACATCCAAGTCTTCTTGAATTCCCTCTCAACCTTCACATCCTCCAATATGGTCATGATATAGTGTTGGAAATTGGGTGGAGTAACTTAATGAAAGGTTGAAGCCACCATTGTAGCATTGGTCTTTGTACTTGTATAATGGATTGAGGCTTCGCCCCTATGGGACACTTGAGGAGTTATATACAGAACCAAAATACCCAAACACCATAACCAAATGAGATCAAAGTTATCCAAATGCAGGAGAAGATTGCGTAGCCAAATAGTACATTTCGAGAGCTTGTCGACGATATATGCCACACCTTCTAACTCCTCACAATTAAGTAGATATGAATGTTTGAAGTTATTGCCCTACCAAAAACAAGTCGACCCAATCATAGGCAAGTCAGCCTTGTTTGTGGGGGTCGGTCACATTATATATAGGTGTGAGGAGGAGGCACTTAGGGACTCACTTAAGTAGCTCAGATATTTCTAAGCAAGCAAAGAGAAGAAGGAGTTATGAGGTTCATACCTCATGAACCATAAGTGAAGAGAAGCTGAACTGGAGAGCCTTTCTGTTCAAGAGTGTTGGAACATATTTTGAAGGGTTTTTGGCATTGTTCTTGGGAAGGGTTCTAGCTTGTTTGAGCTCAAGTTTAAGGCATAATAATAAATTTTTAAGGTTCAAAATCAGGCCTCTTGAAAGCCTAGCCTATACCTATTGAAGTTGAACTAAAGGAGGTCAAGACTATCTATGTTTAGGCCGACTTCATATATATTCTAGGCCGAGTTTTGGTATAGAAGGAAGATGAGTTTGTCTCTGTGAAGGCCAAAGTTTGAGGGCCAAGATATGTTGTTTGACAAGGCCGAGTTATGATGTTTGAAAATCTAGTTCAAGCCTAGTTTGAAGGCCAAGTCTTGGTGTCTTGAAGGCCAAGCTCAGTGTGCTGACAACAATCTTGTGTGAAAGAGAGAGGAGTAGCTTCCAAGAAGACAAAATTTATTTGACTAAGAATTGATTCTTAAACAAGTAAACAATCTAGAAGTTGGAGTTCATTAAGGATTGGTGTCCTTATCTCCTTGACAAGCTGGACCCTGCCATATTTGTTAGTTAGTGCTTACAAGAGGATTGGTATCCCCATCTCCTTAACAAGTTGAAGCCTGCTAAATTTGTAAGTTGGTGCTTACAGATATTTCCAACACTAAGAGTAGGGTCATACTTATTCTAAACTTCTTATGCAACATGAAGAGCCAAAGGCAAAGGACATACCAATTAGTCTTGGTGATAATTTCCCTTGCTCTATTTATAATTGCCATCAACTTCACCCTTAGCATTTGATTAATATTTTTTATTGATATTTCACTAGACGATGATGCTTTGTCTCTGCAAGCCTCATCGGTTCACTAACACCTCCATCATGTGTTTACAAAATGAAGCAGCTTGAGTACCAAATGTGATATGCAATGGGGAGAGAGAATCATCAATGCATGCAACCTAGCAGCCATCTCCCAGAGACACCAATGTTATGATAAATAATTGTAAATGTAAATTACAATATTTTTATAATTTTCAATTTATATGTATTTTATTATTGTTAGCATGGATGAGAAATTTTACTGTATCTGGTGGATGTAATAATTATCTAAAACAACATTCTGGTTTTATAATATGATCTAAAATTATAGTATGATGTAAAATTGTTTTCAATTGGTAAAAAGTTTATCTTTATGAAAACAAGTTAATAACAGAAAAAACTGAGACATACTGAATATGAAAATCTACCCACTCACTTAGTGACTGTGGAAGTCTACCCATGTACAAACCACCAACTAGTTTATTTCTTAAAATTAATTTACTTTGTCTCCACATGATGATGTTACCGATCAAACTACTCTTGATAGTTAAGATGATGAAATTACATCATATTCCCTATCAATCTCTATCTACAGATGTGGCCATCTCCAATCGGGATAAGGTCCCTTTTTTTCGACTAATCCGTAAATAGAGAATCAAATCATAACCTTTGATGGATACAATTTTGACTAAGAGCCAAAAACAATAACAATGAAAGAATACTGTCTGCAAGGAGACAGTTGGAATGCCAAACAGAGATGGCTGTGAAGTAAAGTAGAATGGATAGGCCGATATTGCTAGTTGGTTGTATCACTTTCCCCTTACATTAGGACGACAGGAGAGCGAAGATTGAGTTTCATTGACTATTCGGTTGGAGCCGAGGAATAGAAAGCCGAAACAATGGAGATCTGTGCACTCGGAGTATGCAATATACGGTATGTAGAGCTGGTCTTTACTTCTACTGGGGAAGGCAGAAGAGTAAAAGGGTTTTCACCTTTCAAAGTATCTACTTTAATGGTCTGTTCTCGCCAGAATGTTGTGTGCAATGGGGCATCAAACAAACAAAGGACCACTCAAACAACTTCAAGATTTGGGTTGGTTTCTGAAAGTCCTTCTAGTGTTTCCCACATGTTTATACAGCAGGGAGAGCTGACTCCACACCATGTTGCACAAGTTCTGAAATCATATACAGATCCAAAACAAGCACTGACTTTCTTCACATCGGCGGCTCATAAACCGGAATTCCTGCACCACACAGAGGCGTACAATTCTATGCTAGAAATTCTGGGGTCAGCCCACATGTTCAATTCAATGACAGAAATTCTGGATCTGATGGAGAAAAAACACTGTAAGCCTGATTCCCAGACATTCTTAACGATTTTCCGGGCCTTTGGGTTTAGAGCAGTTATCCAGCAAGCTCCTCTAGCCCTGGAAGAGATGAAAAGAGCTGGGTTTGTGCTAAATAGCATGTCATACAATGGCCTGATAACTCTACTGTTAAAATCTGGATTTCAGAAAGAAGCCATGGATGTATACAAGAAGATGATATCAGACGGACTTGTACCCAACATGAAATGCTACTCTGCACTTATGAGTTCCTGGTGTAAAAAGGGAGACACAAGAAACGTATCAGAACTTTTTATAGAAATGCAAAGACTGGGCTTAAAGCCCAATGTTTACACCTTCACAATCTACATCAAAGTTCTTGGGAGAGCTGGGAAAGTGGATGAAGCATGTGGGATGTTGAGACAAATGAAGACAGAGGGCTGTGAGCCGGACGCCGTGACCTTCACTACATTGATGGATGCTCTTTGCAATGCTGGTAGATTGAATGAGGCAAGGGAATTGCTAAATGAAATGAGAAGAAGCAAATGCAGGCCTGATTCTGTCACATACAGTACTCTAATCCACAAGTATGGTGATTCAGGAGATATCAGTGCTGTTCAGGAGCTTTGGAAGGAGATGGAGGATAATGGGTGTGTGCCAGACGTGATTGCCTTCACTACTCTTATCAATGCCCTCTGCACGGCAGGAAAAGTTGATGAGGCCTTTGGAGTGTTGGATAAGATGGTGAAGCAGGGCAGCTCTCCCAATTCGATTACTTACAATTCTTTGATAATTGGGCTTCTTAAGGCTAAAAGATTGGAAGAAGCACGGAAACTTTTGCAGGTAATGCATACCAATGAATGCAAACCCACTTCTTTTACCTATAATTTCTTCATGGATTACTATGTTAAGGACGGCAAGTTCAATGACGCGTATCAGGTCTTTCGGCAGATGAAATGGAAGGGCATTGCTCCTGATGTTGTTTCCTTCAATCTTTGTATCGATTGTCTTGGAAGAGCAGGCAAAGTTAGAGAAGCGAAGGACCTTTTTGAAGAGATGAGACAACTAGGCCTTTGTCCTGATACTATTACATATAACATGATGATAAGATGCTATTGCAAAGCAGGGAAGATTGATAAGGCCATTGAGCTTCTCTTTCAGATGATGAAAACGGAGTGCGATCCGGATGAAATGACATTTAACAGTTTGCTGATTATGCTTTACAAAGCAGGTAGAGCAGATGAGGCATCGAAGTTGTTCAACAAAATGCAGCAGATGCGTATATCTCCCACCACTGTGACGTACAATATTTTGATAAATGGGCTTGGTAAAGATGGTAAGATCAAGGAAATGATAGAGTTACTTAAAGAAATGTGGGTAATAAGATGCCCTCCAAATGTTATTACATGCAATTCAATCCTGGATGGCCTCTGTAAGAATGGTGAAGTAGATTTGGCTTGCAGGATGATGCAAAAAATGGAAGAAAAAACTGGATGCAAGCCTGATGATTTTACTTACAGTATATTAATTGATGGCCTCGTTAAAGCAGATAGGATAGATGATGCTTGCCAGTTGTTTAATCAGATGAAGGACAAGCTGTCTCCAGAACTTATCAGCTTGGGTAGTCTACTACCAGGGCTTGCGAAAGTTGGGCAACTAGATTTTGGTTTGGAATTGTATAGGGAGTTATACCAAGTGAGGGGATTAGTTCCTGATGATAGCACGTGTGCAGCTCTAATTGATGGCATGGGCAAAGCTGGCAGGGTGGATGAGGCCATCTTGCTCTATGAAGAGATGCTGAACAAAGGTGCCGGTCGGGATGTTTATGTGGTATGTTCTCTTATCGATTCGCTATGTAAGGCAGGCAGAGTGTTTGATGGCCACAGATTGTTTGAGGAATCAATACACCGAGGTATTACGTTTGATACTGTAGCGTATAATGTGCTTATTGATGGCCTCTGTAAAGCTGACTGTTTTCATATGGCTTGGAATATTTTCAAAGAGATGAAGACGTTAGGCCATACTCCTGATGTTTTCACTTACAATTCATTCTTTGATGCTCTTGGAAATGTTGGCAATATGGATGAAGCCTTCAGGCTGCTTGGCGAGATGCGTGCAAGAGGATGCAAGATGGATACTATTACCTACAACACTCTAATTTCAGGCCTTGTAAAGGCCAATAGAGTAGATGAGGCCTTAAATCTGTATGATGACATGATGGAAAATGGATGTCCTCCCTCCCCCTTTACTTACTGCCCTTTAATTGATGGGCTTGGCAAGGCAGGAAGAGTGGATGAGGCCATCGATCTCTTTCAGGTGATGGCCAAAGCTGGGTGTATGCCTAATTGTGCTTCTTATGTTAGTCTCATGCATGCATTTAAGCAGGTAGGGAACGTAAATGATATATGCAGACTTTTTGACAGAATGGTAGCAGAGGGCATAAAACCAGATCTAAAATCTTACACTGTTCTCATAGATAGCCTCTGTATGAAGGGTAGGATAGATGATGCCCTTCACTATTTTGAGGAATTGAAAACTCACTGCTTGAAGCCAGATACCACTCTCTATAATCTCATCATTGATGGATTGGGAAAAGCACAGAGGTATGTGCCGGCCTTAATACTTTTCAATGAAATGAAAAAAAACGGCTCTGTTCCAAACCTATTCACCTATAACTCCTTGATAAACCACCTCGGAAACGTGGGCATGGTGAAGCAGGCAGAGGACTTATATAATGAACTACTATCAGAGGGGCATGTGCCAGATGTTATGATTTATAATACATTGATTCGTGGGTTCAGCACAGCAGGCCAAGTTAACAGCGCATATGGAATCTTTAAAGACATGATTGCTAGTGGTTGTAAGCCTACTCCAGTGACATATTCTTACCTACCTAATTGATCTAGCATCTTAAACTTCACAATCTATGAATTTTGTGCATTTTAAGTTTTTCTATCAAAAAGAGGCACCGCTCGTTTTCTTTCCTACTTAGAAAGCCTGAAACTAGTTAAATGCATCTCTCCATTGCTTTCCTCAATTTTATGTTTCTAGCTGTTAAAAGTTTGTGGGTGTCTACGGCTTAACTGGAAAGTGCTGTTTAAACCACTTACTTTTAATAAAAATGCACTTAGTGGAACCACTCCAGTTTGTTTTTAATATATCTAACACAAAAAAAAGGAAGAAGGGGAAGGTCACTGCAGAATCTACTATGAGATCTGTTTATTCCTTCTTTGAACATCTAATTGCTTTACAATACATTTACAAGGACTTGCATTTATCAGGTCTTTTACTTATCTTCTGCAGTAGAAAGGTTTTTTTACTGATCTCGCAGGCCGTTGTAGAGGTAAGTTCATTTAGGCTACTGGTTGTTGGATTGATTACTTCTAAGGCATCCACATCAATCATGCTTATGATGGTGGGTCATAGCATTGTTCTGGAACATTAGCTGCTAAAAGCCAAAGTTACCAAGTTCGAATTATAATTCAATTCGATAGGGAAAAAATCCCATACAGAAAAATTTGGGAGTATACATTTTGCAAATACTTACATGTTATTTTTTCAAAATTTTGAAAATTTCTCCTCTATTTTCAGCTCCTTGCCCTTGGCCGGACTGTTTTCCTCTGTTTATTTTGCAGTTTGAGACATTTGCTACTGCTAATTGGACTGAAATGTTGTTCCAGTATCCATTGCTGTATAAGTCTTCCCAGACAGAAACAGAGACACACAAAGTAGTATCCCTTTTTAGGGAGATGAGCAGTTTCAAGCTTAAATAAAATCTAGCTGTTACTCCATGCCACATCTTTGATTCTCTTAACAGAGAAAGAGGGGAAGATTTTTTAATTAAATATTTTGATTTGTTACAAATGACAGGGTGTTTCAACAGTATGATGAAGATATCTTCATATACATTAATGAGAAGGATGACACAACTACCCTGTTGACTGAATGGGAGTGGGAGTGGTTCACTTCCATTTTCTTTTTTTTCTTGTTGATGGACTATCAAATATGCAGCAGATTTCTGTTAATTTTCTCTTGAAACTCTGCAACTACTTTCACCAAGATACAAAGCTTCTTAACATTTTATAAGAGGCAGAAAATAATCGAGAGATAAAAACATAATCACACAAATTGACATGCTTGTTTACCCTAGAAACCTAAGTTGCACGAAACGGGGAAATGGAAACGAGTTTCTGAAACGGTAAGCGATACGAAATGCGACCTCCCCAAATTTTAGAAACAGGGAAACGCGGTATATATATATATATATATATATATATATATATATATATATATATATATATATATAATTTAAATTTATATTAGAATTTAGGACATTTAAGAAATGTTATGTGAAATCATAAAAGTTTAAAACATACATGATAAATCATAAATTCAAAGCATAAACTATTACAAATTTACAAGTTACAACACATTTACTCATGAATGATCATTGATAACAGACACGCAATGAAAATAGCAATATCGGAATATCCAAAACCAGTCTTTATTATATATCAAAATCTCAAAATCAGCGTTTATTATATATATGAAGCTGCAAGTACAATAAAGTCAAAAGACTAATATTCATTATCAGAATCCTCATCAAATATAGCAGCAGAAGCATGTAGCTGAAGAACCCTTTAGCTGAAGAAGATGTTTGGCCAATTCCACTTCTATGATCCTAGTCCTCAATATTCAAGGCAGCAAGAGAGGGATCCAAATCAGGATATTCTGGATCCACATCCCATTCCTTAGAAGGACCATTGCCATATTCTGGACCCCTACGAGATGTAAGGCGAAGATTGGAGTGCGCATGAACAAGATCCTCTTCCTTCTGTGAGCCCAACCTGTTGCGCTTCACAAAATGAATAAAACCATAGGTGCTCCAATTCCTTTATGTTGATGAAGAGTTTGCCACTTGTGAAAAGAGGCGAATGGCAAGGTTTTGCAAATGTACACCATTTGCTCCAAAGATGATATATCTGAATAATCATCTATTCTTGCAACAAAACTAGCAAATTCTTCCTTCACCTCCTTGTGTAGATGAACTGAAAAAATTCTTATAAGGCCTTTTTTCACCCCATTAGCCACCTCTCTATCCTTATGGGGTGTCTTCCTCTTCCCATTGCTTTGAGCAATAAGTTCCTCATCATAAAATTTTGGGTTCAAGGCATGTGCTATGTATGCAATGGAGTGTTGAAATTGTTTCACCTATCAACAATGATTTTCTTGATTAATTTGGCAAAATGACCATCTACAAACAAAAGTTGTGGAGACTCTTGTGAAATGATTTCCATAGTTTTCTCAACGATGGAATCCATGTCATCATATACCTCTCCTAGGAAGGTTGGTCAGTGTCAGCATTCCGAAGAAGCTCAAATGCAAGGGTTGTGAACATTAGCAAGAAATCTATCTTGCTCCACCAATCATCATCAAGGCACAATCTACGCACTGTAAATCCCCGCTCTGAATCTGCCTGTCTCCACTCAACCCAAAGTTTACTCACCACCACAAACACTAATGCTTGCTTAACCTCAACAAAGTGGCACAACATTATGAAGTTTGAGGCATATCTTGTCTCAGCAACTTTTAACAACTCCAATTTGGAGTGCTCTCGAAATATTGCTTGAGACCGGTGATGGTTGGTGATGAATTTAGCAATTTCTCTTACTTCCCCTATGAGTTCCTTTATCCATGGAACTTTATTGTTGATCTCCTCTAAGGTGAGATTCAGATTATGGACAATGCAGGGTGTCCAAAAGATGTGGTCATACCTCCCCTCAATAATCAAACCTGCAGCTTTGCATACTGGTGCATTATCCGTGATAACTTGCACCACCCTGCTAGGACCAACTTGTTCAATAGATTTGATAATAACATCAGCAATTAATTGTGCATCTTTTACCTCTCCCGAGCAGTCTTCCGCCTTTAGAAACATTGCTCCTTTTGGTGAAGTGGCAATGATATTTATCGATGGTCTACACCTTGTATCTGTCCATCCATCTGAGACTATGGTAACCCTAGAGCTACTCCAAGAAGAATGAATTGGTGATAACACATCCTCCATAAGATCCTTCTCATTTTTAGAAGCTGAGTTCTAACTTTCTCATAGTTGGGCCGCTTGTACCCTTGAGGAGCTTTGTTAACTGCCCTTATCATATCTTTCCACTAAGGATAGCGAACAACATTAAATGGGAGACCACATGCATAGATGCACCGAGCCACTCTGGAATCAGCTTCTTCTCTTCCTTGCACATTCACCAATTTAGCAATTTTGCTATCTTGAACTGTACCGGATGCCCCTCTGGATGGTGGTTGTTCTTATTGTTGAGTGCCTCTTTTCTTCCTTGCTTCAACTACAATCCTTGGCTCAATGTTTGTTGGATTTTTAGCTTGACTAAGATCATCATGCTTTCTTTTAATTGCATCAGCCTGATCTTTCTCTCTTTGATATTCCCTCCTTGCCACAGGGTCTAATGTTTTCGTGCAACCTGCAATCCCCTGTCCTCCTCCACGCAAAAGATGTGTCTTCACTCTTGGGTAAGAGCCCTTGTAATAATTATTACAAAGATTACACCGCCATTCCCATGAGCCACCACCTCCACATCTTTGCAGCTTCTCAACATGCCTCCAAAGAGGATAATATTTAGCCCTTGGGTTGGCCTTGGGGTTTGCACTTGAACCTTGGATGGAAGAAGCCATTGCTGCAAAAAAATTAAAAAAACAAATCTATAAATAAAACGTTTTTTATAATTTTGGTAGCATAAACCCTTGAAAAATAGACGAAACAACGGGAAAAAACCAAGAAATTAAATGCTTCTTACACAAATTAATTTTTTGTAGCTGAAGCTACCCCAAATGCCAGAAAAAACAAGAGAAATATGGTTGTAGCTCAGCCAAAAACCAAGAATGTCGTAGCTGGAAACTTTGCACTCCAAATCTACTTTTCAAATCTCTTTCTCTTGCTGCTAAAATCTTCTTTGGTCATTGGTGAAAGCACCCTAGCTGAAGCACTACTCTCTTCCTCCTTTCTCCTCGCCAAAATTGCTCTTCTCCAAGTGAAACAACTTGCTCAATTCGTGTGATGAGAGAATGAGGCGAATCGCTTTTTTATAAGTTTAGAAAGCCATCTAGAAGCATCCAAGGGACAAATAGAATAATTAAAATAATATTACATGGCACGAAAATCGAAAAAAAAATAAATAAATAAATAAAAATTAAAAAATTAAAAAATAATAATAATAATAATAAAATTCAAGTTAAATCGCAGTCTGGGAAGGAAACGTGGTCGTACTGTCGAGAAACGCATTTCTGACCGTAATGACAACGTTTCCTATACGGGAAATGTACCAGTAAGGCCGAAAACGCATTTTTCGACCGTATGGTACGCATTTCAGCATTTTCATTTCATTTTTTCGTAGAAACGGGCCCTAGAACCATGTTTCCTACAACTTAGCTAGAAACCCAAATGGGAAAACCTAGTTTCTTTGTTATGGTATTTTATTCAATGATCTTTGAGCAATTGGATCTATTACATTCACGTTGCTTCCTACAGCTAGCAATCTGCCTCTGAGAACACACTTGTTCTCCTCGTTGAATAGCCTTGACTTGCCCTTGCAATCCCTTATCCCTCCTCCTATTTTAATCTACACGAACAGACCCTATTTTCTTGCACAAATCATGGCTCCTATTTTCTAGCGCAAATCATGGCTCCTATTGTATAGCGTAAGTCCCTATTTCCTTGTGCACTCGTGTCTCCTATTTCTTAGCGCTCAAGCTCCTCAAATTTGTGCGCACACACACAAAGAATGATCTCACAAACATATTATGATCTTGTGCCTTCGTCCTCCTCTTTATAGACCCAATTAGAGCATGCAAGTAGGCCTAGCTCAATTTAGAAGCTCGAGGTATGACTGTGAGTTAACTAAGTGTTTAACTGGCTCTCTCTCCAATCATCACTTGGAGTCTTAACTCGTTCTCTCTCCAATCAAGACTGAAGACTAACTCGTTCTAACTGAACTTGTAACTGCCACTTCATTCTATAGTCAAACTGAAGAAGATTTCGCGTAACTGAAGCTCTAACACTACGCTTGCAAACTTGATGATTATTCAAGTAAACTGAAAATAAACTCATTGTAACTAAAGGCTAACTCATGAGAGTTGAAAATATTAGCGAGAAAATGGTTCCTTGATTTGTACCCTAATTATAGGAGCCATAATGAGTTTCTTCTTTGGCATACCCAAGGTCCTAAAAAATAGGATTCCAGGACGAGTTATGAAGCAGTTAACCAATGTGTTAAAATAGAAGGCCAAGTTATTTGTCTTCTAGTGTGAGTTGTATTAGACTCCCAAAATTTAGGAAGGATGAGTTAACACCAACAGTGAACCTTTGTTAATTTGTTTACCATCAGTTTGATTTACCTAATATAGAACTCACTAATTTTCACCATTCGAATTGCCTTTAAAAGGGGGAATGAAGGCACGAGTTTAATCGTTATTTTGGTGAGCATGTGTTGGTGAGACCAAGAAATAGGAAGCACAAGTTTATGCATGGAGCTTGTGAGAGAAGGAGAATGAGCCTAGGAAAGGCTTGTGGGAGCTTGAAGAAGAACCGGTTCCTTGGGTTAGGAGGCAAGGATCAAGGAGCAAGCAAGGGTGTTTCAGCTTAGTGTAAGTAGAGAGAACATGCTTGTTCTCTATTGAAACTTTATTGTATTGTATGAGATTCATTGCTCGACCTTCTTCAATAATTCTCAATAACAAGCAAAGGGTTTTCCCAATTGGGTTCCCTAGGAAATTTTGTGTTGTTGAATTGTGTGACTGTCCTTTTATTTATGTTCATATTCTGTTGCATCTAGTAGAGAAATTTTGTGTTTATGTGAGAATAATTTTTATTTCAGATTGCTCATATGAGCAGATCAGAATTTCGTGTATTTTCTACATGGTATCAGAAATTGGATCAGAACAAAGATAGCACATCCAAGAGCAATTAGCGCAATTTTCATAGAGAAGGACGAATTTGTGTTATCTTTTGTGTTTGGAGGGTTGAGGCTAAGCAGAGAACTGGCCGAGTTTAGTGATTGTTATGGGCATGAGGATGAGCAGTAATCCTATGTTTGAGTCGATTTTATTTTTTTATTGTTTTGTGATTTGGAGCAGGGTCGAAATGTTGTACAGAGGCATCTAATACATGTTCTGAATCTATTTAAGGAGGTTGAGATACCAGAAATTAAAAGAAAGAAAAAGGGAGGTTTGTGCAGTCTTTTTTTTTGTCAAGAAGGGGTAGCATACATTTGTACAAGAAGTTTTATCCAGGCCAAATAAGATCTTAGATGTATGCTACAGAATAGTGGAGTACTTGAGAACAAGAACAGGTCGTTCCTCAAAGGTATGTTTTGTTCCTTCATGTTGATGTTTTTCTAATTGGATATTGTTCAAGTCGGACAGTGTGTGTTTGGAATCTTAGGAGCAGTGAAGAGTGTTGCTAGCAGGTGTCAAAAGGAGCCCTAAGCACAAATTTTTGAAGGATTATTAGGTCTGCTAGGGGAGGCAGTTTTAGAGGCCCTAAGTATATTTTCTTGTGAAGGAATACAAGACTATTAGTGGGAAAGTTTTTAGAGAGCTCTTAGGGGAAGAAGGATGGCTTACCAAGGGTTGAGAGCATATCACTATTTAGAGGGAGCATCGAACTTTGTTCCATGGAAAGGGAGGATCATGATAGTGATGGAAGATAATAGGGTGGGAGAGTACATCAAGCAGGTGATAACACCACCTCAAGACCCCTAACAATTGGCCCAACATAATAATAATGATAGCAAGGCAAGGAGGATCATTCTAGAAGGGGTCAAATATTATATAGTGCCTCATATCCATGAGAAAAAGACAACGTTTGAGATGTACGATACAATGTTGAAGTTGTATCAGAGTACCAATGATACCGGGAAGCTTGGTCTTAAGGAGAATTGAGGAGTATCCGGATGCGCAAGGATGAGCCCATCATCCCATATTTGTCAACGTTCACTCAGGTACGAGATGAACTGTAACACCCTGCTCCCACATCTACCCAAGTAATCGTCCAATAGGGGTAAACGTGTGATGATATGCTACTATGATCTGATTCAACTCCCCATGTATAGTTAAGGAAGTGGAACTGACACAACATAACAAATCTGACCTTCTACTCATCCTACAAAACCTCCCAGAGCTAGCCCACCCTTCCAGGTAACCAACCCTAAGGGAATTCTAACATTTCAATGAATTAAACCCCCATTCGCTCACTTTTCAAGGCCTCCATGTGATTGAGAGCCCCAGTCACTCCCATGAGCCTGCATAAGTGCGGTTGTAGCCTTTTTCTGCCAGTGCTATGCCAACGACTCTGAGATTTAAGACTAATTTCTAGGGCTAGGACCCAATCACTGCCCAGAACTCCATGAAACTTCCAGAAATGAAAAGTAACATAGAAACATTGATACGAATGTAAATACTTGAACAAAGAATTGACTGGACCCCTACTAGCCAAGACAAGGATTTCGTCAAACATGTCACAAATATGCATTCTACAGGTCGTAATAATAGATCTGAGCATAGGGGCCTCATACTTATTTGAGAATCGCTAAGAAGCATTGATGCCTTATCATATTAGCTGCATTATCATCTATTAGGTCATATATTCATTGTTCATTCATTTATAAATCAAAACAGGATGATAGCCATACATCATCATTATCATAAAACATACACATAATCAGCATATAAACAACAAAAATAATAAGGATACAACAACCATAAATGCCGCATATGATCCAGTACATTTGCACATAAAATACCAAGGAAATGAACTCTTATTAATGAATGCAAAAGCCAACCAGGTTTGGAACTTCCACATTTCACCCGACCATAGATTCGTTGAACCAAATCTCTCTTCAGCCAATCACCCCCGTGCCATATTCCAAGCATGAATGTGGGACTCAAACCAAACAAATCAACTAGGGCTTCCCAAGGCTAAACCACCTCACCCTCATCCATAGAAGCATGATTTACCGCAATCCCCACTGGATCACTGGGCCATAAACAAGCATTGATGCCTTTGGATTCCTCCACCTACACCGTGAGGAAATTTCTTGTCTCCTAGTCTTTAGGCTTTACTGCAATCCACAGTATGATCCAGGGATCACTGGCCATAATAGAGACACCACCCTCTAGGCTTTATCGTATATCTTGTCATTCACCGGCCAAGGATTCCTAAGCCTGATCAAGGGAAACCACCTCTAGGATTTATTGTATATCCCACCATTCACCGGTCAAGGATTCTTAGGCACACAATACCTGACTTTATCGCAACCCACAGTCTGGTTCAGGGGTTACTAGGCTAGTGGCTTTACCGCAATCCACAGTCTCGTTCATTGATCACCAGGCCATGTGTTATTTCATTCATAGATCCACCTCACTCAGTTTTGAATCCATTCGGAAATCCAACTCAACCAAAACATGAGAACCCCATCACACCATGGCTATCCAGAAATGGAAAGGCAAGGATGAAAAACATTGTCACACGTGGAAAAACCCATGCCAATGACAACAAGAGAACCAAGAACATACATGCATAACCATGCATGCCAAATCTAGCAAGGAAATCACACATGCAAATCGTTACCTGCAAGTAGAACCATTGTAGTTGCTTGATCCTGCTCTTCCTTACTTGATCTTTTCTTCCTCCTTTTCTTCTTTGCCTTTCTTGATCCAAAGCTAAACTGCTCCAAGAAAACTCTAAGTGTCCAAGAGTGTAAGAGAGAGAGAATAGAGAGAGAGCTCCAAAATTGAACTGACAAAAGGTACCAATTGGTCCTGGGAAGCCTTTTTATTAGTGAGACCTCTATTTTATTCATTTTCCATTATTTTCCTTCATTTTCCTCCTCACATGCAACCTGTGACCTTTCACCTTCATTTTCTTCTAATTTATATTATTTTTTATAAATAAATTGTCAAAAATGTCATTTTTTCTTTCCAAAGCCTTTGCCATTGTAATATCCCTTTTTAGGAATAGCTAGCAATCCAAGGCTAGAAAACGCATTTTCCATAAATGGAGGTTGCAGGATTTGATACCAAGACTTGGATCCCTTAGACCAATATGTCTAAGACCAAAATCCAAGATTCGGGATCAAAGAAATCCTTCTAGGGTGGTGAGACAAGCCTCCCACACCTATTTCCCTTCAGAAATTGCCCAAAGAATGGGGCTACAACAATTTGTGAACATCCAATGGATTCTCTGTGTTATTTTCTGAGCTTGCTTATGAGAAGAAGTAAATAGCCAACATATGTGATTACAGTAGTAAAAGGGATGCAATAACTTGAGGATTCAGTCATTCAAGCAATACAATACAAGCCTCTCATTATATGCATAATAAACATGAAGAACACTGCTATATGAAATAAGCCCTTGGCTATGACTGCGATGTCTATAAAGGCACTGCTGCATAAATGATAATGATACAGAGATATAACAATAAGAAGCTCAAATAAATTTGGGGAGCATGATATCAACCCCTGAAAATACAATACATCAATCCTCAAGAAGGATTGGCTAAAAGACAAGCAAAATGGCACTCTGCAGAAATGTCGGATTTGTTGAGTAGCAGCAACTCAAGAACTGGAAATAGATGGAGAAGGCTGAAATGGCTGCATCAGATGAAGAACCCTCCTCCAATGGAAATCTGAAGTGAAAGGATGATCCCTTCACCTAAGATCTCACCCTCCAACTATTTGCTAATCCCTCACAGCAAATGCTCTCCAAGAATAACGTTGTCTAAGAGAGGGACTGCGCTGCATATGATGGCAAGTGGTTGGCCTGGTGCCAAAGATGGTGGAATAAGCTCATGAACCTCCTTTGCTGATATCCCAAAGGGATGGAAGCTCCCTCCTCTGAAAAACTAGCCAAGAATGGTGTTGCAGAAAACCTCCCTAGCAACACCCAACAACATTGCACAATCTCCAGCTGAAACTGCAATGATGAAGAAGGATGAGGCTTGACCTCAATGTCTGAATATGTGGAATGGAGTGCAATCCTCTAAGAGCTACTCAAGAAGGAGAGGAAATCCTAAACAGGAATTTCCCGGTAATTCTTGCTAAGCAAGAAGTTGCAGCAAGTCCACAGGACCAAAGATGAATAATACTCAAGATGTTTTACAATGGCTACCTTGCCCTCCTTTTAAACAATGTGATATCCCTCTCAATGGACCCCACTTATTAGGGTTTCCTTCCTCTAGAAGCTTCCCTCCTCTTTCACTACACTGGCCCACAAGATACCTTTCCATCTCCTACCACTGCGCAGTTTGACTTGGTCAAACTTGACCTAGCCTTCTTGCAAAAGCCCCCTTTCACACATGGAGGTGTGAATTCCACCTCTATAAGTGATCCTCTTTCACACTAAGAGGATTGTTATCCTTTATTCATGGAATGAATGGGTCTCCTACCCATTTTATTCATCTCCTAGGTAAAAATGGCAAAAATTAATATTCCACAAAATTTGGAATATTACAGTCCTCCCCTCTCAAAGATTGCTTGTCCTCAAGAAAGTACAAGGATAGACTAATTTATTTCCCCTTACTTTCCCTGTAGCATCCATGCATGATAAACTTCTCCAAGAAAAGGATGCCATATCATGAATTAAGTGTCCAAGTTGTCCCTCCAACATATGCAATCCTGCTTTTGGTGAACATCCCTAAATAACTGTCATGTAGAAACAAATATCCATGAAGGAAACAATGGGCTGTCTAAGGGTCTCCTTCAGGCATGAGATCTGATATAAAATGGGACTCATCATCCCCATGTGAACCTCCCATCCCCAAGCAATCATCCATACAACATAAGTTGCCTCCCAACATGGCAACTCACAGAAATCTCCCTCCACCTTGAGCTCCGGAAATGAAGGTGGGCTGAAAGTCTGAATATGGAAAGCCTCATAGCCTGCCCCATGTTGTCCTTCTCTTCACTTGTGATAAGTGTGGAGTGTGTGCTGGTCATGGGTAGCAAAAATATTGCCCTCAAGTGGCAAAATGAAGAGCAATCCTCCAAGGATCTCTCCTCCATCAATGATAATACGGCTGGCCCAAGACATTTCATCCATGATGAGTAGGACATGATCATCATAGAATACCCCAATGACATGTTTGATGTAGGTTATACCATGTGCGGCAAGGTACAAACAATGTCTCATAGGGCTACAATGCAACTTCATCCACTGTAGCTGCAGAAAATAACATGGCAAGTACTGTACAGAAAATATCACCTCTACTACTGAATAGTAAATAGATGAGTGATTCAATAATACAAGATCAAATACATGCCCATATATATATAATGGATGGATATCATCATCAAACTCATGGCCCACCTCAAAAGAAGGCAAATAAGTGGCTGTGGTGGCCATGTCTCTCCTCATGTTCCCCTTAGAACATGCCATGCATGAACTGTGGGAATCATCTTCCCTCAAGGACACACTAAATTCATGTGTCAATCTTCTGATCATGCTCCCAATAATAATATGGACAACATCAACAAATGGAAACATGCTCATCATCAAAATAAAGGACGTATTTATGGTTTCATGTGGTGTTGGAAAGTACCAACAGTCTCCCAAGGGTGCATAACACGGTTTTCCAAACTGCTGCTTTAGAAATATACAAGGCAAAATATTTTGAAATACAATTCTAATCATATGAATTAGCTGAACATGTGTAGAATGGAAAAACATTTTCCCAAGGCCATGTGAAATATGGTTGTGTCCATCATGCGGTTTGGCCCAACTTTGCTCTTGGAGCAACATGAAAAATTTTCCCCTTTGAGGAGCCATGCACTGCAACATAATTATAAGAGTATGTAAATCAGAAAATGTAAACACAAGGCTCTTACCATAAGCTGAAAGTAAGATGATAGATGGATCCATGTATGTGACCCTGCTCCCAAGTGTCAGCGCTGTGAGCTCATGCAAAAAGGCTCTTGTCCATGCCAATATTTGTCTCTTGACATGCTCCTTGTCAAGAACACCTCTGGTAATGCTGCTGCAAATATGAAGCTCCTCCCAATATGGAAATGCCTCCTTATCAGTCCAAGCCAAGGAGTAATCCCTTTGCACGATGAGAGTGCCCTCCTCTACTCCTGCAACACCATACATCATATGACAGCAAATATGCTTGTGCTCTCTCCAAGATAGTTCAAGCAATCCAAGTGCTTGCTGCGTCCTCATGCTCACATCATGTAACTCATGTGATGAATGTATCATGACTAATATATATACCATATCAACACCATGTACCCTACTCTCTGCTGCTTAATGATGTAAACATCTTGCCACCTCTCCTCTACTCCCATCCTCCTGGAAAAAGGGTACACCAAGTGATGGCCAAACTCCTTCAAGAGGAGCCAACGCAGCCAAGCCTCTTGCTTCCCGGTATCATACATTTGCAAGTGAAAAATCAGCCTCTTGCTCCTCATCCACACCCATTCAGCTCCTTGTGGATGTGTTCTCCTTCTTCCTCCTTTGGTACTCCTCCCATGAGGGCTACCATTATCCCAAGCCATTTCTTCCCCTATGAATTTCATGGACAGTTGAAATTCAACTCCTTGGAGACCTCCTAGAGAAGATCTCTCACCCATGATTATGTTGGATCCATGAGGACTCAATTGTGATGGAGGTAACATCTCCTCTCCACCCATGTTTAACAATGCTGCTAATTCCTCCAATGGTGTAGCAGTTGTTTCATCCTCCGGTTCAAAATTTGTTTCATTGTTTTTCATGGGGGTGTCATGGTTCACTCCATCCTCCAAAAGTTCACACTCCAACCTCAATGGCTGAATGCAACTCAACCAAGATTCATGATGATGAGGATTCATTTCCTCCTTGAACCCTTTGCACAATGCAGTGCAATCATGGTGCTCTAGAATAGAAAAGTATGTAGATTCTTGGACTTCTACATGTGAGTTTCCACATTCCCTTAAATTATTTGTTGAAATGGAAAGTGGAACTTCACTCATACCTTGGTGGATATTGGGATCTTCTAGTGTGGCCGCAGTAGTTGTCTCCTCTAATGAAATGGCTGCCTCATCCATAGATGTAGAAGGCTGCTCCTCCAAAGCTATAGCAGCGTTGGTGCAATCCTCCTCCCATGGTGGTGTGAGCTCTTCCTTTGTCCTCTCTCCATCAAAGGTTTGGATCAACCTTTGAGAAAATTCTGCAAAAAAACTCACCCTTGAATGGACCAAGGGTTTGAACCACCAAATAGAGGCTTCATCCTCCATGTGCATTGCTGCAATCTCCACCGCTTCTTTCTCTGCCACTGGATGTAGCAAGAAAAATGCCTCTATCTTTTTCACCTAATCTCTAGCTGAAGTGTTCCCATCAAATGTAGACAATAGAAACCTATTGCCTTTGATTTCTCTTTTGCCATAGGGCCTTCTCTCCTCCTTCTGCTGAATAAACTGTGGGAATGTTGTAGCTCCCCTAAATGCTGCAGAATGGGATTTATACTCACTCAGGTATTGATCTAGAACCTGATGATCCAAGCATCTTTCATTCTTGCTTTCTTTTTGAGAATAGGAAGTGCATGGACCTTCCTCTTCTTCTCTTTGCTTCTCCTCCTTGGGGAGGCTCTTCTTTGTCCTGAAAATAGATGAGATCAAGCTCATCTTCTGCATCATCTTCTTCTTCTTCTTTCTTGGGCTTGAAGGCCATAGGCTGAGCCAAGAAAGGTGCTCCGATACGACTGTAATATCCCTTTTTAGGAATAGCTAGAAATCTAAGGCTGGAAAACGCATTTTCCAGAAATGGAGGCTGCAGGATTTGATACCAAGACCTGGATCCCTTATACCAATATGTCTAAGACCAAAATCCAAGAGTTGGGATCGAAGAAATTCTTCTAGGGTGGTGAGACAAGCCTCCCACACCTAATTCCCTTCAGAAATTTCCCAAAGAATGGGGCTGCAACAATTTGTGAACATCCAATGGATTCTTTGCGTTATTTTCTGAGCTTGCTTATGAGAAGAAGTAAATAGCCAACATATGTGATTACAACAGTAAAAGGGATTCAATAACTTGAGGATTTAGTCATTCAAGCAATACAATACAAGCCTCTCATTATATGCATGATAATCATGAAGAACACTGCTATATGAAATAAGCCCTTGGCTATGACTGCGATGTATATAAAGGCACTGTTGCATAAATGATAATGATGCAGAGATATAAAAATAAGAAGCTCAAATAAAGTTGGGGAGCATGATCTCAACCCCTGAAAATACAATACATCAATCCTCAAGAAGGATTGGCTGAAATACAAGCAAAATGGCACTCCTATAGAAATGTCGGAGTTGTTGGGTAGCAACAACTCAAGAACTGGAAATAGATGGAGAAGGCTGAAATGGCTGCATCAGATGAAGAACCCTCCTCCAATGGAAATCTAAAGTGAAATGATGATCCCTTCACCTAAGATCTCACCCTCCAACTATCTGCTAATCCTTCACAGCAAATGCTCTCCAAGAATAACGCTATCTAAGAGAGGGACTGCGCTGCATATGATGGAAAGTGGTTGTCCTGGTGCCAAAGGTGGTGGAATAATCTCATGAACCTCCTTTTCTAATCTCCCAAAGGGATGGAAGCTCCCTCCTCTGAAAAACTAGCCAAGAATGGTGTTGTAGAAAACCTCCCCAGCAACACCTAGCAACACTGCACAATCTCCAGCTGAAACTGCACTGATGAAGAAGGATGAGGCTTGACCTCAATGTCTGAATATGTGGAATGGATTGCAATCCTCTAAGAGCTACTCAAGAAGGAGAGGAAATTCTAAACAAAAATTTCCCGGCAATTCTTGCTAAGCAAGAAGTTGCAGCAAGTCCACAAGACCAAAGATGAATAATACTCAAGATGTTTTACAATGGCTACCTTGCCCTCCTTTTAAACAATGTGAGCTCCATTTCAATGAACCCCACTCATTAGGGTTTCCTTCCTCTAGAAGCTTCCCTGCTCTTTCACTACGCTGGCCCACAAGATACCTTTCCATCTCCTACCACTGCGTAGTTTGACTTGGTCAAACTTGACCTAGCCTTCTTGCAAAAGCCCCCTTTCACACATGGAGGTGTGAAATCCAGCTCTATAAGTGATCCTCTTTCACACTAAGAGGATTTTTATCCTTTATTCATGAAATGAATGGGTCTCCTACCCATTTTATTAATCTTCTAGGTAAAAATGGAAAAAATTAATATTCCACAAAATTTTGAATATTACAACCATTTCCTTTGTCAATTTTCTTAGCCATAATAAACTGAAATGAACACCCGCACTAGGATGTTTTTTGCCCAACATTCAACTTGGAACAAGTGTCCCATAATCGTGATTATTGTTTTGCCTTTATTAACTTTTATTTACATGGAATTTTCACCAAGGCTATTACAGAACCCTCCCTCTTTGGGGAACATCGTCGTCGGTGTTCAATGACACCTACAACCAACAAGACTGCAAAAAGAAAAACATACTTCCCATGGAGTTTTATAACTTAGCTCATTGTAGTATTTACAATGATCAACCTGCTGAGAAGCAAACCATCATGACAACATAAGAACCATAATGACAGGACACCCATACCGCTTATTGGAACTTTATAACACATTTGATGGCAGTATTTACATCCATATACATATGTACATATACCAAAACATCATACCAAAGCATATACCAAAAAAAAATATCAAGGAAATTCACTCAACCAGCGAAGAGAGAAGGATACATAGCCCGCATCTGGTCTGTCATCTCCCATGTAGCTTCATTGGGCCCAAAGTGCTTCCACTGCACTTTAACTTGCTCTATTTCTCGGTTTCGGAGCATGAACACCTTTCTCTGCAATATACACTGATGTTCTGGCTGCAATTATCCATATGGCTCCAACCGCAATACAAACCAGTCAATTACATGATAAACATATTTAACATACTTCTTAAGTAATGATACATGGAAAACATCATGGAATTTCACTGTTGGAGGAAGTGAAAGTCGATAGGCCACTAGTCCAATCCTTTAAAGAATCTTGAAAATTCCACAATATCGAGGTGCCAACTTGGCACACGATCCAATCCGCAAGGAGATCTTCTTGGGCTTGGCGCGCAAGTACACCTATTCCCCAACCTGTAATTCCCTAAACAACTTGTTCTAATCTGCATATCTTTTCTGCATGTCCTATGCTGCCTTTAAATTCTTCTTGAATACCTGCATTTCCTGTTCCATTTCTACTAAAAAGTATGGTCCAATAAATACCTTGTTCACCAGATCACTCCAACTGATGGGAGTATTACAATTTCGCCCATACAATGCCTCAAATAGACTCATCCTCAGTGACTCCTGGTAACCATTGTTGTAAGAAAACTCAACCAACGAAAGGTACTCCTTCCATATCCTTTGCTAGTGCATCACATAGAAGAAAAGAGAGATCAACGCCTTAGAAATCAACCACTTCGATGGGGAAACCTCCAATACATTACATGCATGAACAATTCTTGGATGCTACAAATGACCAAAACCTCCTTCTATATATAGGAGTCCATGGGCCCACAATATAATCCTAGCCGACCTAACAATAACAATATAAGGGCACAATAATAACAATATTCGAGTTACAGGGGTACAACAGTAACAATAAGAGGGCTACACTAATAACAATAAGGGACTAAATTAGTAATATAGGGACCTAACATGCCCCTCTCCTTCAAAAAATCGTTGTCCTCAACGCTTGAGTAGCTCTAGGTGCTTCTGTATAAAATTCTCATCCTCCCATGTAGAATCTTCAGTGGGTAAGTTCTTCCACTTGATGAGATACTCTGAAATTGATCGATTTCGTAGCTGTCGAGTTCTTGTTTCCATGATTGCTTCAGGTTCCAATATGAATTTCCTTCCTCATCAAGTTCTAGAAATATTGTTTGAACTGGAAGATTTTCACCTATAACCTTCTTTAAGCATGAAACATGGAAAAATGGATGCACTCGCGAAGAAGCAAGAAGCTCCAACTTGTATGCCATAGTACCAATCTTTTGCAACACCTTGTAAGGACCATAGTAATTTGGCGATAATTTATTATCCTTCTTAGCTTGCTTGAGGGACATTTGTTTGTATGGTTGTAGCCGTAAAAATACCCAGTCTCCTACATCAAAACTTATCTCGTTACGATATTGATCTGCCTGTTGTTTCATTCGATTTTGTGCCAAATTTAGGTTATCCTTTAAGAGTTGGAGAACTTCTTGTTGATGCTCGATGTGATCTTCCACTGCTTGAACCTTAGAATTTTCTCTTAAAGATGATGTGATGGACGGTGGATGATATCCATAAAGTGTCATAAATGGGGTCATTTTTGCTGCAGTATGGAAGGAAGTGTTATACAACCATTCAGCGAGAGGTAACCACTTGACCCATTGTGTTTGTTTATCAGATACAAAACAACGAAGATATCATTCCAAACATTTATTCACTATCTCAGTTTGACCATCGAATTGAGGATGATAAGATGAGCTATGAGCTAATTGAGTACCCAAACAAGAAAATAAATCCATCCAAAAATTTCCAGTAAAAATTGGATCTTTGTCGCTCACAATAGCCTTTGGATTTCCATGTAGCTTTTGAGCTATGTCCATAAATGTAGTAGCAACTGTACTTGCTTTAAATGGATGAGATATTACACAAAAGTGTGCATACTTGGTGATTCTATCAACCACCACCATGATGACACTCTTTCCTTCGGACTTAGGTAAACCCGTGATAAAATCCATTGAAATCTCCTCCCAACGTTGACTTGGAATGGATAAAGGTTGTAGAAGACCCGAGGTCTTAATTGCCTCAACTTTATTTTGTTGGCAAACCAAACATTCCTCCACAAAATTTTGAATATCAGATTTAAGGCCATCCCAAAAAAATTCTTTCTTCACCCTATGGTAAGTTTTTAAAAATCCTGAGTGTCCTCCTAAAGGAGAAGTGTGCAATTCCAAAAGAATCTTTTGTTTTAGTTGGGAATTCTTACAAAGATATAAGCGATCTTTGTACCATAAGGAATCATTTTTCCAAATAAATGTATCAAATGTACTAGGATCTTGCTGCTACTTTTGAATGAGAGTCCACACTTCTTCGTCCTTCCTCCATTCATCGCTTGCTTCGGTTATCCAATCTGGTTGGATAATAGAAATGGCACAAAGCAATGCTTCCACCTCTTCATTCTTTCTTGAGAGTGCATCTGCAACAACATTTAGCTTCCCTTTTTTGTAGATTATTTCAAAGTCATAACCCAACATCTTTGTGACCCATTTTTGCTACTCTTCTGAAGATAGTCTTTGCTCCAAAAAATCTTTAAGACTATCATGATTAGTTTTTACCTTGAAGTGTCTTCCCATTAGGTAAGGTCGCCATTTATTTCGTGCATGTAGTATTGCTAAAATTTCCTTCTCATAAATATTTTTTTGTAAATACTTTCCTTTGAATGGACGACTTTCAAAAGCAATGGGTCTTCCTTCTTGCATTAAAATAGCACCAATTCCATTTCCTGAGGCATCACATTCCACAATAAAGGTTTTTGTGAAGTCTGGCGTAGCTAAGACCGGTGCTAGGAACATTGCCTCTTTAAGATGTTCAAAGGCCTTAGTAGTCCATGAAAATTCATTGTTCTTCAATAATGTTGTTAGAGGTGCTGTTATTCTCCCATAATTCTTAAAAAACTTGCAATAATACCTTGTTAACCCGAGAAATCCTCGCAACTGCTTTATGGTTGTGGGGACTTTCCATTCCTTAATGGCTTTAATTTTGTTAGGGTCTACCTTAACACCCTTGTGAGATCAAATATGACCCAGATATTCCACCTCTTGTACTCCAAAGAAACATTTGGATGTTTTTGCATATAATTTTTTCTCCTGCAATAGTTTGAGGACCCTATCAACATGTTGAACATGATCCTTCCAAGACCTGTTGTAGATTAGTATATCATCAAAAAATACTAGCACAAATTTTCTAAGGAAGGTTTTGAAAATGGAATTCATCAACCCTTGAAATGTAGAAGGTGCATTGGTAAGGCCAAAAGGCATGACCAAAAATTCATAATGACCCTCACGAGTTCAAAATGTTGTTTTGGGAATATCTTAAGTCTTCATTCTAATTTGACGATATCTTGAGTGAAGATCCAACTTGGTAAAATAAATTGCTCCATGTAATTCATCCAATAATTCATCAATCACGAGAATGGGAAATTTATCTTTAATGGTGTGCTTATTGAGCTCCCTATAATCCGGACACATGCGCCATGATCCATCCTTCTTGTGCACCAATACTACTAGAGCAGAGAAAGAACTTTGACTAGGTTGAATTATACCAGCCTCTAACATGTCTGCAATCATACGTTCAATTTCGCTCTTTTGGACATAAGGATATCTATAAGGCTTGATGTTTGGAGGAACACTTCCTGGAATAAAATGAATAGCGTGATCATGATCACGAATAGGTGGGATTCCTTTGGGAGTTTCAAACACCTTGGAATGATTGTCCAAGACTTTTTGGAGATCTGCAGAAATAGATGACTTTGATGTTGGAACTTCTAGTGAGCACAATTGTGCAATTACGCCTCGTTTTCCTTTCTTCAAAAGCTTTGTCATGACATTAGAGCTTATTATCTTTCCTAGTTGTGATACCTCATAATTCAACTTCCTTTCCTTCTGAAAAAAAAATTCAAGAAAAGTTCTTGAAAATTAAAAGCTACCATCCCCAAAGATTGTAAACATTGTACTCCTAGTACAACATCAGCACCTCCCATAGGAATGGAAAGCATTGGACTATTCAATACATATTCCCCCATGGTTAGCTTGATATTATGGCATTTTCCAGAGAAATTTATAGTTCCTCCATTCGCAACCATCACTTGACATTCTGGTGCTGGGTATAGGAAACAATTCAATTCCTTGGCTACCTTACAATGAATAAAATTATGGGTACTACCCGAATCAATCAACACTATTACCTTTTTCTTCTTGATATGTCCTTCTATCTTGAGAGTTTACGAAGTGGTAATTCTTGCCAATGCATTACATGATATGGTCGAACTCATTTCTTCCTCTTCTAGGGTTGGTACCTGGTGTATATCCTCTTCTTTTGAAGATCCTTGTTCATTTTCTTCTTCCTCTTCACAATATATATAAAATAATTTCTTCTCAGCACACTTATGACCTTTAGTGTATTTTCTATCACAACTGTAGCAAAGCCCTTTTGCTCTTTTTTCTTCCAATTGTTGTAGTGTCAACCTTGTAGGTTGTGGAAATCTAGGCGTAGCAACACTTCCTTCTTTATAGAATTGAGTGGTAGGCTTCCTTGTCGCCATAATTTTACATTCAACTTTTCTTGCCAACCTGAATGCCTTCTCCAATGAATCAGGTTCCAGAACGCGAACTTCATCTTGGATGTTATCCTTTAAAGTGCCTATGAAGAGATCAATCCTGTGTTCCTCTGGAATATCAGTTACCCTTATATTCAATTTTTGGAAGTCCTCAATGTGCTGCCCCACTAAACCCTTTTGTTTGAAATTTATCAATTGGCTAAAGAAGGTGTTGCTCTTTGTATCCTCATAATGTGCTATCATTTCCTCCGTAAAAATTGACCAAGTGACAATTTTTTTACGGGAGACAAGCCATCGATACCATACAAATGTATTTTGTTCTAAATGTAAAGTTGCAATGCGTACCTTTTGTGTGTTTTGCACATTATGGAGATCAAAATATTGCTCCATCCGTAGTATCCATGTTACAGGATCCTTTCCATCAAACTTCCTCATATCCATTTTTGGAATATGGTGGTTCTTCCCTCCAACAGTAGAGTTTATGAAATCACGATTAACATTTATTTTGTTCTCATCATGAGTTTCCTCTACTATCTTTTCACCATTAGGAAACATTTCTTGTATCAACTTTGCCAAACCTTTGATGTCTACTTTTAGATCATTCTTCATGTTTTCCATTTTTTCATCGATCTTAGCTTCCATGTCATCTATCTTAGCTTCCATGCCAACTTCCATGCCCTCCATCTTAGCTTCCATGCCTTTCTTCAAACCATCCCTCTTATTTTCCACGCCTTTCTTCAAAATTTCCATTTCATTTTTTGTTGCTCTTTGCGATAGGTGCGCTTTCTCTTGTAATTTTTGACATCTCATGTTGCATTTCTTCGTCGTCTTCATGAGTCATAGTAGAGCCTTCTGAAGGCTTAATGGGTGTTTAATTCTTTTTAGGGGGAATTTTAGAACCCAATACTGATATCTATTCTTCAATATGCCCTTGGAATAAATTCAAACTATTTTTTTTCAAACAAGACTTATGTAATTCGAAAAAAAATACACACCTTTTTCTTGCTTTTGAGAAGCTCGATATTGAAACTTAATTATCTATGTTATTTCGGATCTTCAATATATAAAATTCGGCCCTAAGGTAGCCCTTTGAATCCTCTTTCGAATGCCACAGGTCTGACCTGATTTGGACTCTTCAAGGCAACGTTATGTCCAATCTCCCACAATGACCTAATTATGGACTGGTTCAATAGAGCGAACTAGTACGAATTGCCACGTGTCACTGTTTCCTCCTTTGGCTCTGAAATTTATAGAAAGGAAACTAAATTTTGTGTACTTTTGGCCACTTTTTACAGAATCTCAATCAAATGCTCAGAGAGAGAGATATGACGTTTTTCCCACGGTCATCTCTTTGAGATGAAATTCAGGAGCCTAAAAAAATCCTAACTTCCATAGATCATATCTCCAAAATATATTTATATAGTGAAAATTTTGCGATGACCTGTTTAGGTTAAATTCAGAAGCCTGCAAAAAGCCCTAACTTCCACAGATTATATCTCCGAATATATTGTGAACCAAGCTCTAAAATTTTGCGAAGATGTTCCTCAAGATTTCGACTTTGCACTCTAAAAATTTCAGCTTTTGAACCTTCGTAGAAAAAATGTTATAGTGCAAATTCCACATTGACCTGTTTGGAGCAGAGAAACCCTAGAATCCAAAGCTCTGATACCAAATGTTATGAAACCAACTCCAAAAATAGAAGAAAAGAGAGATCAATGTCTTAGAAATCAACCACTTCGAGGGGGAAACCTCCAATAAATTACATAAATGAACAATTCTTGGATGCTACAAATGACAAAAACCTCCTTCTATATATAGGAGTCCATGGCCCACAATATAATCCCAACTGACCTAACAATAACAATGTAAGGGCACAATAATAAAAATATTGGGGTTACAAGGGTACAACAGTAGAAATAAGGGGGCTACACTAATAATAATAAGGGACTAAACTAGTAATATAGGGACCTAACAATGCCTCAAATAGACTCATCCTTAGTAACTCCTGGTAACCATTGTTGTAAGAAAACTAAACCAACGAAAGGTACTCCTTCCATATCCTTTGCTAGTGCGTCACATATATCCTCAACATGTCCTCTAGAATCTTGTTGACCCTCTCTATCTATCCATATGTCTGCGGATGATAAGTTGTACTAAAGGCCAACTTTGTACCTAAACCTGCAAACAACTCCTTCCAAAACTTGGAAATGAACTTTTCATCCTTGTCTGACACAATCTTGTTCGGAACACCATGTAATCTGACCACATCTTTGATGAACACCTGTGCCACATCACTAGTTGAATACATAGTCTTCACTATAATGAAATGTGCTACCTTAGTCAACCCATCCACCGCAACCATGATGGAATCGTGTTGTCTAGATTTCCTCTGAAAACCTATAATGAAATCCATGGAAATGACCTCCCATTTCCATTCTAGAATTGGAATCGGCTGTAGTAATCCACCTGGATATTTACATTCTACCTTTACCTGTTGACATTCCAAACATCTAGCCACAAACTCCGCAACATCCTTCTTCATATTCAACCTATAATAATATTTATTCAATGTTATCAATGACTTCTGGTATCTTGGGTGACCTGAATATGGTTTCGCATGAAACTTTCTCAAGGTAATGTTCTTGAGATCACTATTGTCTGCCACATACATCATGTCCCTAAATCAGATCAAGCCATATACTAAGAGATGATATTCCACATCATGTGCACTTGTACATGTATTTTTATATAACCTATTCATAAGCTCTTGATACCTTTCATCCTATTGACCTGCCTATAACATCTTATCCTATAATTCTGACCCATAAGAACTCATAGTTGCAATGTGATTTACCTATATCCGCATGCTAAGAGCATCTGCAACCCTGTTCTCTTTTCCCTTGATGTACCCAATCTCGAAGTAAAACTCACTGATCATGGCCAACCATCTAGCTTGCCTGGCATTCAAGTTCAGCTAGTCAAACAAGTATCTCAACCCATTGTGATCACTCATCAAGACCAACCTCATGCCAAGAAGATAGTGCCTCCAAATCTTCAACACATGAATGATCATTGCTAACTCAAGATCATGTGTCAGATATTTTTTATCATTCCCATTCAGTTTCTATGACTCATAGCATACTACATGTCCTTCTTACATAAGGAATCCACCAAGCCCTCTCTTGCAAGAATTTGTACAAACTATAAACTCTTTGTCTGGGTCTACAATGTTTATCGCTGGAGCATTTGTCAACAACTGCTTCAACTGTTCAAAACTTTTTGCACACTCCTCTGTCCATTCAAATTTTTTACATTTCCTTTGTAGTGATGTAATAGGATATGCAATCCTGGAGAAGTTCCTAATGAACCTCATATAATAACCTGCTAACCTCATAAATGATCTTACCTCATCCACGTTTCTAGGAGCTTCCCACTCCATGATAGCCCTTATCTTCTCTAGATCCATTGTTATGCCTTCCTTGGAGACTACATGCCCCAAGTAATGTACCTCTATCTAAAATAAATTGCATTTACTAAGCTTAGTATACAACTGATGCCCTCTTAGAAATCTCAACACTCCTGCTAAATGCTCGACATGTTCTTCCTCATTCTTAGAATATATCAAGATGTCATTAATGAATACAATAAAAAACTTGTCTAGATAAGGACACAACACACTATTCATTAAGCACATAAAGGTAGTTGGAGCATTATTCAAACCAAATGGAACTACAACAAATTCATAATGCCCATACCTCGTCCAGAAAGTTGTCTTGTAAATATCCTCTTTCTTGATGCGTACCTGATGATATTTGGATCTCAAATCAATATTTGAGAACATTTTTTCTCCCTTAAACTAATAAAATATGTCATCAATCCTCGGCAACAAATACTTTTTCTTGATGGTCACCTTGTTCAACTACCTGTAATCGATGCACAACCTAAGAGTACCATCCTTCTTCTTCACAAACAATAATCGTGCACCCCATGGTGATACATTTGGCCTAATGTATCTCTTTTCTTGCATTTCCTTCAACTAAAACTTCAGCTCTACTAACTCTAGAGTGCTCATTCGGTACGGTGCCTTTGATGTTGGTGCTGCCCCTGGTACCAACTCAATGGAGAATTCCACTTCTCTGTGAGGCGGAAACTCTGAGATCTATGTTGGAAACACATCCTGAAATTGTTGTAAGATCGTGTACCTGCTCAATATCTCTACATCCTCATCCTCCTTACCTTTATCACTATAAATGTGCATTGAAAATAACACACACCATTTTCTGCGACTGTGTTTTTCCTGCATAGTTGTCACCATCCTAACTGATGTTACTTTCTTCATACCCTGTAAGATTCTCTGCTCCCCATTCTCATCCAACCACTCAATGGATTTGTCATAACAATCCACCTTAGTCCTATGAAGATATAACCAATCCATACCCAAGCATACTATATGACCCCAACGTTAATACATTCAAATGTGTTGATGTAGGCATACCATTCAACTCAAATGCACACGCTATTACCCAATGATGCACTCTCTTCTTGGTACCTATGGCCAACTGCACTAACCAAAATTCTGCATGCACTTATTTATTCAAACCACACTTATCCACCAATTCAGGGTTAACATAACCATAAATAGATTCACGGTCAATCAAAATAGAAACAACTTGATCACAAAGTTTACCGTCCATCTCAATGATAGATTCCTGATGATCGGATTGCCTATTATGCAGCGCTACATAAATACAAGGAATGCTCTTCCCAACATCCCCAAGAGTTTGTACCTCTTGTGCACTATAGATACAAGGCCTACCACCCTGATTCTGCAAACAATCCCTTTTAAGATGCTTCTTACCACATGTCCAACACTCCAACAGTTATGTACCATCACCTCTATTCTGTTGATGTGACCCATGTCCCTGTCTAGCTGCATTGAACATCTTATGTGGTGCAACATTCTCGTTCTCTTCTGCATTCCGAGGTCTTGATCTTTTCGGCTTCCATTTACCTTTACATTTATCTTTCCCTTTCCGTCCTTGCTAAGATTCATTCTTACGCTTTGACTGCTCATAACAATGTTTCAATTTCCAAATAACTTCCTCAAGTGACCAAGGCTCATCATACTCAGTTTGATATCTAAATTCTTATGGAAATCCCTTGACAAATCTTTGAAATTTATCCTTCTCATCTTTAAGATACGGTACATACCTCAAAAGATCCAAGAACTTGGTTGTATACTCCTCATTGGTCATCGATCCCATTTTAAGCTCATAGAATTCCTTGGATTTGTTACCATAGTACCTTTCTAACAAGTAATTCTTATTGAAAAATCTTTTGAATTCATGCCAAATCAACTCCTCTGTCCTGATGTGTTTGACTATTTTACATCTTCCCACCAGATATCTCCTTTCCCATTGAGGCTAAAGATAGTTATTTTGGCCTTCATATTCTCTGTGTACTCATGCAGTTCAAATAACTTCTTCATGCCAAGTAACCAAGTCTCTACATCCTCAGGCTTCTTTAAATCTCCACCAAAGGTAGGTGGCTTATATTTCTTATACTCATATGGAATGTATCCCCTGTCACTCCTCCCATAAGGGTGATAAGGATGACGATCATAGTGCATGTTAGAACCAAAACTAGAATAGTACCTATTTCCATCACCTCTCCTATCTGGAGTATCCAAGAATCTACCATATTTGATCATGTCATCTCTGTCTGACTTGTGACCACCATGAGACCTACTACCATATGCCCCATTAGTTGTGTCCCTGTGTTCACGGTTGATCCGAAGTGTCCCCTGCCTCCACAATTCTGACAAACTCTAAAGGATTACTGCATTGACTTCTGCTTGTTTCTCTTGTGCTTGCATGATTCTGTCATTGTCTACTTTGAAAATTCTTATTTCTTCCTTCAAGCTTCTCAATGTGTATGATAAATTAGAAGAGTGTCCAACACCACTTTTCTCATCTGGTCCATAAGGAGAATCTTTGTAGTCTACCATCTTGTTATTCATCTTGATCTCCTCCTACAAGTCATACTATGTTAGCTAAACCAAATCATAAACAAACCAACGTACCTCAGTATAATTCGAGGAGGATATCTCGTCTGCAAGACCGACCAGATTAGCATAGTGTATATATATATATATATAACCAAGTCAACATATAATCATAATTTCAACCATTATCCAATTACCATGCATGATGCCACAACCATAACACCAACTAGACACAATTCATGCATAACAACATATGTATGACACACATTCATATACAATACATACAAACATTGGCATGCATAACCAGTGCATAACCAACATACATTCACAACAATTAAATTCAATAACGACACCATCAACTTTCACATGGCGACATGGCTAAAACCATAACCAATGGCATGCATACACAACCAGTCCATAGACCACAAGCATAAGAACACATATGCAACTAACATGAATGCATGAGTAAAACACCGCCCATCTAGCCCAAGCGGTGAACCATGCTCTGATATCACTTTCTAACACCTTCCTCCCACATCTACCCAAGTAACCGGCCAACCAGGGTAAACATGGGACGAGAGGATACTATGATCTAATTAAACTCCCCATGTAAATTTAAGGAAGTGGAACCAACAGAACACAAACCAATATGGCCTTCTATACATCCTACAAAACCTCTAGGATCTAACCCACCCTTCTAGGTGACCAACCCCTGAGGGAACTCAACATTTCAATGAATTAAACCCCCGGTCGCTCCCTTTCGAAGGCCTCCATGCAACTGAGAGCCTCAGTCACTCCCATGAGCCTACCTGAGTGCGACTTTAGCCTTTTTCTGCCAATGTTATGCCAGCGACTGCGAGATTTAAGTCTAATTTCTAGGGCTAGGACCTAGTCACTGCCTAGAACTCCATGAAACTTCCATAAATGAAAAGTAACATAGAAACAATGATACATATGAAAATACTTAAACAAAGACTTGACTGGACCCCTACAAGACATGAGAGACATTTCGTCAAACATGTCACAAATATACATTCTACATGTCATAATAACAAATCTGAATATAAGGGTCTCATACTTATCTCAGAATCACTAAGAAGCATTGATGCCTTATCATATTAGTTGCATTATCATATATTAGGTCATATATTCATTGCTCATTCATTTATAGATCAAAACATGATGAGAGCCATACATAATCACTATCATAAAACATACTCATAACCATCATATAAAAAACAAAAATGATAAGGATACAACAACCATAAATGCCACATATTATCCAATACATTTGCACATAAAATACCAAAGAAAGGAATTATTATTAATGAATGCAAAATCCAACCAGGTTTGGGACTTCCACGTTCCACCCGACCATAGATTGGCTGAACCAAATCTCTCTTCAGCCAATCATCCTCGTGTCATATTCCAAGCATGAATGTGGGACTCAAACCAAACAAATCAACTAGGGCTTCCTGAGACTAAACCACCTCACCCTCATCCATAGAACTATAATTTACCGCAATCCTCACCGGATCACTAGGCCATACACAAAAATGGATGCCACCGGATTTCTCCACCTACATCGTGAGGAATTTTTCTGTCTCCTATTCTATAGGATTTACTGCAATCCATAGTTTGGTTCAAGGATCACTAGGAAATAATATAGACACCACCCTCCAGGATTTATTGTATATCACGATATTCATCGACTAAGGATTCCTAGGCCTGATCAAGGTCAACCACCTCTAAGCTTTACCACATATCCCACCATTCACCGGTCAAGGATTCCTAGGCCCATTAAGGCACACAATACATGGCTTTACCGTAACCCACAATGTGGTTCAGGGGTTACTAGGCCAATGGCTTTACCGCAATCCATAGTGTAGTTCAGGGATCACTAGGTCATATGTTCTTTCATTCAGAGATCCACCTCACTCAGTTTCCAATCCATTTGGAAATCGAGTTCAACCAAAACATGAAAACCCCATCACACCATGGCTATCCGAAAATGAAAAAGAAAGGCTTAAGAACATTGTCACACCTAGAAAAACCCATGCCAATGACATCAAGAGAACCAAGAATACATATGCATAACCATGCATGCCAAATCTAGCAAGGAAATCACACATACAAATCGAAACCTGAAAGTTGACCCACTTTAGATGCTTGATCCTGCTCTTCCTTGATTGATAATTGCTTCATTTGTGCCTTCTTTTCCTTTCTTGATCCAAATTTGAAGTGCTCCAAGAAAACTCTGAGTGTCCAAGAGTGTAAGAGAGAGAGAATAGAGAGCGAGAGCTCCAAAATTGAATTGAAAAAAGGTACCAATTGATCCTCAGAAGCCTTTTTATTAATGAGGCCTCTATTTTCTTCATTTTTCATTATTTTTCTTCATTTTCCTCCTCACATGAAACCTGTGACATTTCACTTTCATTTTCTCCTAATTTCCATTATTTTTCATAAATAAATTTCCAAAAATGTCATTTTTCCTTTCCAAAGCCTTTTCCATTTCCTTTTCCAATTTCCTTAGCCATAATAAATCAAAATGAACATGTTTTTTTCCCAACATTCAACTTCGAATAAGTGTCCCATAACCGTGTTTATTATTTTTCCTTTATCAACTTATATTTACATGGAATTTTTACCAGGGTTGTTACATGAACTAGGTGGCGTGGGTGTGGCTGTATCTGATCATGATCTTATGATTTTTTTTCTTACTTGGACTTCACAAGTCATAAAAAGGGTTCCAATATGTTGTTAGTGGGAGAGAGAACTTCCCAAATTAGGAAATGTTTTGGATTGATTGCATACATGAAGATATCTGAAGAGGAACCATATAAGGGAGATCAGTTATGACAAAGGACGAGAAGAACTGTGCCCTAGCAAGAAAGAGTAACAAGGCCAAGGGCAAGAAGGGCCAAGGAGAGGTTGAATCCAGCCATAAGGGAAAGAATAAGGATCCAAGAAATATCAAGCAATTTCATTTCCATGAATTTGGACACTATTATTCTAAGTGGTAAGAAGAAGGGGGGTGGGACGGATCATGTTGCTACATCAGTGGAGGTAGATGATTTTTTTGCCTAGTTTGAGAAATAGTTCTCATTGATTGCTTGCATGGAAAGCTCAACAGATAGAAATATATGGTATATAGAGGACTGCTTCCACATGACCAGGAACAAGAAGATTTTCAACCACCTGAAGGAGAAGGACATGTAATTTTAGATTGAGCTAGGAGGTGATGGTCAATGTGCAACTCGAGGAGTTGGTACTATAATTTTTCAGAGGGATTCAAGTAATCCTATTTATTGTCTCATAAATGTTCTCTATGTTCCAGGATTGAGGCCAAGGGATATGATATCTTCTTTAGCAGAGGTAAGGTGTACCTCCAACACTTAGCTTCTGGATGTAACAAGCATATAGGTTCTTGGTCTGTGAATATGCGTTGTTAGGTGCTATATTTTCCACATCTAGGCTAAACTTCAAACTGTGTCTGAGAAATTGAAAGAGGACGCAACTGTAGATTCTCTCATCAAGAAAACCACAGAAAGTAGTGCCTCCCTTGAGTATTTTAAGAAGCATGCTATGGATGCTAGGGTATGAGTGTGAGGTTGAAGAATCTCTACAAGTTGTAAGTAGAGACAGGTGAAACCTTGAGCAGCAAGGTAGGGAGTGTACAAAGTAGAGAATTGGTGGTTGAGCGAGAGCAAGATGGAGCCTCAGATAATATCTTAGTTTCAGTCTATGCTAGTTGGTAATTGGGTTGATCAATAGGATGATGATGATGACCATATCCCAAGTCAAGTGGAGGCAACCACTCAGACAGAGACTTCCAGTATAGGGAAATTTCGATCCAAGTGGGAAGAGGATTTGGTTAAGGGAGATCAGAAGAGAGTTGACTATCCTAGCATCAAGAAACAACCATATAGGTACACAAGGTACATGGCACTTATGACTAAAGTGGTGGAATCATAGAGCATGGTGGGAAATAACAGGTCTTCAAAGCAGATTCCACAGAAGAAAGTAGTGAAGCCTTCTAGTTCAAAGGGAGCAGTTATAGTACTAGAGAACATGGTAATGTTGAAGACAGCTCCAGGTGGACAAGGTTCTTCCAGGAACACCTTCCTTGTTAAGATGGATTGTTGAAAATATTAGTGAGAAAAATGTTCCTTTATTTATGCCTTAATCATAGGAGCCAGAACGAGTTTCTTCTTTGGCATGCTCGAGCTCCTAAAAAATAAGATTCTGTGATGAGTTGTGAAGTAGTTAAACAATGCATTAAAATAGAAGGTTGGGTTATTTGTCTTCTAGTGTGAGTTATATTGGGAACATGACCAAGAGTTTGAGTTAGCCTCCTAAAATTTAGGAATGATGAGTTAACACTAGCAGTGATCATTTTTTAACTTGTGAACCACCAGTTAGAATTACCTAATATAGAACTCGCTAATTTTAACCGTTTGAATTGCATTTAAAAGGAGGAATGAAGGCACAATTTTAATAATTGTTTTGGTGAACACGTGTTGGTGAGACAAAGCAATAGGAAGCACAAGTCTGTGCGTGGAGCTTGTGAGAGAAGGAGAACAAGCCTAGGAAAGGCTTGTGGGAGCTTGAATAAGGATGAGTTCCTTGGGTTAGGAGGCAGGGATCAAGGTGAAAGCAAGGGTGTTTTAGCTTAGTGTAAGCAGAGAGAACATGTTTGTTCTCTAATGAAACTTTATTGTATTGTATGAGGTTCATTGCTCAATCTTCTTCAATAATTATCAATAACAAGTAGAGGGTTTTCCCAGTTAGGTTCCCTAGAAAATTTTGTATTTTTAAATTGTGTGACTGTGATTTTATTTTTTTTCTTATTCCGTTGCATCTCGTAGAGAAATTTATTGTTTATGTGAGAATAATTTTTATTTCAGATTGATCATATTAGAAAATCAGAATTTCATGGATTTTCTACAATGAGCTCACACTCATGCTAGAGAAATACTAACTCGAGATCTTCATTGGTTAAGGCACAAGCCATAAGTCCTTCACTCGCTAGAATTTCAACACTTCCTCTTAGTGATGAAGGGATTATGTACAAATCGCAACTTATCTTTGAAATAGATGAAACTACCTCTTCACAATGCCTTGGTCAAGATATTTGTTGTCTACTCCTCTATTGGAATGTACAGTAGCTTCACTATCCTTCTGCACACAATCCTTGACCTCGATATGTGGAGCGATCATGAAACATTGGATTCACATGGAGCTTAATGCAACTCTATTTATGATAGTGTATCATTGTAGGCTCCATCCCCTTCCTGAAAAGTCCCACAAGCAACTTCCTCACCTAGATAGCTTCACGTGTTGCCAAGCTTCCAACCATGTACTCAACCTTTTTTGAACTGAGTATAATTAATCTCTACTTCATGTTAAACCATGAAACATCTATTGACCCAATGTTGAAGATGCAACCTGAAGTACTCTTCTGATCCGTGGAGCTCCCTTCCTAATCTGCATCTGTGAAGCCCTCCAACCTCACTCCATCAACCTATCTATACCATAATCCATAATTTTTTGTGTCTCTGAGATACCTCAAAACATGTTTTGTAGCAACACAATGAACTCTGGTCGGCTTCATCATGAGCTAGCTCAACTGGTTCACTTCAAAAAAAACATCAGGTCTTGTGTTCACTAAGCACATCAATGACCCGATGAGATTCCTGTATAATTTAGCATCTACTCTCTCTTCTCTACTAGCATCCACCTTCCTTCAGTTTGTGACTAGATGTGTGGTCATGGGCCCACAATATTGTATATGAAACCTCATGAGAATATTTGTAGTGTACTTACCTTGTCCCAAGAATATCTCCCCATGACCTTGACATGCCTCCAACCTGAAGAAATTGTGCCAATAAGCCCTATATCCTTCATCTCAAACTCCCTTCCAAGGTATGCCTTGCAATATTGAATAAGGCTATCTCCTCTACGCAATATAAGAGTGTCAACATAGAGCACTAGAATGATTGTAAGCCCTCCAAATCATGATGTAGTATAGGTTGGAATCCACCTCACTCTTAGTGAAGCCCAATCCCTAAAGGTAGCTATCAATGTGAGTGTACCATGCTCTCAAAGCATGCTTGAGCCCATATAGAGCTTTATTCAACAAACAAACATGAGTGTATTTTCTGAAAGTCTCAAACCCCTTTGGTTGCTCCATATAAATCTCCTCCTCAACCACCCCATTGAGGAATGTTGTCTTCACATCCAACTAGTGGATCTTCCATCCCATCTAAGCTATAAGTGCCAGAATTGTTCTGATGGATGAATAATGAGCTATTGGGGAAAACATCTCATCATAGTTGATGCCCTCAACCTGTGAGAAGCCTTTGGTCACAAACTTATCCTTGTACTTCTCCACACTTCCATATGCTCCATGCTTCACCTTGTACACCTAGCGTAAGCCGACTACTGATTTTCCCTCTAGTCATGGCACAATCTCCCAGACATCGTTCTTAATGATGGAGGAATATTCCTCCAGCATGGCATCTTTCCAAACCTACTGAGAAGTTTCCTCCTCATAAAAATAAAGCTTTGTGTCCAATAACTCATTCATCAATGCTTAAATTCACCTATTCATAGAGCTTAAAGTCTCAACTTGCTCCTACGCCTCCTAAATCAACTTCTCAGCCCATTTTTCTCTCTTCCTCCCTGTGTTGGGAGTCACTGAGTGTGTGGCTACCTCTACTTGTCCTGGCATCTCCTCCTCATCCTGTGTTGACTCCTGATCATCCTTTTGTGCAACCCTCTTGCCACCTAGCTGAGACGCTAAGACTCAATCTGTTATACTAGTTGAGGCTCCTGCTTGGGAGAGAGTAGCTCCTCCTTAGGTACTCCAATATTATCTCATTTCAAGGATTCCCTCAGAGCTTTGTCCTCCTCAACCCCACATCCCACTTGATAATTTTCTTCTTGAATTTTATGGTATATACACCTTGTTAGCATTGGAATCAGCACTTGGACTGCTTCGAGTTCTTGACCAGTCACATCCTAAGATCTAGGGAAATTTAATGATTTGAATTATATAATTGGTAGGTGGTTAAATATCTCAATCACTGAAACCCTAATTCCTTCTCCTCTGCATATATAGGACGATTTGAGGGATTATGTTCATCACTTATTATATAGGCCATTTGGGTTTCCCTATACAACCTCCTGAATTCTCCTCCAAACACTGGGATTGTGGCATATGACATATCCATTTGAAGAGTGCCTCCCAATTTTTTGGACCAGGATCTGGAATGCAGCATTCCAAATCTTGAAAGTATGTCTGCAACTACTATTTCCATCACAAAAATTTTCATAGGGAGCTGGGTAAGAGAAAAAACCAAGTCTTTAATCACTCCTAAACACTTGACTCTTTTAGAATCAAAAGTGTATAGGTCATGGTATTTCTTAGTGATTTATAATCCCAATTCATCCATCACTTTCTTTGGCATTAGATATCGAGAGGCCCCAGAATATAATAAACAGTTATGCAACAATTTGTCATGTATATTGAGTGAAAGATAGAAAGGTGGTGAATTGTCCTCATTTTGGTCTTGGACATGGCTTCCTAAGTATATAGTAGGATGTTCATATTCAATATTGACTGAATCAGGAGCGAGAGGTGGTTGTAATAGAATTTTAAATGACTCTTTGTATGCTATATTTTTCAAAAATTCAAGAAGTGGAACTGGGATCTTGATTTTATTCAGCTCTAACTTGAAACTGAAATAAATATGAGTCAATTCATTATTTTTTGCAGAAATTTTCATGATTAGGGCAATATTAGGAGGTGGAGGGACATCATTGACTTTTGCCTTTTGTTTAGCAACTTGTTTGTCAGAATCTGATTTTTGTTGAGGTTGTTGGACAAGACCTTTCGACCTCAGGGGATAATTTCTTGTTCAAGTTTCTTGCTGCTTTTTCTTATTTTGCACATGAATTTGAGAATTCTCATCATATGAAAAGAGATTTATCCTTGACTGATATTCATATTCTTGCCAAGTCAAACAAGTTGACTATGATGTTTCTCTTACAAGATTTATGTCTTCATCTTCTTCCTCATGTTCTTACTGCTCTTCTTTAGCAAAATTATTCAGTGGAGGTTGAATATTTTGATCATCAACATTCCTCCTTGGGCGCTATAAGATTTGTTGAGGATGAAAAGGTCTTTTGAAGGGAGCCTGATTTCTATTGGCTTCATTTTGATTGGCTCTAGCAGCATGTTTGTTCTCTAACTCCAGTTTCATCATCTTAGAAGCAAGTTCTTTAATGAGATTGGACATTTGATCAATATTTTCTTCTACTGTGAAAGTTTTGGAGGAAGAAGTATTTTCTTCTTTCATTTTATTTTTGTCCTTTACTACTTTCTCCTTTTCCATTTTCAATTTATTTGAGGCCATATGATTAGATTGCACTCCAATTGCAGCCTCTTGCATAGCCACCAATGTTTGTGCTTTCTCAACTCTTAACCACGAAGCAAACTCAGGATCTAAGGCATTGGCAAAAGTTATCATAGCTGTGGTTTCAGGAGGTTTGATTTCTTCAGGAATTTTTTGATAAATTGTATTAAATCTCTTTGTAAAGTCTGCCAATGACTCATCAGTATTATTTTTTAGATTTCCAAACTTTGCAAGGTAGTATACATAATCCTTTCTATCACCCCATTGTTTCACAAATATTTCCTCCAATTGGCCTATTCATGTTATTGAGTTTGGTGGCAGACTTCTAAACCATTTTCGAGCTTCTCCATCCAAGCTCTGAACAAAGAGTCTTGAACAGACATATTCATGTTCAATGTTTTGGTTATTAGCATAACTATATAAAGCAGCCAAATTTTCCTCAGTGGAAACTCCTTCTCCATCTCTTGTGTATTTTGGCAGATATTTTAGATAATCCCCTCGAGGAAGAGGATGCAAAGGTTGAGGAAGAGAAAGTGGTGCATATCTTGCAACAAGTATTTGTTGCATCCTTGTAAGGGCAGGCTGAGCCATGGCATGTTGATGTACAATTGATGGATGACTGGTTGATGTAGTTGTTTGGGAAATAAGAATTACAATCTGTGGAATTTGAATCTGCTTTGGAATAGTAGAAAATTGGAATTCTTGGGCTGGTTCTTCAAGATTTGGAATTGAAAACAGTGGATTTCCAAAGAGATGAACAGAGGAGGTATTTGTTTCACTTTCTATAGAAGAATCAGATTCAGATGTAGTCTCTTGAGGGGATGAGGTAACTTCAACTTCTTCTTCTTTTTCTGAGCTAAAAAATTAGATAGATTAAAATTCAGGTCTTCAGGAACATTCCCTTCTAATTGATGAGAAGAAGATGAACCAACAGCTGGATTTTGAGACAAAGGAAAATACTTGTGTTGAGGGGTATAAGAGGACTAATATTCACGATGAGTTTGAAGAAAATTTAGAACAGTTTTAAAATCTTCTTCAGTTAAAATAGCCCTACCTAGAAAAGGCGCAATTTCCAATACTTGTTCTAATTCCCTTTCTGTCAGCACAAAGTCTTCTGATTCCTTATTTTCTGCACTGACACTTAAAACCTTTGTTTTTTCTTCTTTCACTGGAATAGCACTTATCTCTAATTTACTAAATGATGATTAAGAGCTACTTTCAGCTGAACTTAGGTTAACATCATCTAATTTATTTTTTAGGGAAGCAGTTTCAACTTGAAATATTTCAGTAGAATATTTTGAAACTGAAACTTCTTTTGATTCTAAAGTAGATGAGGGTACCTTTTGCTTTGGAACGTACTTTGTATGTACCTTATTCAGTGACTGAGATGTAGCTTCAGTTGATTTATGTTTCCCTTTTGAATCTTTTATTATCTTTTTTGGGTCAGCAACTCGAGTCACAGTAGGTGATCTATGATTTCTTCTTGTAGTAGGAGGCCTTGAAACCCCTCGTCCTCTTTGTGGAGTCGCCAGGTGAACCAATTTGCAGTCAATAAAAGAGACTAATTTTTATTCACCTTTAAAATATAGTACTAAGCATTCATGCAATAACTTTGGGAGAATACAAAATTCAGAACCTTCGTCTCCCAACAGACGCACCAAAATATGTTAGCGCTGGAATCAGCACTTAGACTACTTCAAGTGCTTTACCAGTCGCATCCTAAGCTCTAGGGAAATTTAATGATTTGAATTATATAATTGGTAGGTGGTTAAAGATCTCAATCACTGAAAAGGGTTTCAGATAAATTCACTTTCACACCAATGAGGGTATTAAGGCTTGGTATGGTAGCATAAGAAAAGTTTGTAATCTATAGTAGGAAGAAAGTATGGAATAACAGAAGGGACAGTGGGTTTGCAAGGAAAAAATCCATTACTTTGATGAAAAACAACACAAGAACCAGTCTAATAATATATCAATAATAGAAGGCTATCATAAGACTTACAATAATCTTATTGGACATCATTAAAAGTCATTTTCATAAGGAATGCTCTTTAACCAGATATTATACACATCTCATAAAGAAAGCTTACTAAGTAAGACTGAAAAAAATTGATAAGGTACATAAACACATCAAGAGGATCATAAAAACATATAACAACATTGAAACTACAAACTGGAACTGAAGAGATTTAGGTATGGAAACACATAAGAAGGATCAACAATACGCATATCAAGATAGTAATAATTCCTCAAAAGTGTTCTTCAATATGATTAACTGAAAGAGTACACTGATCACACAAGTATAAGATTCAAAAACCACGAACCTTTTCTCTATTGAGTTTCATCATATATATACAAGAGATATTATGTTTATATTTCCACAAAAAGTGTGAATCTGTTCTGGAGGAGTTATCATATTCCTATACATAAGGTGAAGCTTATCCTTAACCATAATACAAATTAGTGCCACATAATAAAGATAAAAAACATGGTGGAATATAGTTCGAAGTGGCTGGAGTGATGTGGAAAACTGCTGCAAACTACTCCTCTTTTTTGGTATAACCACTTCCTCAAAAAGTGAAACTAACATTTGAAGATGACATCTGGCTCTTTCCCCCAAAAGTGCAAAAATTGTCAACTAAATCTAACATCTGGAAGAGAACTTGATTAATTGACACTTGGCAGCAACTTCCTCTATTGATATTGCATGTATGTAATTACCCCTCAGTATCATCCTTCGATATTTGAACAAAAACTCCCTCCCCATCCTTTATACAAAAATTTAGGAAATAATAGCTACCTTTCATAAACAAATAGCTATTATTGGAAACCCTGTAAATAGTTGCATTTGTTGATTAAGCTAAAAATGTGTGCTTCTTCTTCTTTGATTTTCCTTAAATGTTTAAATAAAATCAAGCACAAAAGCAAATATTTTGAGGAACTCTGCCTTAGAGAGACTTTTAGATTTTACTTTTCCTGCATGTTTCTGTTTCTAGGCTCTGGTCTTCTTGGCTTCATTTCTTGTGCTTTCATCAACATTTATAATTTCATCTTTCAGCCTAGGATTAGCAATGAGTTTGTTGTTCAGTCTTAGCTTGTTTTTAGGCCTAGTGTGAGGTTTTTTGAGGTATGGGTTAGGAATATAAGAGACCTCTCTTCTTCTCTGCATGATACTTCTAGATTGGCCTACCTTATACTCTGTCTCTAAGAAATCCTCTTCATTACTGTCTTCTTCGAAAGATGAATAGGAGTGAATGATGTTCTTGTCCTTTCTTCTGGTAGATGTCTTGGATATCTTAAGAGAAGAAAATAATTGAGCTAGTGTTGGTTCTTATATTGAAGGGGTGTCACTGTTTTCTTCTTGCTCTCCTGCAATTTCTGGAACAGAGTGTTGAACTGGTACTTCAGGGATGACTTCCTCTGAATTTTCTTCTGCTAAGATCAATTTTCTTTTGCCTTTATGTCTTGAGGAAGAGGCTATGTTTTCCTCACCTGTATATTTAACCTCTTTATTAGGCAGAGTATTCCCTTGCTTGAATATAATTGCACGTTCTCTTATGGATTATTCTAAAGTTTGGGGTTCTTTAGAATTTCTCCCTGTATAAAATTTTTTAGTTGGTTGTACCATTGGTATGGGAGTGAAAAATTTAGTTCTGGCTAATTTAGATGAACTTCTAGTTTTTCTACTCATTGATGGAATAGACTAATATGCTTGTAAATTATTTGGCACAGGGGTTGAGCCAGTTTGTTCTTCTTAGACATTTCTTTTTTTAGGTCTCCCTACCCTCCTCTTAGAATTGATGCTACCAAATCCTTCATCTGTTAGAAATTTTTCCCAGGTAGTTCTCTTTTTCTTAAAGTTATAAACCACCAACATCTTGATTAAACCTCTATGATAGAGGTTATGCAGGGAATAATTAGGGATATTATGTAACTTCAAATAAATTTTTAACAAATATTTGTAGAGAAATAAAGGCAAATTCATAGGTTTGGCACCTGACATGTGAGACAAAAATCTCACTTGATATTGATTAACAGTAGAGAATCTTCTCTCACAGGTTATATAGCGGTGCACAGTGGTTATGACATGCTGCCATTCTGGACTAAAATAGGAAATATGCACAGAATGAGTCCAATTGACATTTTCATGTTTAGGTTTGAGGAAAGAACTTACATCTACTTGCAGTATTTTATTTTTGAACCAACATTCTCCAGTAGCTAAAGTCTGAGTAGCCCTAGCTATAATGGTCTCGATGATTTTGAAGTTTTTGCTTCCGATCTTGACTTTCTTCCCAATAAAACTTTCAGCAAATTCATGTGCAACAGCTACATTTTCCCCTGAAAATTTCTTTAGAAACCTGTACCAGCTTGCTACTTGAAATTTGGGCTTTTCTCTATGGTCGACAAATCTAGTATTCACTTGCTCAGAGCGGTTAACTTTTCTGCCTTTATCCATCCTACTTAACACCTAAGCTCAACCTTTATGCACATTTATTCACAATAGAGATAGAAACCCTACACGCAGCCATGTTTTCTTGCTTGATATGACAATTTGTTTGCTGGAAAATGTAACAATATTAGTTGTAACCTTCTTGGAGAACTCGATCATAAAAAATAGTGAACGTGATCCTTTGGATTCCGCGCGCCTTTAATCACGGTGTGGTTTAATTGACACGTTTTGAAATGATTCAAATCTGAGCGCCAAGTAACCCTGTTATGACTCCACCAGAATCCCAAGGTTGAGGAAGGAATCCCAACAGAGGTAACCACAAACCAAGATTTTGACTTGATAGCTAGCCTTATCAAGCCAGAGAGGGCTCCCTCCAAAAGGGTCACAGCCAGGAGGGCTGGAGAAATTAGGGTTTTAGACTAGGTATGATATTCAGGGGTTGTTTTGATTTGGTTTGGTTGGGTACATCTGTGGATAATGTAATTAGGTCAAGGAAAAGCTAGGTCGGGGCAATAGAGTTAGGGTTGCAGGGATCAATGGGGCAAGGAAGGTACAATGCCAATCACTTGAAGAGAATTGTTATGGAATGGTTTAGAAAATGGAACAAGGCTGAGAAGAGAATAAGGGATGTATTTATTTAATACATAAGATAATGAAACAAAATATGATTATTTACCCAAAACAGAGCATGTGCAAGCATGTATTCTGAATTTCAAACTTATAAAATATCATAGCATAGACATGAAATTGAAGATGAACAATACATTCAAACATATTTGATTGAAGAAGAAACAATTAAATACATTCAATACCACAGGTATCACATTAATGTAGCTGCAACTCCACTTTATTAGCTTGGCCAAAATTCAGTACAAGCTCCCTTGATCAATTAGCAAAATGAAATTGATTCAACCTTTGACTCCTGTGAAAAACTAAGCTAAATAGACATGAAAACCACCTCCACATATCCTCAAGGGTAGAATCCATGAGGTGAGGGAGATATTACACAAAAATTTGAACTGATAGCTAGAGTATAGGATGATAAAAGTGACTCATTCCTATCTCAAGTAAATTGATTCATTACACCTCATATGCTTGATTTACCTAATGTATTTACCCTAGTAAATAGTAAAAACATAATAATTACATTCATATTCATCATTTACATATGTAATTTCAACATTTCCCAAGGTAAAAATCAAAACTGGAGTGAAACTCAGAAAATTTCTGAAGACTGCAAAAACACCAATTCCTTGTTAAACGTGCAGCGACAAGGTAGAAATTATGGCCTTTGTTCAAGACTAAATTTGAGTGCCTTCCTGGTGTCAAAATCTGCTCCAATATAGCTCGTTGGAAAGCCCTTAGAGTCTACTTTCTAGAAATACCTTCATTTTTCAAAATGATGCCAATATTCCCTATCAAAAACCACTTCTCCCAAGACTAGTAAACATGCAGCGACCAGGCAAAATTTAAGGCGGACATTTGTTTTTTTGATAGTTTTTTTACTTTTTGATTGACCGGTTCTCCTCCAAAAACTTAGAAACTTCAGAGGGCTGATTTTCTCATCATTAAAAATCTGTTGTGGTGGCCATTTGTCCATTATATTCCCCAAAAAACAGCATAGCGTCCAAGGCACTACGCATTTAGCAAATTTTCTGTGTATTAAATAACCTCAAAAACACAAAAAGGTACAAAATTCCAAGTTTGCCAAACTTTGTCAAAATTGTTGGGGTACTTGTTGATCAAGTGTTTGAGGCTTGGAGTGTCACCTCAGCAAGTATGTCTAACTTCTCTTTCTCTTCTTGCTTGGTCAAAACTTCAATTTTGGCATTGGCTCTTTTGAGCTTGGCCAATGCAATTCTCTATTTCCGAGCATGAAGTTTGACCTTTGTCCTCAAAAATTCATTATCCTTGTTTGCCTTATCTAGCAACTTCTCCAAATGTATATTGGCTCTATCAAGCCATGTTTCCCTGTTCTTGTTGATTTCTAGGACAAGTTGTTCATTTAGTGTAAGTTGTTCTGCTAGGTCAGCTTCCCTTTGTCTCTCTAGGGCTAGAGCTCTTTTTAGCCCTCTAGTCCTAGGTATTTGTCTTGGAGGCTGATCCTCATCATCATCAAGTTCACTAAAATTTTCTAATTTCTTTAGCCTTCTCGGCCTCTTTTTGTGCTTTGATGCATTTCACCTCATTGATGACCTGTTTGGTCTTCAGCAGCTAATTTCCATGCTCAAGGAAGTGAATCACATATTTATATCTCTCAAGACTAGCTTGGAGCTCATTAATCTTAGCCTCTTTACCTTTGATTGTTGCATTTGTGATTTTTTCTTCATCTCCCTCATCTAGGTCAATCAACTGAAATTCTTGCTTTGTTTCATGATTGTCCTCCTCATCATGAATGACTGACTCTATCACCTTTTCCTTACCTTTATCTACCTGTTGTGTTGATGAAGAAGGCATGGCCCCTTTCACTCCAAGTGAAGAAAACACATGACTATAGCCTCTCTGGTAAGTTTTGGGAAATGGCTCAACCTTAGCCAAACTAGCCCATTTTGCCTCAGTGTCCTCATCACTGCTTGATGATTCAGAATCATGATGTGATGATGATGAAGGGTTATAAAAAGGTGAAGAAGAAGGGTCAATGTAAGATGGAGGTGAATGAGGTGAAGGAAGTTGATCTGGTAATGAATTATGAACAGTAGGCTGAGATGGAGGGATAGATGAGGAAGGATGGGATTTTGAAGGTGAATTCTAGCCATGCTGAATAGGTGGAGAAGTGAAAATCTCATTGGATATGAAGGTGTCCCATGGAATCTTTAACTAATCAATTTGATGCATGGCTATCATTTTGATAAGGGAGTGGTGAAAGAGACTTTGCATTTGATGATCATAATCTCTCTTTTGGGTAATAAATGCCATCTTATCAATGCTCTGGTAGAGATAATAGGGTATATGAAGCATTCTGACCCTAGTGAAGTGCATGAGGAGCCGGATATGATAAGAATAGAGTCTAGAAAACCTTCCCTCACAGGTGAAGTATTTCATGATGATTTTCATCATGGGGACATATCTGTCAAGGAGGTTGGAGAAATGAAAAATCATCTTTTTTTCATTCTTGTACCTTGGTTTAAGATATGGCTCATAATAATAATGATTAAAATTTCCTTGTTAAAACCATCTTTCCCCAACATTTTGGATTCCAATAGCAGCTGCTATAATGTCAATGGACATAGTGAAATTGATCCCTGCAAGGGTGACTTGTTTTTCATGAAGGTTAGAAATGAACAATCTTGTCAACATAGGATGGTACTGTATTCTTTTCACTTTTTCACAAAACTCGAAACAACCTACATGCTTAAAGCATGCCATAGTAAGGGGAGATTTCATAAGATCCCTAGTATTTTGTTGGTTCATGTCTAATGACTTTCCCTCCCTTCTTATATGGCTTTCTCTCTTGTCTTTCTTCCTCACTATAACCTCTGTTCTCCGCTTCAGCCACAATTGGTGTCAAAAACCCTAGGGATGATGGAATGAAATTAAGGAATATGAAGTGAAGGGAAGTGTTAGGGAATGAAGGAAATGGGAATATGAATGGAGCCTAGGTAAGTGAAACCCTAGGACTTAGGTCTATTATGGATGAGATTTTTTAGGGAATGGGGATAGGGAAAAGGGAGAATGTTTTTAGGAATGTGAGGGGGAGTGTATAACAGTTTAGGGATTAGCTTTTAGGGTGTGAATTAGATTTTAATAAGTACTATGGTTTCTTACATTAGAAGTAGGTTTTGAATTGACTTGAAGCACAATAATACATCAAAGGGATGATGGCTTGGTTACTTACTGGTAAATGAAGTTTGAAGAACCATTGTGAAAATATTTGGCATCATTTGGTGGAGTGGCAGGCTAACAGAGGTTTTTTGGCACTTCCTGGGTGAACGCGCAGTGACCTACTAAACGCATAGCGACCCTAATAAATGCGTAGCGACCTTTCTGAATGCGCAGCACCGTTGAAATTTGCACTAAGTGTTGATCAGCGGTTGTCATTGATGTCAACCCAAGCAGCACCAGGGCATAACCCAATATTGCATGGGAATTTTGACCTAAAAATTAATATATTATGGGTCAATAATGCTTTGATGGTTTCTACTTGTCGAGATGTTTCTGTTGATATATGGCATGCCATGTAATTCTTCACGGTTTGAGAGATATTCATGTTTGAAGATTGTACCCCCAGTTAGTGGGCTAAAACCCCATGGGGTTGTGGCATGGGTCATTGAAATTCATAACTAATATTTTTTAAGCTCCTAAAATCCCTCCCACGTTCACTTGTTGAAGCCCCTCACAACCTAAGCATTTATATAAATTGTGATCCTCATTTCCTCCTTATGCAAGGGATTTTGCTATTTGAAACAGGTCATCATGGAATTTGTGCTCTAACTTTTTTTCTACGAAGGTTCAGAAGCTGAAATTTTTATGAGGCGAAGCCGAAATCCTGAGGAAGCTACTGTAAAAATTTCATATCAAGGTGCACAATATTTTTGGAGATATGATCTGTGGAAGTCAGGGTTTTTGCAGGCTCCTGAAATTCATCTCAAAGAAGTGACCTTGGTAAATTCATCATAACTCTCTCTTTGAGTATCGGATTGGAATTCCGTAAAAATTTGTGAGTAGTGCACAGTCTATAATTTTCACTCTATCAATTTCAAATCCAAATGAAGAAACAGTGACACGTGGAACTCAATACAAGTGTGCTCTTCTGAAACAATCCATAATTAGGGCATTGTGAGAGATTAGGTATAACTCTCTCTTGAATAATCCAAATTGGGTCAGAACTGTGGCATTGGAAATATGACTCAGAGGACTAGTACAGGACTGAAAATCAGATATTGAGGATCTTAAATAACATAGATACACCAAATTCAATATCGAGCTCCTAGAAGGCAAGAAAAAGCTAGATCATGTGTTGTCAAGGGTTGCAAAGGACCAGAATTTCTACGGCAGCATAGCAATGAAAGATGCAGCAGAGGGTAGCATGACAAGAGCAGCAACCAAGGTGCATAACAGCAGCAAGAATTTCATCATATGATGTCTTCAAGTGGGCAGCACTGCATACAATCATTGTAAAGGTATCATTGTACTTAATCATTGTAAATACATTATTGTGCAAATTGTACTAGTGTCTATCTGCCAAGGGTTCAAGAGGCAGTGTTGGGATGTCTAGGATCATCATTAGGTGGCTGTGTCAAGTTGGGGTTATGGTCTAGTATATCTTCTTCTTCCGCATCATTCTATACCATTGTAAAGTGGACCATTTTCCTTGGTACGGGAGTCCATTCTTCTTTTATTCTTCTATAGGGTGGTAGGGTGGTGATAGGGTGAGTTGTATCTCATTGGTTGTTGGGGCATCCATTCAGTTGACTACTGAAGAATGTCGAGCGTTGGAGCGTCCATCCAGTGGGAGCTGGAGAAGAATGATTTTCTAGATTCTAGGAAGTTGGAGCTTTATTTTCAATTGGAGTTGAATATTAAAGAATTATTAGAAAAGCATTAGGTGGTTTTTGTCCCGGAGTCGGTTTCCACCTTAAAAACTGTGTGCATTTGTGTTCCTCTTGTTTGCTGCTATCATTGTAGAAACACTGATAATAATTGAAGATTAACTAATGCTCTAATTGAAAGGAAAATTGATTCACCCCCCCCCTCTCAGTATTTCCAAGAATTGGTATTAGAGCATGCTTCCTTCAATAGCAGTTTAACAGCTAGAAGGAGGTCATGGAGCATACCAAGAATGGTGTACCTCTATTCAATGAAAATAATTATGCACTCTGGAAAGGAAGAATGGAGGACTATCTCTTGGCGCAAGGTTACGAAGTATGGGACACTGTTCAAAATGGATTTACATCAACCACGGATGAACAAGGTAAGAAGAATTTGGTAAATGATGCAAAAGCAAAGAATATTATTATTAGTGGACTTATTGAATCTTCTTATCATAAGGTGTTGGGTTGTAAAACTACCAAAAATGTATGGGGCAAGCTTGAGAATATATATGCAGGTGACTCAAATGTTAAAGAAGCAAAGCTTCAAATCTATAAAGCAAAATTTGAGCAACTCATAATGAAAGAAGATTGCAACATTATTGCATACTTCCAATATGTTGATGAAATAACCAATACTCTGGAAGGATTGGGAGAGCCAGTTGACGAGAAGACTATTATACAAAAGATTCTTAGAACGTTACCAGGGAGATTCAACCCAAAGGTATCGGTCTTAGAATATAGTGCAAATCTAGAAAAACTCAGCAAAGAGGAATTATATGGAGTTCTCATAGCATATGAAATGAGACTTGATGAAGAAGAGGGTACTTCGCATCTAGAAACTGCATTCGTTGCATCTAAGAAAACCAATAAGGATAAACAACCTTCAATTGAAAATTCATGCACCTGCAAGTGTGAAGAAAAGGGATATGATGAAGAAGCTCTTTCAGATGAAGAATATGCTTACTTCACGAGAAAACTAAAAATTGGTAAGGGACAATTCAAAGGTAAACTTCCATTGATATGTTTCAGTTGTAATGAGGTTGGGGATTTTGCAGCAAAATTTCCAAACAGAAGTAATGGAAACTCAAAAGGAAAGAAAGGCTTTAAGAAATTCAACAAGAAAGGATCCGAAAGGAACTTTCTCTCTAAAGAAGATATCTCATCATCCGATGAAGACAATGACAGTGAAGAAGAAGCCAATGAGAGAGTATTGTTTATGGCCAAGCACAATAAACAAGAGGTATCAAACAACGAAGAAGAAGGATGGACCATAGAAGAATTTTATGAGGAAGCAATCAAGCTTATAAAAGATATCAAGGTGGAGAAGATCCGTTCCAATACTTCTGAAGAACAAGTTCAAGGTCTCAAAATTGAAGTTGAAGAACACAAATGCATTGAAGAGTCACTTCAAAAGAAGTTGGAAGAAAGCAACCAAGAAAGGGAAGAATTAGAAGCCAAAGTAGTCTCGTTACGTGAGGAAGTGAAGAAAGGAAAAACTATCCAAAACTATGCCAACAGCTCAAGGGCATTGGAAGAACTCATCAACAATCAATGACAAAACTGGTATCGGTTACAAAGAAGAAGAAGCGGGACCTTCTACAACAAAATACAATGAACCTATGAGATCTGACATGCATGTAGACTTCATTGGACAATATTCGCAAGAACAGCCTTGGAAGACAATTCCTTGACGAAAATTTCCATCCAGGTACCAACATATTTTTTATGGCTACTGTTATTCATGTGAAAAATTTGGTCATAAAGCTGTAGAATGTCGCACGTACCCTAGGAACGAATACAATTCCAGGAGATCTGTCAAATATGAACCTCCTAGGGCTCAGTGAAACATCAATAGATTTGAACATTTAAGAAATAATATTGAATGTTACAAATGTCGAAACTTTGGACACATAGCCAAAGACTGCAGACTTGAAAATCCTCCAGAAGAATCTTCGAAGCCACAGAACAAACGAACATGGAAGAAGAAGAAGAATGATAATTGTGCTCTCGCTTTCAAGGCTCAAAAGAAAAAAGATGTGTGGTATGTTGATAGCGGTTGCTCAACGCATATGACTGGAGATAGAAATAAATTTGTATCTCTGAAAGAGAAGAAGGATGGAACCGTGTCCTTTGGAAATGATGGATCTTCAAATGTTATAGGATCAGGTACTATCACTCTCGGAAGCAAAGATTCTCTAGCCAAGAATGTTCTATTGGTTGAAAACATGAATCACAATCTGCTCAGTGTTGGACAAATGTGTGATCAAGGACACACAATACTATTCAACTCCACGAAATGTGAAATCAGGAAAGGCGTGTATGGTGAAATTGTGGCTACAGCAAGTCGAGCTCCAAATGACATATATGTTCTGGATGAAGCAACTAAAGCATGTCTAATAGCTAAAGACGATGATACAATAAGTGGTAGCAATTATGATCGACTAAGTAAGAAGTTTGCTACAAAGGTGCAAAGTGATTTCGAGATGTCTTTACTTGGTGAGCTGACATACTTCTTAGGGCTTCAAATATCTCAGCAAGAGAAAGGAATATTTATATGTCAAGCCAAGTACATCAAGGAAATGCTCAAGAAATTTAAAATGGAAGATTGCAAACCCATCCTTACTCCAATGGTAACATGTTGCAAATTGAGCATAGACGACTCATCTAAGGATGTGGATCGAAGGTTGTACAGATCTATGATTAGTAGTCTTCTATATGTAACAGCCTCCCGACCAGATGTTATGCAAGCAGTTGGACAAGTAGTAAGATTCCAAGCAACACCAAAAGAATCACATATTAAATATTCACCAGCATTGGAATATCTTCGCCAAAAGCTTGGGATTCTCCCAAGTTCTCATTAGATTTTCCTTTTTCAGAATATAAAGGGGGAGTGGAAGTAGATTACAGGTCTGCAGGACGGTTGTGTGTTAGGGGGAGTGGAAGTGTGTATAGGTCCGCAGGATGGTTGTGTTTCAGGGGGAGTTACCCTTTTCCATTGATGTAAAAGGGAGAGAGAATGTTGTAGGAAGAGGTGTCATGATCGCAGGAGGAGTACTTGTGTTGCCATCAATGCCAAAGGGGGAGATTGTTGATCAGCGGTTGTCATTGATGTCAACGCAAGTAGCATCAGGGGCTAAACCAATATTGCATGGGAATTTTGACCTACCAAATTAATATATTCTGGGTCGATAATTCTTTTGATGGTTTCTACTTGTCGAGATGTTTCCGTTGATAGATGACACGCCATGTAATTCTTCATGGTTTGAGAGATATTCATGTTTGAATATTGTACCCCCAGTTAGTGGGCTAAAACCCCATGGGGTTGGGGCATGGGTCATTGCAAAGTCATAATTAATATTTTTTAAGCTCCTGAAATCCCTCCCACGTTCACTTGTTGAAGCCCCTCTCAACCTAAGCATTTATATAAATTGTGATCCTCATTTCCTCCTTATGCAAGCGATTTCGCTATCTGAAATAGGTCATCGTGGAATTTGCGCTCTAAATTTTTTTCTACGAAGGTTAAGAAGCTGAAATTTTTATGAGGCGAAGCTGAAATCCTGAGGAAGCTACTATAAAAATTTTAGATCAAGGTGCACATATTTTTGGAGATATGATTTGTGGAAGTCAGGGTTTTTGCAGGCTCCTGAAATTCATCTCAAAGAAGTGACCTTTGTAAATTCATCATAACTCTCTCTCTGAGTATCGGATTGGAATTTTGTAAAATGTGGCAGATAGTGAACAGTCTTTACTTTTCTCTCTATCAATTTCAGAGCCAAATGAAGAAACATTGACACGTGGCATGTTGTACAAGTGCGCTTTTTTGAAACAGTCCATAATTAGGGAATTGTGAGAGATTGGGTATAACTCTCTCTTGAATAATCCAAATTGGGTCAGACCTGTGGCATTGGAAATATGACTTAGAGGAATACGACAGGACCGAAAATTAGATATTGAGGATCTGAAATAACAAAGATACACCAGATTCAATATCGAGCTCCTAGAAGGCAAGAAAAAGCTAGATCATGTGTTGTCAAGGGTTGCAAAGGACCAGACTTTATACGGAAGCAAAGCAAAGAAAGGTGCAGCAGAGGGTAGCATGACAAGAGGAGCAACCAAGGTGCATAACAATAGCAAGAAGTTCATCATATGAAGTCTTCAAGTGGGCAGCACTGCATACAATCATTGTAAAGGTATCATTGTACTTAGTCATTGTAAATACATTCTTGTACAAATTGTTCTAGTGTCTATCTGCCAAGGGTTGAAGAGGCAGTGTTGGGAGGTCTAGGATCATCATTAGGTGGTTGGGTCAAGTTGCGGTTATGGTTTAGTATATTTTCTTCTTCTGCATCATTCTATATCATTGTAAAGTGGACCATTTTCCTTGGTATAGGAGTCCATTCTTCTTTTATTCTTCTATAGGGTGGTAGGGTGGTGCTAGGGTGAGTTGTAGCTCATTGGGTGTTGGGGCATCCTTTCAGTTGACTACTAAAGAATCTTAGGCGTTGGAGCATCCATCTAGTGGGAGCTGGAGAAGAATGCTTTTCTAGATTCTAGGAAGTTGGAGCTTTATTTTCAATTGGAGTTGAATATTAAAGAATTATTAGAAAAGCATTAGGTGGTTTTTGTCCCGGAGTGGGTTTCCACCTTAAAAACTATGTGCATTTGTGTTCCTCTTGTTTGCTGCTATCATTGTACAAACATTGATAAAAATTGAAGATTAACTAATGCTCTAATTGAAAGGAATACTGATTCACCCCCCCCCCTCTCAGTATTTCCAACATAAGAACTTCGACCAAACATGCAGTGTCTCTGCTCAATGCGCAACATCTCTGTTGAACGCGCAGCGACCAGGAGAACACGCAGTAACCAACTCTGATTTGCACAGTTACACTCTGAAATTCAAAATTTCTCCCTTGCTGAAGTTTTCTTGAGGATGCATGACACAAATGGGCTTTGTCTTGAAGTTTTGAGGGCCTTTATACGCTAGTGGATTTGATTTATAATGTGAAATCCCACTTTCCTTATGTTCACTTTTCACTTTTCAAATTTTTACGCTGATGCTCTTTGACTTCTGACTTTTTGTTTGCAGGTTGATTAGTTGATGGAGTTTGGATTTTCTTTCCTTAAGTTTGGCCTGAATGCTCTAGTTGGCAGCTAGGGAATGAATTATTACATATAAAAAACATAAAATTACATTTGAAATAAAAAATAAACTACATTTTTTTATTTCATATCAAAACGACATTTTGATATGAAAAATCATATGAAATAAAAATTACAACTTAAAAATATAATATTTACATAGTGATGATCTTATGTAGATGAATTAGAATGTTGTTGAGTCACTCTCTTCTATTTGCTGACTTTATTGAGATGGAATAATGCATTTTGGGACCTTAAAGGACAAAACCCCAATGACCTAATGAGACTTTAAATAACCTTATTTCCATGGTTGACTTTAACTGAGACAAGACATGGTGAAATGAGCTTTTCATAGGTGTTATTATAATCAAGAAGACATGGAAGTGAGTTAGTAATGTGAATCTTTGAGGGTGAGTGAAGTTTTATTGAGGGAGGCTACCATCAGTGAAACAATATATGGGTGACTGGTGTGTAAATATGGAGAATACTTACATTTATACTCTATCTCTTTCCCATTGTATAATATTTGATAAGCAGTAGTACTTATAGAAATTAGATTTTTATCTATTTGGATACCTCTCCCATTGTATTAGCGGAAGTAGCCGGGAATAAAGCCATTGTATAAGATAATAAATACTAAGTTTTCCATTGAACTTACTCCTGATGACTAATAGTAAATAGTGGTGGTTTCCATGGGACCTAAAGCTTACCACTAATTACAAGAAAAAGTGAAACCATTCCCTCGTACCTCAAAAAAGGCCCTCCGGGTCCTAGAGATGTAACCTTGTATATTATCAATGTGATTTATGTATTTGATTTCCTATGGACACTTCTTATTTTCAAAGGAAACAACAAGAAGCTTCTTCGCTAGAGCTCAGGGATAAAGGGAGTAAATATGTATGCAATATCATCATCGTGGGATTTTCCCCTTGATTCTTCCCCATTAGATTATTACCTTTATTGACTGAGAACATTTATAGTGCTAACACACCCTGTACGCCTAATATGGCTCATTTTAACCTATTGTTTCTTTGTAGACAATTCTAGGCTCGGGAAATGTGCCAAAGCATATAAATAAGGATTTATTAAATGGATGATCAATGAATAAAATCATTCACATATAAATAACCCAATATCTTAAAGACTTCTCAAAGTGATGATTCCAGTACTAACAACATGCAATCTTTAAATGTTTATGATAGATGAAAAATAGGATATCTGATAATTAAATATATAATTAAATATCCTTCCTAAATATTTATATTATCAAACAAAGTAGAGGCATATATAACTATTTCTATAACTTAACACTTATACATTTGAGAGATGACAGAAGGAAATAATTTAATGATGCAGAGGTACTAATTTAAACAAGTTGTCTAATTACATAATCTCAATGATGATAATAACTTTGCAGGGGCTATTAGGGAGGTCAAAACTCAACTGAGCCTTACCAAGTACTTCTATATTAGCTCAGATATATGAAGAATAACATAAATAATTACACAAATGACACTGACATGAACACAGACGCTGCTAGAAACTTAAACGAGAAGCCTTTGATTATCTTCAAGATTTCTAAAAATACAATAATGTCTCTGGTTCTATCAAAGTATCAACCCTTCTTACTTTGAATTACAAAGTTTTTATAGAGTCTTCTCAAAACTATCTAATCTATTACAGTCTTTTACAATAAAATAAAACTTATCCAAAATTATGTGGATAATTCTAATCAATACAGCTCAAAATAGAAATTTTGGCACTATTTTAGTGGAATTTGCACACTATTCGAGGATCTATTATCTAATTGTTGCCTTTAAATATGATTTTGTTGATTTTGTTGATTCTGATCTTGCTACTTTTCCCAAATTATTCCTTTAAATATGCTTTATCCTCATTCAATAAGTTAGTGGAACTTATCCCACTTATCATCATCTAGATATGAAAAATTTATTACTTTCCTAAATGTTTCATCTACCTCAGTGTATTTTTAAAATCTGATCTTGTTTATAAAGATATGGTGAATTTTATATGAAATGAAAAAATTATTTTTTAACCCCTCGAGAAAAGTGTTATCACCAACATTTCCTTTTACTTTAGTAAACTTGGAGTTGTCTATTGAAATATCATGAAGCTTCTTCTCATCATTTTCCTTCTAGATCAATTGACCATAAGAATATCTTAGTGATGAAAGTCCTTTTTGCTACAAAATAGAAAAAATTTTATGAAACCTCTTTATCTGAACTTCTAGGTTATGACACTTGTTTTCTTGTTGTAACATTAAATTTCTCCTTGTCAATACTTTTCTGACTTCAAGGACTACATCGTTCTTATCTTCAATGCCCGTTTCTTCAAGTTCTTCTTTAGTTTTTGAATACAAAACTTTGATGATTCTTGTTGATTCTCTAGGTTTGTTCTTGAGTTCCTCTTTTATCTCTACAATAGTTGTTTTTTTATTTTTGGACCAATTGCTCCTTTTCAAAAATGATTTCTATTGATGTCCAAATGTCTGAAATAGATGAATTTATGTCTACCTAAATCTTCTCTTTAACTTCTGCTATATTTTGTGCACTAACTGATTCATCCATATACTTTTCGAGTTGTCTAGTGAGCTTGAAATTATTTTGTACTTCTGCAAGATATGCATTATCTTCCTTGATTTTATTATCTTCTTCCTTTTGTAATAATGCCTTCAGTTTTTGAATTTCAATGTTCTTCAATGATATATATCCCATATATTTAGATAGTTGTTCAATTGAATCCTGGTTGGTTGACCCTATCTTTTTTGTTGAAATCCTTGCAATTACATGTTTCTCTTTTTCCTTCATAATTTTTTTCTCTGTCTACTTCCATTTTCTGAATTTGGATATTTTGCTTTACAATCATACACAACATATTTTCCTTTTCCTTCCCAATTTCCCCTACTTCATGAGCTTGAGGATGCTCTGTTGTAGGAAATTTCAATTGTTTTCTTAATGCTTGAATGTTTGCATTTATGCTCTTGATTATTTCTTGAGCAACATTGACATGTTTAGGATCTAATCCCAGTTTGATTACAAAATATTCTAAAGCTTTTATTCTTGTATCCTTTTCTAAAGATGAAATATTTTATAATTTAAGTTGAGAATGAACATTATTCAAAGAATCTTGCAACTTTGAACCTGCCATGGAAGAACTTGTCAAGGAATAATAAATCATCTCACCAATATGTTTGTGTAGATCAATTTGATCTATGTGATGAAATTGTTTTGTGTCAAAAGATAACACCAAAGTTTTTTAATATTTTGTTGTTCTTGGACTTGGGACATTTGGCTCAAGAAATGCCAATTGAAATAGTCCTCTGTCAAGGTCCAATGTAGATAATAGTCTAGTTTGAGTTGTAGAGGTCTTCTTCCAAAACTCAAAATAGGTACCATTCTTTAACATTTCATTCTTCTTCTTCATTTATCTGAGCCTAGGAAAAATACTTTGTTGACTAGAAGAAGGACAATTATATGAATCAGGAATTGCTTCATTAGTTTGATGCAGAGAAAACACTTTCTCACTTGATAACAATATTTTAGTATACGTTTATGTATTTCTAACGTCTGATGATTCTTCCTCTATATTCATCATCTTCTCCTTTTAAAAACCCTAAATTCTGTTGATTTAGAACATGAACCTGTAGGAGCTTTCTCTTGGTCTCTTTAACTCTTTCTCTTGAAGCCTTGGAGTTTCTATAATTGTTTGACTAGAAATTGATTCTTCAACCTCCTACAAAGTGTTCTCCTCCCATACCTCCTTATTGACATGTTGTTCAATTTTTGGTTTTGAGATATGAGTATAAGGAGTAGATTTTTGTTCAACTTCAATAGATGAAATCACTCCTAGAGGATCACAAGTTCAACTGAAACTTGACTTAATCTTCATTTGGCTCAATAAAATTTCAACCTCCTTGTCAGCTGCTCTGGTATTTACTATGTATAGATCAATTTGTGTCTTTAATTTGAATTGAGCCTTTTCTTTCTAGAAACAGAATGAATCACATCCATGTTCAAAATTTGTCTTAAGAATTCTAGAGAAAAAATTATCATGGGAGGAAAAATTAGTAGTTTGTATGGATACAACTCAAAACCATAAACTCTAATCTCTGTGAAATTATGATACAAGTACCAGTCTCCTACTTTTAATTTTTCACTGAGATGCAAAATCCTTTTAATTTATGTTGATATCCTAGGGACAACATCACAGCTAAGAAGACATAATGACAAATATAGGAATTGATCTAAAATATCGTTGAAAGAGTAATTTTCTGAATTCCTTCTGTGGCTTTCCCTTTCAAAATGCCACTTGAAAGTGAATAACAGATTGTGGCTTTCCCTATGAGTCAAGATTTTGAAGTGGCATTTTGAACCTTTCAGAATGATGATATAAAAATAAATACACCAATACAGATTGATTCTTAAAATACCTTTTTGCACTAAACTTCAAAAATTGTTCATAAATGATGTCTGAAATAAACTGGGCAAAGTTGAAAGAACGGAGGGATTTTTACCAAGTGAAAAGATTGAAAAAAACCATAAAATGACTTCATAAACCGACAAATCAATTTGGTAACCTAAAAGACAGCAATTCATAGTTATTACTTGTCTTGACATTTCAGTAAAGGTTGCTGAAGAATAAGGTGGATTGTGATGAGGTAATTCAGAACCCTAAGGCATGAAAGACTCAAAAATATTGACCCGTTGTTGAAAGGTAAGTTTATGGTATAATTTCATCAGTGAATATATTAAAAATGGGTGAAGGGAACTTGTAGGATTTATCTATAGTGCTTGGAAAATAGAATATGGGGTTATGGAGAACAAATATTCACCATTTTTTGCTACAATTCTCACACCAAGTAATAAACTCAAGGAAATGGTAAGTCTGGGGGAAAACAAATTGCAGTAACATGGATTCCCAAAAGCTTAGTTCATCACTGACATCTTCGAATTTTTGAAATTCCTAATTTTGGATTTCATATAGGTCGAATTCACATTTGGTTTCATTGATTTTAAAATTGGTATCTACCAGAGGGAATTCATCTATATTAGGGATAGGAGTAAGCATAGGGTTTTCAATAGAGATATTGACTTTTCCCTTCTGGATAAAAATTTCAAATTAAAAGAGAACAAAGGATTAAGAATACCTGGTAATACGTTGGCTAATTTAATTGGTTGATTGTGGAATTTTGATATCTTCTATCACTGAGAACTCGTGTAAACACCAGAAAGATGAGGGAAAAATATAGGTGGATGGAGGAGAAATGGTTTGTCAGATAATTTCGAATAACCATTATAGACATTAATTCTTGGCATGTCACCAAACAAACATCGAGATGTTGGCGGGAAGAAATAATTTTTTTAATGGTTAAATTGTTAAATCATCGAGAAAATAGTGGGGAGTCAATTTGGCGGTTTCTTTGGTGGAAGTGGTTTCGATGAGAGAAATTAGGTGGAAATTGGTTTGCGGGGGGTCTAGCATAAATATCTCGGGTTTTTGATGAGGGGGGTCCTATAATATTTAAGCGCCTCACACAACATGCTGGGTGTTTTGAATGAAAAAATTTTGTAGATGACCCCCCCACCCCCTCGTTAACTGACGGGAGTACAGGGAGGTCCCGCAATCATTTATTTCTCGTTGATTTAAGTGGAGATAATTAGAGGCATTGAAAACTGATCAACAGATAACTTCATTGGCGGAATTATTTTAACTAACATATAAATAAATTTTATTTGTGCCTAAACTTAATCAAAGTGACATTTATAACATAGTGCAACTGAAATTGATTTTTTTTTTTTGAAAACTATACAATTTAGAAATAAATTTCATAGGTGAAAAATAGTTACAACATTAACCCACGAAAAATCCCTTTGCAGCTCTGGGCTCTAGATTCTTCTTGCTCACTCTGGACACATGGAAATAAAATTGTCCCAAAGATGCGGAAGTGAGAAACACCAGGCTTCTTTCCTATGAAAGCCTCCTCTAGTGTAACTCGTCCAAGCAACCTGGGTGGACTCATATTTTGTAGAAATATTGCAGTGTCGCATGCCTCTACCCACAAGAACATAGGTATTCCCTATTCATGAAACATGGCCTTGGCCACTCCAACTGTGTTGTGGTTCTTCCTCTCAACCACCCCATTCTACTGAAAGTTATAGGGTGTTGTCAGCTCTCTCTTAATTCCTTCCTTGGTGCACACATCTTTGAAAGCATCGGAGACATATTCCCTTCCATTATCACTTCTCAATGTATTGATCTTCTTCCCAATTTTGTTTTCTACCAAGGCTTTATAGTCCATGAACTTGGAGAAGACATCCTCTTTCTTCTTCATAAATAAGATTCATGTTTCTAAGAACAATCACTTATGAAAGTGAGATAGTACCTATGTCTCATGAGAGATGGATAAGAGAATGGCCCACATACGTCTAAATGTACCAACTCCAAAATCCAATTGGCTTTGTTATATTGGCCTTGAAAAGATGACCTGCCATACTTTTCAAGTGTGCACCCCTTGCCCACATCATGCTGATCAAACATGCATTGTGGTAGTGTTGTGGCTATATGCTAAAGGATCTTCAATGCCCCATGATGCAAGTGTCCCATGAGCCTATGTCGAAGTTCTCCCATGTCTCTGCTCTACGCACTTCCTGCCTTGATGCTCAAGGTTACACATGTCGCTACCTACAACCTGTAGAGATTCTTCATCCTCACAACAATATGCTTCACTAATCCGGGAGCCGAGTGCTTCAGGTGAGCCTTGCCTCAGTTTAATATAACATCATAACCCTTGTATTAAAGTGTATCCACTAAGACAATTTTATTCTTCATGCCTGGAACATAAATGACATACCTGAGATGGAGAGAGGTACCAAAATTCCTCTCAAAACTGACAATACCAACTCCCCTAGTCATGTACTTTCCAGCATCTCCTAGCTCAATGTGAAACTACATGTACTTCTCCTCCAACTGGATGAAATACTCCTTGTTCCCGGTCATGTGGAAGGACGCTCTAGGATCAATGTACCATACGTTATTGCCTATTGAGCTTGCCATGAAATCTATTGCCTATTGAGCTTGCCATGAAATCTATCATTGAGAAATCTTTCTTGAAATAAGAATAAAATCCATCTAACTCAGTTGATGCATCCTTATGATCCTTACTAGAAACCTTCTTCCAATGAGGACACTTAGTGGCATAAGGCTCGAACTCATGGAAATGGAAGCACTTGATCTTGCTCAAATATTTCATTTGCTTCTCACCCTTATTACTAGACTTGACCTTACATTGGCCCTTATTGCCCTTGGATTTTTTTTCTTTTTCCTGTCAAGGAAAATTTCTCCTTGTCCTTTGTCTTTGTTGATCTCCTAGATATCATCCCTCGCAGGATTTCTTATTGAACACAATTTGACCACAACTTTTCCCAACTAGGAAGATTCTCTCTACCACTGATTGCATCTTGGAAATTCCCCCAATAATTATGAAGTCCTAGAAGTTAAAGACTCACAAGGTCATTGTCTACTATAGTAGCGCCCATTCCATCCAGATCCTCCTGAACCTAAATGAACTTGGAAATATACGTAATGATGGGATATCCTTTTCTCATCCAATTATTTCTTAGTGTGTCCTTCAAAGTAAGCTTCCTGACATCACTAGAAGCCTAGTAGAGATCCAAGATAACTTTCCACATCTCATATGTTGTCTTCTTCCCATGGAGATGAGGGACAATATGGTCTTTAACTCCCTCAAGAATGATCCTCTTGGCCTTGGTTTCATTCTTTTTATGTTGGATTAACTGTTGGACATCTTGAGGTATAAATATTTGATTCTTTAAAAATTATAGCACAACGTTATCTTCCAACACCATTGCGATCCTCTCCTTCCATGAGCAGAAATTCGAAGCTCCCTCTGAACAGCGATATGCCACCAGTCCTTGGAACGACATTCTTCTATCCAAAAAATAATCTTCAAAACTCTAATGCAAGCTTCCTGTTTAAATTATGTTCTTAATTTACTTAACAATTTAGTGTTGGTTTTTATGTTGATCTCTACTATGATACCATTATATTTTTCTCTTGAAACTCTGCAACTACTTAGATGAATAACTGAAAAATAAAACCAAATTTAGTTTCACCAAGATACAAAGTTTCTCAACAATTTATAAACAATGGAAAATAATCGAGAGATAAAAACGCAATCACACAAATTGACATTCTTGTTTACCCAAGAAACCCAAATGAGAAAACATGTTTTCTTTATTGTGGTATTTTATCGATTGATCTTGAGAAATTGGATCTATTACATTCACTTTTCTTCCTTCAACTATAATTCTATCTCTCATAACACATTTTTTCTCCTCACTGAATAGCCTTGTATTTCCCTTGCAATCCATGATCCTTGCTCCTATTTCCTTGCACACTAGCAACCCCTATTTCCTTGCCAAATCCTCCTATTTCGTAGTGCAAATTGTGGCTCCTATTTTCTAATGCAAGTCCCTATTTCCTTGCGCACTTGTGCCTACTATTTCTTAGTGCATAAGCTCCTCAAATCTACGCACACACAAAGATTGATATCACAAACTTGTTATGATCCTATGCCTTCATCCTCCTCTCTATATACCAAATTCAAGCATACAATTAGGCCTAGATAAATTTAGAAGCTTGAGTTCTGATTGTGAGTTAAATGAGAGTTCGATTGGTTCTCTCTCCAATGAACACTTGGATCCTTAACTCGTTCTCTCTCCAATCAAGACTGAAAACTAACTTGTTCTAACTGAACTTGTAATCACTACTTCGTTCTATATTCAAACTAAAGAAGAGTCCACGTAATTGAAGCTCCAACACCATGCATGCAAACTTGATTATTATTCTGGTAAGCTGTAAATAAATTCCAACTAATGAGCTCGCATTCATGCTAGAAAAATACTAAATTTAGGTCTTCACTGGCTAAGGCACAAGCTAGAAGACCTTCACTTTCTACATTTTCAACAATTTCATTAATAGAGTGGACCATTTCAAAAGAAAAGCAAAAATGTTGGACTTACATATTTGATAAGTAGAGTCCATATTACAATTTGCATTTCAAATGGAATGCCATATTTATTCCACACTGGTTGCATTAAGCATAGATTTATATAGCTTGTGCATAAGAGATTTTGGTGGTTGCTGTTTAACCCTAACAGGTTTCATCAATAGTTGGCACCAATAGTCAGGTAGTCTTGTCTGTGAAAATTTCTAGATATAAAAACCCTACTGCAATATCTTGATTTACTTCTCCTACTTGTTTGATTTAATTAACAAGTTATTTTCTGAAATATTCAATAAAATATCAAAGTAAAACTACATCCTACACATACATACAGATCATTTACTGAAGTATAGCACACACATGACAAAGGACACAGCATTTTTTAGACAATGTCCCCAGAAAAACTCAATGCGGGAAAACCGGTGCATCAGCTCTTAAAGGGTTTATTTATTAAGAAAAATATCTAAATACAATCAAGGGCACCAATAATTTTTTTCCTAATAGATAATTCATGGCAGAAGTACCTATCCCTCGGAGACAAAAAAATATGGTTGATTCATTCGAGGAATCACTCCTAACACTGTTAACGATGAAATAGGTAACCTGACCTCAAAACGGGAACTCTACCCCAAAAAGACTCAAAAAACATGAAAAAACACCCCAAAAACAAAAAAACAAAAAAGTGTATTCCAGAATGCACTTGGTTTTTTCTGAAGGTCAAATTTCAACATTTTATAAAATTATGCTAAAAACAAAATTATTTCTTGAAAAAAAGATTGAAAAAACACCCTCAAAACAAAACCAATTGATGCTGGAATAAAAAAAAAAAAATTGTGTTATATTTTTGACATTTTTAAAAATAGAAACAACATTTTTTAAATTTTAAAATTCAAACATTAAAAAAACCTAAAATTTAAAAAAATAAAAATAAAAATAAAAAATAAAAACATTTTAAAGCTTAAAATTTAAAAATATATAGGAATAAAAAAATAAAAATAAAAAATTTAATTAAAAAAAGAAAGAAATTATAAAAAATAAAATATAGAAATTAAATTTAAAAAAGAAAAAGAAAATGTTTATTAAATTTAAAATATATATATATATATATATATATATATATATATATATATATATATATATATATATATATATATATATATATATATATATATATATATATAATTTTAAAATAAAAAATTAAATTTTAATAAATTTAAAACTTTCAAATAAAAATTTAAAAAAAAATACATTACTTAAATTAAAAGTAAAAAAATTAAAAATTAATTAAAAATACAAAAATGAAAAATAAAATACAATAAAAATATTAAATTTTAAAAAATATATATTAAAAAAACAAATAAATTTTAAAAAATAAATTAAATTTAAATTATAAAAAATAATATATATATATATATATATATATATATATGAACTTAAATTAAAAATATGTCTATTAGATTTTATTAAATTTAAAAAAAATATTATTAAAATAACAAATTAAATTTAAAAAGAAAAATATTAAATTTTAATAAATAAATAAATAAATAAATAAATTTTGAAATAAAAAATAAATTTTAAATATAAAGAAAAAAAAAAAAAGCATTGTTAAAATAAAAAGTTAAAAAATTTTAAAAATCAATTAAAAATGAAAAATTGAAAAAAATAAATTAAAAAACATATATTAAATAAAAAATAAAATAAAAAACAAATTAATTTGAAAATATTAAGTTTAATTTAAAAAAATAAAAATAAAAAATCTAATTTTAAATACAAAATTTTAATTGAAATAAAAAAAAATATAAAAATTTTATGTAATTAAAAAAATAATAATTAAAAAATAAAAAATAAATTAAAAAAAATATTAAATTCAAATAAATTAAAAAGAATACAAAACTTATTAAATTTTAAAAAGTTAAATGGAAAAACTAAACATAAAATTTAATAATAATAATAATAATTTTATTTTTTTTTAAACCAACTAAAAAAAAGAAAAAATACAAAATACAAAATTTAATAAAAATTATTAACAAAATTTAGAAAAAAAAACAAAAAAAACAAAAAAAAATTAAAAACAAAAAAATGAATAAAATTTAAAAAAAAAAAAAAATTAAAACAAAAAAAATGTTATTTTGATCTAAGGGTTGGATGAGAATATTCAATATTGTATTATTTAATATTAGGAAATAAGGAAGGCCAAAGTCATTGGGGAGATGAATCCCAATAGCCTCACCTCCATGTATAAATACATGTACATTCTTCATCTAATACACATTCTGATTTGCGGAGTTACCTCCTGGTTTGACATGGTATCAGAGCCAGTCCCACTATTGGCATTTTTGCCTGTGGTGTAACTCCCTCATTCCTTTGCTCAGTCAATTTTTATGTATAGTTTTGTTGCTCCATTAGATTGATGCTATATACTAAAATTCTTCATTTTTTTTCTATCTCTGCAAATTCTACAGTCTCTGATTTCTGCAGGTTCAGCTCCTACAATATCTAATTATTTTGCAGCTCCTGCAATTTCTGCAGTTCCTGCAACTCTGTCATTCCAGATTTTTTTTTTAAAACGGCCTCTCGGCCTCTCCATATATCACCACACACAGCCCCACTCCCCAACGCATCTTACCCCCGCCCCTCACTTTTCCCCCACGCACTTTTCCCTCAGCGCTGTCTGCCCACACCCCTCCCCGCCTGCACAGAGTCCCTACGCTTACCTGTCTAACCTGTGCATACCATTCCGCTACATCCTACCCGCCCTCGACCCCTGGTTTGGCCTCTCGGCCTCCCCTCTTTCCAAACGTCTATCCATCCCACACTCCACTACGCTATCTCCCTCCTCGACCTGCGCTCTCAACACTCACCGTTGTTCCTCTCCCCGTGGCCTTTCGGCCCTCCCCGCCCTTCCTCTTCCATTTAATAATACCGCCTGTCCTATGGTATATACTACATCGCTTATACTCCATTCTCCGTGTTGTCTTTAACACCATTCCACCATTGTTCAATACATGTTATAATACGCCTGTCATACCATTCCATATTACCGCCTCCACGCGGTTTATAATACACGTTGTCTGCGCACACCATTGAATAACATCGCTCTCACATATTGAATACCACTCCATTATCATATTACCGCCCCCTCCCACCATAACACCGCTCCACTGTCATATTGAATACCACTCCACTATCATATTACCGCCCCCTCTCACCATATACCGCTTCCTTCCTTTTCTAATACCATTCACAATCATAACATCCCCCCCCCCCCCACCACACCATACTTTCAATAGAATTATACATATAAAGTCTCTTTCTTCAAACACAATATATATATATATATATATATATTTATTTATTTTTTATTTTTTTTTGGTGCAGAATTCAGTGTTTTTAGCAAAGTGTTTTTGTCCCCTTCAATTGAGTATATTTCCATAATTGAAGATTTTCTAGCAAAATTTTTCCTCTTCAAAAGAATTTTTTCCAGCAAAGTAATTATTTTTTCCCTTCAGAAGAATGCATTCTCTCATATCTATTGTAGGGGTGGTTCTCTCCGACAAAGAGAACTATCTTGAATGGTCTCGGAAATCAAGCACACTCTCATTTTTAATGAGTTGTGGAAAGGAATCTGTGAAGGACAAGAAGGAAATCCACCAGCAAAGCCCACTTTAGACAAGGTGCTCGCTATTTGGGAAAACAAGAACTGCAAGGCCTATGCCTTGATTGCAGCATCCGTAAACGAAGAGGTGAGTCGCCATATTTCATCATTTTCAAATGCTTATGAAGCCTTGAGCAAGCTAAAAGAACTCTATGACTCACATTCAGAACTAGAAATTGTTCAATTGATGATTAAGTTGTTTAGTCTTGAAATGAAGAATGATGATCCCCTTGCTTTAGCTTCAGAAGTAAGATCTATCATGCATGATATTGACAACACTGGTGTAAAAATTGACATACCTCTCATAGCATATGTTAAGGCATTATATCCGACTTACTCACATTATCTTGAGTCATTGCAAGCAAGTGGAAACCTTGAGCATATCACCTTTGAGACCCTTGAGAAAAAGTTTGCAGAAAGAGAGAAAGCTTTCGGGAAGATGACAGTCCCTTCGTCTTTTGAAGAGGCTGCATACTTGGCACATAGAGAAAAGAGTCATGCTCCAGATTCTTCCAGAGGAAGAGGTGGCAGAAGAGGAAGAGGAAGAATAAACTTCAGAGAAAGGGGGGGTAGGCAATCTGACAAATCTGATCTTCATTGCACACATTGCAATAAAGATGGACATGATGCATCCAAATGCAGGACACCTTGGGATAAAATTGAGCAGCAAAGAAATCAAGACAAAGGTAAAACTAATGACAAAGACAAAGGTAAAGCACCTGAATCCGCTCATTATGTTCTAGCACATTGTAACAATGGAGTAACTGAAGATTTGTTTGATGTTTCATTTACTTCATGGAGAGATGATTGGTTGCTAGATTCAAGAGCAACATGTCACATGACATTTAGAAAATATTTTTTTGAAGAATTCACTGACAAAGTTGATGGAGCAGTATATTTTGCAGATAAATCCAAACTCAAGCCATCAGGGCTTGGCACAGTCAGGCTTAAGTTGCTTGGTCTTCCAGATCATATTCTACATGAGGTTCTATACCTCCCTGAGTTGAGGAGAAACTTGTTGTCCCTGGTCCAAATCCGCCAGCAAGGACACTCCATTCACTTGTTTGATGGCAAGGCAGAGGTTAGAAAAGCATCAGATCACTCACTTTTCATGGAGGGAATAGAAGAAGGGAGACTCTTGAAGCTGAAAGGTTCATCTGCTCATGCTCAAAAATTTGCATTCAGTTCACATCATGATCAAGGTACATTCCCATCAGGTCTTTTATGGCATGCTAGATTTGGACACTTAAACTATGAAAGCCTTCGTTTGTTGAAGAAAAATGGTGTTAATGGACTGCCTACAATTCCTAGAAAACCTAAGGAATGTGATGCTTGTATTCTAGGAAAGCATAGCAAATAGCCATTTCATGATTCACACTCCAAAGCACATAGAAAACTTGAGCTTGTTCATTCAGATTTATGTGGCCCTATGCCTATTGCTTCTGCAAATGGAAATAAATACATGATGACATTTATTGATGACTACACCAGAATGTGTTGGATTTACTTATTGAAGAACAATTCTGATGCTTTTCAAACATTCAAGAATTTTCATGCATGGATTGAAAATGATGCACAAACTCATATTGGCTCTCTACGTACTGATAATGGAAAAGAAAACACTTCAAACGAATTTGAAAATTATCTTCGTTAACATGGAATCAAACATCAAACCACTGTGCCATAAAATTGATGTTTTGGGATGATGCAGTTCTATGTGCTGTTTACATAAAGAATAGGTGTCCTTCAAGTTCAATTAGAAACAAAACTCCTTTTGAAATGTGGCATGGCCACATTCCTTCGGTAAAGCATTTCAGGGTCTTTGGGTCCACCTGTTATGCCTTGATACGCAAGGGTCAAAGGAACAAACTTGGTGCTAGAAGTCGAAAATGTATCTTCTTGGGGTACTCCAATACCTCCAAGGGATATCGTCTCTATGATGAAGCAAATAAGAAGTTTGTAATAGCAAGAGATGTCATATTCCTTGAATCTTCCAAGAGTGACAAGGTTGTTGAGCGGCAACTTGATCGCCTGGATAGATTCACACATGCAAAATCTTTCCAAGAATTTGATAATCAGATTCCACATCTTGAAGGGGGGATTCCGATATTGAATCAAACTGTGGAATCATGTCCTGATGAATAAACAACCACGGATAACACATTGAATGATGTGATTGACAGAATTGGGAGATTGAATCTTGAATCAATCCCAACTCATTCAAATGACCAGCCTAGGGCATCTCAGAGAGGTCCTCCCAAATGGCTGACAAAGACACTAGAGAATGTTCATCCTGATGAGGTTGGAAAAACAGGAACAAGAAGTTCCACTAAACAAATCGAAGGTGATGTAGATAATTCTGATTCTCCTGTTGATATGGATATTGCTTATAACTGTGAATTGAGTTTGTCTACAGATCATGAACCAACTTCCTTCAAAGAAGCCGCTTCTCATGATGAATGGAAAGAAACGATGCAAAAGGAGTATGATGCCTTGATAAAGAATGGCACTTGGAAGCTGGTTGATCCGCCTTTGGGAACAAAACCAATTGGCTGTAAGTGGGTCTACAAGAACAAGTATAAAGCAAATGGCTCACTTGACAAGCACAAGGCCAGGCTTGTGGCAAAAGGTTTTGCACAAAAAGAAGGAATCGATTATGAAGAAACTTTTGCTCCCACAGCAAAATGGACCACCATCCGGACTCTCTTTGCCCTAGCAGCTCAGAATGGATGGAAAGTCCATTAGATGGATGTAAAAACTGCCTTTTTGAATGGAGATCTAAAAGAGAAAGTTTATATGTCCCAGCCAGAAGGATTTGTTGTAAGGGGTCAAGAACACAAAGTTTGCAAGCTTATAAAATCCTTGTATGGCCTCAAGCAAGCACCACGAGCCTGGTATGAGAAATTAACCGAGCATCTTCTGAAACTTGACTTCAAACATTTTGATCTTGATGATGCAACTTTGTTTGTTAAGAAAGTTGGAAAAATAGTTGTATATCTTGTGGTGTATGTAGATGATTTTTTGATAACAGGGAAAAATGAGAGCTATATTGCATCCATGAAGAAAGAATTGAAGAAAGGCTTTGAAATGACTGATTTGGGTCAAGTTCATTACTATCTGGGTATTGAAGTAATTCAACATCCTAAATATATATTTCTTTCTCAAAATAAGTACATTAGAGATCTTCTGAACAAGTTTGGCATGGATGAATGCAATCCCTTAACCACTCCAATGGAACAAAACTTGAAGCTCACATCTATTGAAGGGAAGGAATTTGAGGATGCAACTAAGTATAGACAGCTTATAGGAAGTCTTATCTACCTAACCACCACCAAACCTGACATTTCATTTGCTGTTGGAATCCTCTCAAAGTTCATGCAAAAACCTTGTGAAGGACATTTCTTTGCTGCAAAAAGAGTGTTAAGGTACTTGAAGGGGACTCAAGACTTTGGACTCAAATATATGCAGGTAGGCGACTTCAGCTTGATCGGATACTCTGATTCAAACTTTGATGGCGACAAAGAAACAAGGGTGTCTACTACAGGTTACACCATGAGTCTTGGATCAGGAGCTGTCTCATGGAGATCACGCAAACAGTCAGTTCCAGCAGATTCCACGACCGAGGCAGAATATGTGGCAGCAGCTGAACCAACAAAGGAAATTGTGTGGCTCCGGAAAATCCTGGAAGATTTGCAGATGAAACAGATGTATTCCACTCCACTCATGATCGACAACACTTCTGCAATAAAGTTGGCCAAGAACCCAAAGTTCCATGATCGAACAAAGCACATCAATACAAAGTACCATCTAATTCGACATCATGTTCAAGCCAAAACCATCCATCTACATCATTGTTCCACAAATGAGAAAACTGCTGATATCTTCACCAAAGCACTTGGAAGAGAAAAGTTTGAAAAGTTCAGATCGATGCTTGGGCTCACCAACATCCCTTCGGATTAAAGGGGGAATGTTGACACCTAATCCTATGGGTTGGGTGTGGATATGTAATATTGTATAATAAATAATATTAGGAAATAAGGAAGGCCAAGAGTCATTGGGAGATGAATCCCAATAGCCTCACCTCCATGTATAAATACATGTACATTCTTCATCTAATACACATTCTGATTTGCGGAGTTACCTCCTGGTTTGACAAAAAAAAAAAAAAAAAATTAAAACAAATCAAATTTCAAATATAAAAATTAAATTTAAAAAAAAAAAAAAAATTAAATTTTTTGAATTTAAAAAAAAAAAAATATATATATATATATATATATATATATATATTAAAAATTTTAAAAAAAAGAATTTTTTGATCGTGGTGGCGCCACCAATCGGCCTCCGGCCCAGGTGGCGGCGGACGCCGGCCACTGGGCGGGCGAGGAGGCTACATGCGGGAGGCCAATTCCGGGAATCGCCCTCTCGTGACAGGAAGGCGATCTGAGAGTCGGCCTCCGCCTCGAAATGAGCAATTCCGGGAATCGGCCTTAGCCAGTGTGGCAATCGAAACCGGCCGGGAAGCCAGTGGAGGCATGTAGCATCTTGCGCCCCTTGGCGGCTGGCCTCCCAGCCACTGGGCGGAGGCTTACAGCGCGCCACCACAATAAAAAAATTCTTCTTTTTTTAAAAATTTTTTCAATTTCATTTTTTAAAATATTTTTTTTTTAAATTCAAAAAATTCAAAATTATTTTTTTTAATTCAAATTTTTTATTTTAATTTTAATTTGTTTAATTTTTTTTGTTTTTTTTGTTTTTAATTTTGTTTTTAAATTTAATATTTTAGATTAATTATTTTTTTTAAATTTGAAATTTATTTATTAAATTTATTAAATTTTAATTTAATTTAATTTTTTTTTAATCTTTTAGTTTATTTAGTTTTTCATTTTTTAAATTTATAAAATGTTTCATTTAAAAAAAAAATAGTAAATTTATGGATATTTGTTTTTTAATTATTTGCACATGGTTTTTTTCATTTTTTTTGTTTTTTAATGATAGTTTTTTTTTTTTTATTCTTTTATTTTAATTTCTTTTTCAATTTTAAATTTTTTTTTTTTTAATTTTTTTTTTTTGTTGATTTTAAAATTTGTATTTTTTTTCTTATTATTATTATTTTTTTAATTTAAATTTTTAAATTTAATTTTTCTTTTTATATTTCTTTTTTTATCTAAATTTTAATTTTTAATTTAAATTCTATTTTTAAATTTTCTATTTAATTTTTTTTAATTATATGGTTTTTAATAACTTGAAAAAATGTTTTGATGTTTTTAATTTTTTGGTTAATTTTTGTTTTTTTCTTTAAATTATGTATGTTTTTTTTTCAAATTTTGTCATTTCTTTTTTGATATAAATTTTGAATATTTTAGTTTTTTTTTTATTTTTTTATTTATTTTTGTTTTTATTTTATTTTTTTGTTTAAATTTTTTATTTTTACGATTTAATTTTGTTTTTTTTTAACATTTTTATTGGTTTTTTTATTGTTTTTATATATTTTTTTTTATCTAAGTTTTGTGTTTTATTACCAACATGAAAATCACCACTTAAAAAAAAAAGGTTGATTCTGCATCAATACGTTTCAAAATTAGCATGAAAATCACCGCTCTAAAAAAAAAAAGTTGATGCTGCATCAATACGTTTCAAAATTAGCATGAAAATCACTAACATTTTAAAACAAATATTCATACTTCATAAATAAAAATATTAGAGTGTCAAAAATGTGCACAAAAAAAACAGAGGTGATTCTACATCACCACTTTTCAAAATCGGGTGCTTTTTATGCTACCAAAAAAAAGTAGGTAACAGTGCGGTTACCTATTTCATCGGTAAGAGTGTTTCCTATGAAATGCACTAAATACGAGCCCTTTCTGGCCCACTAGAACCCCAGGTTGTTGCTCCAGCCTCTATTCCAGCTTCTCCTACCCAGCATAGCCACTACGTAGCCTCTATGCAGCACCGGAAGGCCTTGCGTCAGCCTCTACGTTGCCTCTGCATGATCATGCTTGGGTTGTGTCCCTCTTGTTGGTCTCTGCGCTACCTGGTATGGATCTACCTATCTTCCTTTGTATTATCGGTCTCGGATTAGAATAATCCCTCATCGATATGCACCTCACAAGCACTGCAACCTCACTCGAAAATTATTAGCAAACCGCACCCCAAAATTTTGACTTAGCTCAAGTGCTACCGCTCTGTGTGTGTCCTCCAACTGACCCCAAGCCTTCCTTTAATACTTTTCTTGTTGAGAAATCAATGGTCGTGATCTAATCTCTAATCAACGGCTAAGATTAGAAAATACTTTATCCATGTTACTTAGAACATTCTCACCCACATGATTAAATTAATTCCATTTAATTATTTAATTTCCCTAAGTTAGACTTAAGGTCTCCATTAAAATAATTAATTTATTGAATAACTTTCACACCGGGTGGAATTTCTCCAAATGATTTCTGAGATTTGGATATCTCGTGTGTTCTAGCCCCTCCACAAAGTTTTGGAGCTAGAGCACATCCGATGCTACCCAAAATATCAGCATTCCCTCTTAGTGAGGAATGTGCTCTAGCAACACTTCACTCCAGAAGCCTTACTTTGATCTCTGGCATCGATCCCCTGTGTTGTTGATTCTTGGCCTGTTGCCCTCCATCCACTATGTTGCTTCTTTATGTACTGCTTCCCATGACTCTACTTGAGTCACTACCACATATGTACTACATCTCCCTCTCAAGTTGCTGCATCATGTTGCCCATAACACTGCCACCATTAACTACGGCACTACAAATCAATTGTTGAGAAGTAAGCAACTGAAGGACATCAACCAACAACTTACAAAAAATTCATTCTGGTTGCATCTCATCACTGAAGTACCCTCTGTTGTTTCTATGCTCTGTCTCTCTCGAGCCTATGTGTTTTTGGTGCTCTACACTATGTAAGCACTGCCCCTCTGGATTGTTGAAGTCCCATCAGCCTTTTCACTGTTGCTTCCACGTTATTGCTACCACTACACTGCGCTGCTCCAATATTCAGTCTTCAAGCACTTCCTTGTGCCTCTCCATGATCCTCTACATCCACGAACTCCAATCATCATGCTACTATCTTTAACGTCTCCTGCAGCTCGTATGTGATCCAAGAGTTTGGGCACCTCAAGGATCATGCCGTCACCATCTGCATCTCACTCTACAGATCTATGTCACCCCACCTATCCTCTCAAGGTACATGAGCACTCATGTCCACATCATCATCGCTGACATCATCCCCTTTCACTGTTGTTGCTTTGGAATCTAAATCTTCCTTGCCCTTGTTCTAAGGAAAAGTATTGGAAAAGTGTCCCAATTCGCCACATCTAAAGCACCAGAACTTGGAAAGATCCTTCTTCTTCTTCCTTTGCTACCTATGTCCCTTAGATGTTAGGGCTGCATCTTCATCCTCCTCTTTCTTAATCTTGACTCCTTTGTTGTTGAATTCCCTCTTGGTTATCCTCGTAATCTCCTCCTGTCGAAGGATTTACCACGTCCCCGCAATTTGGGTGTTGTGCTATGCCCAAGATACTTTTGACAAAGGCATCCCACTCATCTGTGACATCTTTCAGGGTATTCGTCACCATGATTCCATCATTAGGAGTTTCCCCCATGGCAATCAACTGATCTCGGATAGTCTGCAATCTAAAAAGGAAAGGATCGATTTCCTCTCCCTTATGCATCTAGAACATCTGCATATGATTCTCCAGAAGCATCTTCCTCTGGACGGAGCTACCTTAATACAACTTGGTTAATATTTTCCACACGTCGTTTGTCGTCTTCTTCTCGGTAATATGCGAAACCTTGTGATCTTTCACTCCATTCATGATCAATTGTTTAGCCCGCGCCTAATTTTCATTAAATTTCTTTATAGCATCAGCATCAGTCAGCACAGCCAGGACGTTATCGGCATGGTATCTGTGACCATATTCATCAAGGACTGTCAAGATTCTGGCTCTCCAGATGGAAAATTTAGACACATCATCTAACCTATCCTGATCTCTCATTCCATACGGGGCCATCTCTACTTAAATTGTCGAATCAAGTGCTCTTCTCCCTTCTGGGTTTCTTGGCGATACAAAAGACCGGATCTGGGTTTCTTGGCGATACAAACCCTCTAGAGAATATTCTCCCTCTGACAATTGGTTTCCCTCTCGGAAATCCATCACCAATTTTGTCTAATAAGCCCTCTACGATCACTCCACTTGATCGAATCTCAGATTTCTTGGCTAGAAAATTTGTTGAGGAAATTTTTCCCCTTACTTTTTCAAACCTGCTAGGCACTATTCTGCACCGACAGAAACAATTTCCCACCAGCAACTTCGAAGATCAGAAAAATGCACTTCCAGCCACGGTAATTGGCACAACGTCACTCCCTCTTGGACCGTGTAACCCTCTACAGCCTGCGTCAGCTCAGCGTGATCTTGACAAGCTCTGTGTCACCCTTCTGGGCCTGTGTTAGCCTCTACATCAGCTCTGCATGAGCAGACTGGCTCTGTGTCACCCTTGCAGGGCCTATGCATTATCCCTTTAGTGATGTGTTGCCTCTTTCTGAATGTGTGTAGCTTCAGCTGCCCTCCTGTAGCAAAAAAATCTTCAGCCCTATGTTGATGGCTTCAACTTTATCTATAATCGCTCTGATACCATGTGAAAATTTTTGAAAATAGAAACCCTACTACAGTATCTTGATTTACTTCTCCTAATTGTTTGATTTACTTAACAAATTATTTTTTGAAATATTCAGTAAAATATCAAAGTAAACACAATTGTAGCCTACACATACATACATATCATTTACTGAAGCATAACACACACATGAAAAAGGACACCTTATTTTTTGGACAATGTCCCTGGAAAAACCCAATGCAGGAAACCAGTGCAAAAACTCTTAGAGGCTTTGTTTATTAAGAAAAATATATGAATACAATCAAGGGCACCAGTAATGGTTTTCCAAAAATAGAATTCATGTTGGAAGTACCGATCACTCAGAGACAGAAAATATGGTTGATTTAGTTGACGAAGTACTCCTCTAAAATGCACTGAACTCGAGCCCTTTCTAGCCCACTGGAACCTCAGTGTTTCTCCCCCAGCCTCTGCATCAACTTCTCCTGCCAAGCGTAGCCGCTGCGCAGCACAGGCTGCCCTGCATCACCCTCAAGGCCCTGTATCAGCCTCTGCGTGAGGCTGGCTAGGTTGCGTCCCTCCTGCTGGTCTTTGCGCTGCATGGTATAGATCTGCCTATCTACCTTTGTATTCTTGACCTTGTATCAGAATAATCCGTCGATGGTCTGCCCCTCATAAGCACTGCAATCTCACTCAAAAATCTCAACAAACTGCACCCCAGAATTTTGACTTAGCTCAAGTGTTACCGCTCTGTGTGTGTGTGTCCTCCAACTGACCTCAAGCCTTTCTTTAATACTTTTCTCGTTGAGAAATCAATGGTTGTGATCTAATCTCTGATCAACGGCTAAGATTAGAAAATACGTAATTGATATTACTTAGAACATTATCACCCACATGTTTAAATTGATTCCCTTTAATTATTTAATTTCCCTCAGTTAGACTTAGGGTCTCCATTTAAATAATTAATTTATTGAATAACTTTCACACCAGGTCGAATTTCTCCAAATTATTTATGGGTCTTGGAGATCTCATGTGTTCTAGACCCTCCACAAAGTTTCAGAGCTAAAGCACATCCGATGCTACCCAAAATCTCAACATTACCTAAAGCATTAAACAATTGAAAGAGGTCTGCAATTTCTTAATTAACCACTGTAAGAAAAACTAAACATACACACCAAACCATGATACCTTGATGGTGTATTGGCATTTAGCATATTTAGAGATCTAATTTAATTAGACAACAAAGTACAAAGTAGTTTCACTAAAGACTGACTTCTCAAAGTTGCCTAGTTTTTATTATTATTTGGCACTATTAATTGTTGATTGTGTGCAAGTTATACCAAACAAGAAGCCATCTCACTGACCCTCAATAGTGTTATAGAGTAGTTTTGCATTGACTTACATAAATAATAGATACTTGGTAACCATAATGAAGATAAATATATTTTCATGATGGTACGAACAAGAATCACAATACAATTCCATAAGGAGATGTGTTGGTGAAGTGTCATGGATACAATTCCACAAGGACCTATGTTGATGAAGTGAGTGGGTGATAAGTCCCTCATTTTTAGTTCAAAAACCCTCTTGCCTTTTTCCCTTTTATTCTAGTTAACTTTGGAGGTAATTTTCACAATTTTTTCCTTCCCCATGGCTTCCTAAGCTCTAGAATATGGTGTCACCTTAATTGGATCATGAGCACTAAACATGGGTGTGATTCCCCATCCTTCAACTAGGTCTCAACCTTCCAACGATAGTCCAACAAATAAACACATATACAAAATCATCACCTAATGATAATTTCCATATTAAGTAAATAGTAATCAATTATATGGTAAACCAACAAGGGGATAATGAGTCCCAAGCACCATATCTTGCAATCGCCTTAACTCATTCATTATGGGTGTCACATGGGTAATGATAATTATTGATGTATAGTGTTGATGAGTGTGGATTTTATCATGAGTATTGATGAGTGTTGATGTATTTTATTAATAGCTTGTTTATAGTAATGAATTTTATTACAATTTCCTTAAAATTAGTGTAAGTCATTGTTTACAAAGTTTTTAAAGGATTTCCTTCTAATGGGTTTCATTAATTCATTTGAAAGTGGAATTGCACTAAATTATGAAAAAGTTACTCTTTAATATATATATATATATATATATATATATATATATATATATATATATATATATATATATATATATATATATATATATATATATATATATATATATATTGGGGAGTCATACGAAGCTTTGTGTATTTTTAGGACTTAACATTGTTTCAGACATGTGACAAGGAAGTATAGGGTGTGCAAGACTAACTTTTCAAGCTGCAGTGATTGTCTTTTTTTAGGGATTCTCGGCCTTCTCTTTGGAACTGTGGTTATTTTCTTTTATGCTGATATATGGTTCATATCACAAGTATCCTGCATTATGGTTTTTACAATGAAATAATTTAGTGGCAGTATTAATTTCGAACCTCTACAAACAAGCTAATTGATGAGGTGGAATACAATGAGGACAGTTTGTATTTGGACTTCCATTCATTAATTAGGGGATGGTTATGTGTGTTTTTATATTCATAGTTTGATGCATTGGTAGTAATGGGAAAATATTGGACCTTGGTGAAGTCCATGTTGGTTTTATTGAAGTGGAGATTATAATTTGAACTAGTGCGCAAGCCAATGGATTTACAAAAAAATTGGGCCATCCTTCCTGGACTTCCCATGGTTTTATGGTCCAAAGATATGTTGCAAACCATAGGAGAAAAATTGAGCCAGTTCGTAGGGATGGAAGAGGATTACCTAACAATATATGATAAAATATGTGCATGGGTTCTAATCAAGGTCGACATGTGCGATGAACTGGTGGAGGAGTTGGAGCTCTGGTTTAAATGATATAATTGGAGACAAATCATGTACTGCAAGAGAATTTCCTTCCAGTGCTTCACATGCAAACACATAGGACATCTCCTAGACTAGTGCGAATGCAAATTTCAATGAAACTGGGCTGGAAAAAGGTTTGGGTTAAAAATTATTGGTCATGGAAGCCTATGCTTGATGAAGGTGTAGTGTGTGAGAACAATTCCATCAACATGGATAATGATCCTTCCAAGGGCCCACCAGTTGAGGTCAAGATGATGGCCTCCAAAGGTATGAATGTTTCAACCTTATGCAAAGTTATTTATGTGGACAATTTTTCTTCCTAATTATTTTGGTGGTGTTTCAGCTAATATACTCCCCTCTCTTACTTGGGAGGAGGCTTGTGCACCTCCTATTTTCTCCCAGGATCTGGTAGTTCCCCCTATAATTTCAAAGACATTGTTTATATCAACTATTTTTCATGAGGCCCCACTAATTGTGTCATACTCCCTTTCCCCCTCGACGACTCTAGCTCTTCTCTCTCTCTTCCTGAACTTGATGTTATCTTTAGAGAATCAAATAAAGGTAACAATATCCCTGGTCAAAGAAAATATGCTTTAATATGACTCCTTAACTCCTCGTTGAATATTGTATCTAAAGGTGGCCTAGGAGAAGGCATACCTTCCATTGGTCAAGTGGGAAAATGGTCTTTCTTGCCCAAATCCCAACAGAGGGCCAAAGACGACATTTGAAATGGAATGAAACCTACCATAATAAGGGCCCTTGGAGTTAAAACATCCCTGGCAGGGTCTCTAAAATGATAGTTCTCTCTTTAAACATAAGGGTGGGGGCGCTTGTAAAAAATTTGCCATCAAACGTCACCTACAATCATACAATTGTGACATCATTCTTTTGCAGAAGACAATGACAAATGGAGAGAGAGTTCTCGCAGTATTAGAACCATGGTTAAAGGGATAGACCTTTAGCACCCTCGATGTCATTGGTCTCTTCAACGCTTTTATAGCAACTTGGATCCCATCCCTTAGGGATATTTCTTCCATGTCTCATAAAAATAATATTTCAATGAAATTGGAATTCAATATCTTTAAGTCTATGTGGAAGTTAACTAATTTGTATGGGCCTTATTCAGACTGCGAGTTATTTTGGGACAATCTGGTTACATGAGGGTGGTTATCTAACACTTATATTATATTATCTAACGTTGTTAAGGGAAGTTTGGGTTGTAGTCCTCTAGCTAACCCCTTGGAGGCTTCTTTTGTCCCTTTAACTAGTCGACGTGGCTCTGGTTAAGATATCTCCTACTTGGAAAAACCTTTGATTGTCTAATGATGTGTTATCCAAAAGGATTTATTAATTCTACGTATCAAAATACATCCTTTCTCAAAAGTTACTAATTAAATCCTAGATTGTTTCTGATGGAATATCACACCATTTCCCTATCCTTTTAAAAATGGAAGTTGATGAGGAAAATCACTTGGACCCTTCCAAGTTTGACTACTCCTAGTTAAAAATAGGTGAATTCAAGAATATCATGGAAGAAAATTGTACTCGTAGAAGAAAAAACAAGAAGCGGCACTAAAAGACATCGAGAAAAAAAGTGTTGACAATTTTCTCTTAAACTTTTAGGGAGTATTCACAATGGAGTATTTATATTCCATTAGATCCTTGAAGGCTTCGAAGAGGGACCATGTTTTGGCAAAAGAAGATTTCCGGTGACAAAAAATTAGAGTTGTATGGATCAATGAGGGTGACAATAACACCAAGTTTTTTCACAATTATGTTAATTTTCAGAAAAATGTGAATTTGATTTGGGAAATTGAAAATCGGGATTGGAATATGATTTATGTGTTCAAGGAAAAATTAGAAGTTGGAGCAAACCACTTTAGGAAGATTTTCACTACTCCTTAAGGATGTCCTCTCCTCAAAATGTTGGAAGCTCTATACCTATTCCCACAAGTTATTTCACAAGATATGAAAAAAGTTCTAGAGGAGAAAGTATGAGAATCTGAAGTGCTCATTGCTTTAGCTTCTATGCAAAAGGGGAGGAATCCTGGCCTGGAAATATTCATTATTGAATTTTATTTGGAATTTTATGATTTTCTAAAAGATGATATCTTGAAAGCGGTTAGAGAATCATATGACAATGGACTTGTGCATGGCTCTCTGAACACAATGTTCATCTGCCCTTCATCACTAGGCAAACCCTATTACATATACATTTACACGTTACATGTAAATTTATCCCCATATATGCCCCCCTTGGCATCAAACCATATACATTTAACCCACTATTTTCTCCCATTGGGGTCATAACAAAATACATTAAAATTTACTTGTGGCTAACATTTAAAATAAGAATGTTCTTATATTGAACAGGTGGAAAAAATTATTTACTCCCAATATATTTCATATTAGTATAACTCTCTTGTTCATAATAATTCCCCCCCTTGATTATCTATATAATATATTATTAATTTGTTCACTTTCATTTTCCGCTATGAAGTTTACAATTTCTTAAAATTAAATCTTTCATATATTCAATGTGCACATTCTTATATAGAGGCATTTTATTTCCTTGTGAACATTAATGTTAAAAATAAGGAGAAAATCCAAATTATCTCATTGACCTACTACATATTTTAAACTTCTTCATTTGTTACAATTGAGTTATATAAAGAAGTCAATAAATTTTGTCAACAATTGCTTGGATTTATGTCATTTGTATGTCACTCAAAGTCGATGGGTGATTTACAAAACTAGCCACACCTCCCTCTCCTATGGTTCTCCCAATCAACTCTATGTTGTATGGGATCTCAATAAAAATTACTCGAAATGGTGAGACCCACCCTCATAGCAAAGCTATCAAAGTTACACTACCTCAATCACCCAATCAATTATATGCCCATTCTAAAATACACTTATCTATCTCTATTTATGTATTTAAAGGATCTTGTTATTCTTGAGTTTATGGGCTCTCTGATTTTCCAAGTATAATTAAAAGTCTCTAATGATAATTCCTAATGAAAATTCCAAGGAAATTATAAATCCCCAATGATAAGTCCTAAAGATAACTCCTATGATAGTTCTAAATCTCCAGTGATCATAATTAATGATGATTCAAAATTTCATGTGCCTACACATGGCTATACACATATATTTGTCATCATGATTTTCATTTAATGATTTTATATGAAAAATAATTCACACATATATGTTCCTTACATCCCAAATTTAGGTTTTGTATGCCTAATATCTACTAGATATCAGGGGAAAACCACATAGTCCAAAATCTAGGTTCAACATGCACACAAACATAGAAATATAAATAATGGTTTCATGTTTGCCTTTTATACAAATACTCCTAAAGTTAAACAAGATTCCCCCATCATCATTCATTAAGACCATTGTATAGTAGTCTCCATGCTCTAGTTGATACAGTGGGTACCTTTTCAATCATATCCATATGTGAAATACAATATTGTAAGGTTGAATTTTATAATGATAGAGATTACTTGATGCAAAAGCATCTAAGAAAGGACTAGTGCACATGGTAGAGTAAGAGTTGAAAGGGAAGTCAGATGAAAGTTTATATGTATAGAGATTGAGTTCACAAGAGGTTAGGCATGTAGAATATAGGCACCTAGAAGGGGATCATATGCAATACAAAATACGCATAAAAATGCAAAAAAATTGCATGAAGAGTGTTGCTTTACAAAAGTTGATACAATGTGCATGGAAGGTGAAATGCAAACACAAGGATATTGGAAATAGTGTTTTCAATGACGATAACCAATGTCATTGATGTCAAAGGGTAAATCAAAGGAAGCAGTAGTATCATTGATGTCAAAAGATAAGTCAGAAAAGAAATATGATAGTTCGATGTCTTGACAAGTTCACATAAAATGATGTCAAATTGGCTTGAATTTTATCATTTTTTTTTTGAATTTATGATGCTCAAATGAGTCTATGGATGGAATGGTTGGGCAGTCCTCTCCAAGACCTTTCCAATAATATATCACACTTGGTCAAAATCTTCCTGAATAAGAAGATATGATAGTTTGGAGTCAGTAATAGCAAAAGGGGCAGAACGCCAATTTGTAATGAAAATAACCAAATTGTTAAATAATGTGCATATTTGGATTGGATTCATCATTTTAAGGAAAATCAACGACTAATGGTGTGCGAACTTGCACAATATTTAACCAAATTAATGTTTGAGAAACTTTGGGAGATCTAGCTATTGATAATCACATGAGAGATGGATAAAGCTTTAAGTTGTGCGAAGTTTAATGAAGGATGTGGCACCTACATCATCCAATGAAGTAGTGACACATGGAAAGTGTCATTATAACCCTATGTTTGGATGCCACATGGACCCCCCAGCATAGCTGATAGTGACGTGGGACCCCTAACATGGACGCTGAGGTGGTAGATCAAGAATGGTAGATGGTTGGACAGATGAAATGTGGCAACTTATGATTGTCTAAAGGATGATGATGTAGAAATGATGACATGGAAGGAAATGATGATGTGGGATCACAACATGATGCCACATGGCATGCTGAAATGGAAATTTTAGTTGACCAATAGGGGTATATTTTCATGACACATGGCACCACTCGGTGAGTGCCACGTAATGTCATGATGATGTCAACATGAGGGTGACCCTTTACCCCTAAGTCCAGTTCACATGGCATGGTCCCATGAATTTTCTTGAGCATTGACACCTATACAGAATTAGAACCCTGCTTGTATATAAATACAGGTCGTATGGCTTGAGGGAAGATGGATTTCAGATGAGCATGGAAAAACATGTGAAGGTTTTGACTTCAAGGTTTGAATGAGGAATACTATCCTGGAGGTCGATTTTATGAGATAGTCCCTATGGTTTGGCTCTCGTTGCATTGTGATTGGTCTGTAGCATTTTGAACTGGCTCTCTGTGGTTGGAACACAATTTTTAGCTTGTCTCATGTAGCAGTTTGAGTTAGTTCTCTGTGCTTGGTTCGCAGTAGTTTGAATTGGCTCTCTGTGATTGGTTCATGGTAGTTTGAATTAGCTCTTCGTGATTGGTTCATGGCAGTTTGAGTTGGCTCTTTGTGATTGGTTCATGGTAGTTTTAATTGGTTTGTGGTTCTTTGAATTGGCTCTCTGTGAGTGGTTCATGGTGGTTTGAATTGAATCTCTATGAATGTTTCGTGGAATTTTGAATTGGATATCTATGATTGGCTTGTGTCATTTTGAATTGGATCTCTGTGATTGATTGGTGACTCTTTGTGATTGATTTGCGGCTCTTTGTGATTGGGTCATGGTAGTTTGATTTTTTTCTCCGTGATTTGTCTGTGGCAATTTGAATTTGATCTCTGTAGTTAATTCACAATAGTTTGAGTTAGTTCATGGCAGTTTAAATTGGCTCTTTGTGATTGGATCGTAGCAATTTGAGTTGGCTCTCTGTGATTGGTTCATTGCAGTTTGAATTGACTCTTTGTGATACATTCATGGTAGTTTGAGTTGGATAAATGTGATTTTCCCTACAAGTCTAGTTCGACCATCATGGCAATTTGATGTGTGTCTCATGTATGAATACAACTTATGCATGACATGGCTTTTCGTATCCATATCTGATTAGCTCCATGGCGTAATGTGGCTTCTCATTTGGGCAGCTTGATTGGCATGACTTGGTATGATTAGAAATAATGAAATAAATATGTTTTGCAGGTTTACAATAGCCAGTTGGTGAAGTGTGTTCTGGAACCTAGGGAGGTCATGGGTTTGAGCTTAGTCGAGTAGCCAATTTTTTTTATTATTATATTTTTCCAACAAAGTGTAGTTTTTTCAAACAATTAAGTAGACTAGAGGTGTGGTTTTTTTAGAAAAACTTCCAAAAAAGTGAAATTTAAAGGCAGCAAACCAAAAGGGTGAAATATGTAGAACAATTCATCTTTATAATGTTTTTGGGTTAATTTGAAGAAAATTTGACTTTTGAAAAAGAGGTTATGTTTGGAATTATTTTTTAATTTGAAAGAGGGGAGCTAAAAATTGTTTCCTGAGAACAAGGGTCATGGTTATTCTCAATATGAACTTATGAACAGGTTTTGAGATGAAGAATTTGCATAAGGTGGATGATTATCATACAGGTTGATTTGGTTATGATTTGAAATTATGGCTCCACTCTAAAATGTTGTGAAATGTGGTCCATAAAAATTTGAATAAGAAGGTGGGTGCCTCCATTGAGTTAAGTACCTCAATCAGGTTGAATCCTATTGCAAGTTGATCCTTTCATATCATTGACCTTGGTGCCTCAATCAGGTTGGTGCCCACTATAAGTCAATGCTTGCAAATTTTGGTGAATGGTGCCTGTAAATTTATTTTTGCGGGTCGGTGCCTGCGAATCTATGTAATAAAAAGTGAAGAAGATAAAAAAAAATTGTGTTTTTCTCCCGCAATATTTTCCACGTAGATTCATTGTTCTCTTATGATGATGTGATGATGTTCTTTAATGATGCATAATTATGTTTGCGGTTTTTATTGATAATAAATTGTTTTAAATGATGAAAATTGGTCATTGCACTGATTCACACCTCCCCCCCCCCCCTCTTAGTGTATCATTTGTCTAACAAAGGATAGGCATACCATTTTCATAATTATTGCACACAACTCAAGAAGGAAATGCTTTGCAGAATATTACAATGGTTATGCCAAGGAAGGAAATTCAACAATCAACAAGGGATATTAAAAGTTATATTGACTGGGAATAAATAGGATGGTAGTCAAAAGGAGTAGCTTAGCCATTCCATATCTAGAGGAGTAGTTTATCCAATCCATAAATATGATGGTAGTGTAGAGGACGGTTCAGAAAATAACTATATTTCTAGGTTATCTATTCGAGCATAAAATCTCTATCGATATTGATGATGATGATGATTAACATCAATTAATACCAAAATTAGTCTATTAGATGTTAAGAAATGTAAGAGATTACTTGGCTTTATTTAAAATTGTATTCTTATGCTCAAAAGGAATTGGGAGAAGAATTCCAAAATCACCATAGTTTTTACAACTTAGAAGTTTGGGAGATCGATATTGTGACAAAAAAAAAATTAAAATCCAATAAATTTGGACCTCAACATATTTGATCCATCTTCAAAATTAAATTTTTCATTGGTTAAATTGTATTTTTGACTGTATCGCTGCATTCAACACCTTAAAATCCCCTTGGTCACTTAGATTGTGTAGACTACACAACTTAAACTTGCAATTCCAACAAACCTTTTTCAGATTTCAAACAAAATTGACCAAAAATATACTTGTAAAAGGGCCAAGATATAGAATAGTGAGACTACTTGAAATTTTTTAATCATATAAAGATTTTTTTTTAATTACTTTATATAATATATACATTTTTTAACCATATATAATAGGTGTAGTCTAATTTATAGAAAAAAAAAAAAAATTCGTTTTCACCAGAATCTGGCGATACAATTTCAAGCAAGAATATGATTTTTTATTGTTTAAAATACATTTTGAATGCGTAAATGGATTCAGAACCCAAAAAAACCTTTGGGCACTCAAATTCTATAGATTAAACAACTTACACTCAAGTTTTTAAAAATATCTATCATATTTAAAATTAACCAAAAACAATGTCGTGAAAAATACCATTTTGTCTATAAGTTAGATTACGCCTATATAACATATTCATTGTTGACATTCAAATATTTTGTAGAGAAAATTCTGAGAAGAAAAATGTGTATAGGAATTTTAATCTGTTCAATGTTTTGTGCGGACACTCCACCCATCATCAGGGACCAAAAATCATAATGATATCAAAAGAGTGTTGAGGGGTCCTTAAATAGTGAAGGAAAAAAATAGTTGTTAAGGAGGTAATAGTAAACTAATCAAGGTAATCGCTAAAGGAAATGAATTAATTGGGTTAAGGGACCAGGTAAGATGTTTGAAAAATAATTTGAGGAGATATATAATAAATAAAATCTAAGGGAAAAAAAGGGTTGTAAGGTTAAATATTAAAGGAGAAAAAAGATCAAGAATATTAACAAAGGGGAGAGAAACCATAAATAATATTATATAATTAAAAAGCTAGAGAATAAATTATATAGGATATAAGAGCGAAAGAGGGGTGGGGGGTGGTGTTGAATGAATAAAGGTCGTGAGAGATGGAAAGGGAATCCACTTTGAAATGAAGCTGCAAGGAGCTTTGATTATTGTATATAAAAAAGGCGGGGGTGGGGGGGGGGGGTTAAATAGGAGAACTAGATTGTTAAATATTAAATATTTCAAAGGGACAGCTAAAAGAAGGAAGGGGGGTGAGTTTAAGGAAGAGAGAAGGGAAGAATGAGAAAATAAAGGGAAATACGCTAGAAAAGACAAGGAAGAGGAAGATTGAGAGAAGGGGGGCAGTGGGGGAGGAAAAAACTCAATGAGTGAGTTGAACGATGATGAACTTCTAAGATCGGCTTAGCTTATACTCGTCTTCCCTATTGATTTTTTTTGGTGATTCTCTATATCCAAATATTCCTGAATGATTCAAGATTTATTGTAAAGGGACAAAAGCGAGGATTTTAGATTGCTCAAAGAAAATAAGGTGTTTGGAATTAAAAGAGTGCTCATCAATGGCATATTTTGATAGTCGATGATGGGTGGTATCAACCATATGTTCTTTGAGGTGGACTTTGAAGGGACATCCCATCTATCCAATATAATACTTCCCACAAGAACAGGGAAATTTGTAAACTCTTCAACCTAGCATGGGGTTTGTTTTATCTTTAGTTGACTGGAACATTTGCTTCAAAGTTTTATGATGTTTAAATATGGTTTCAATGCTCCTTTTTGACAAGATATTAGCCATGAGATCAGTGATTCCTTTTATGTAAGAGAGAGAGAGACCTGGCCAAAGGGAAGAAAGGAATCAAAGTGGTTACATTTAGGGTTAGAGGTGGTATTAAACACTTTATTTATATGAGAGGAGGTGTATACATTGGCCCTGAAATCTTGGATTAGGTGGGTTTTTTCTGAGTGAAGGAATTGGGGAGCATAAATTGTAAGGGCGAAGGAGATAATATTTTTTATAACATATAAATTTTGGTATGGATAATGGTGAGAAAGGCAGTGAAGTGAATGACCAATATTAGTCTTCCTTTTGTATGCCTGATGGGTTAGGGAGTCATTAGGAAGGCGGGAAATCAGGATATCCAAGAAACGAAGGGATTTAAAAGATTCAATTTCCATGGTGAATTGAATGTGAGAAGAAATGTTATTAGTATGGGAGAGAAATGAATTAAGTACAAGTAGGCCATGTTTCCAGATGAAAAAAGTGTCATCTACAAATTAGAACCAACACTTAGGATTTTGATGCCAAGAGTTGAGGGCTCTGGTTTTAAAATATTCCATGAATATGTTAGCCACTATAGCAGATAGGGACAAACTCATTGCAGTACCTTTGGTTTGCTCATAGATGGTACCTTTGAAAGAAAATAAGGTGGATGAGAGGTATATTTGAGTAAGGTTAGGATTTGCAACATCAAAAATATTTTAAATTAGATTTATAGCTTCAGAAATTGATATTTTTGTGAACAAAGACACCATGTCAAAGATAACTAAAATTTATTGTTCATCAACATGAATTTCTTTGGTTTTGAGAATGAAATCAGAAGAATCTTTACTGTAAGAGGAGGCGGATCCCACAAAATTTTTAAGGTGTTTTCCTAAACATAACCTAGGAGCATGGGTAGGGGCTTTGATGGCACTAACAATAGGTCTAAAGGGGATGTCAAGATTGTGTATTTTTTGTTGTCCATATATTTTAGTGGTTTGGGGGGGTATGGCGAATAAGATAATGTTGAATGGAATAATTTATAGATGATGATTTTATAGCTTTCATGACAAGTTTATTTCTAGAATTAATGGGGTTTTTAGGAAGGATTTTGTAGGAAGAAGAAGAAAGGAGATCAAGCAATTTAAATTCATGGTTGGTGGCGTTCATAATGATTGTCTCATTTCCTTTATTGGCCTTGAGTATAAGAATGTGGGGGTTACTATTAAGATTCTTAATTGCTTGGACTTCATATGGATAAATTAGGGTTAGGGGGTTCGAAACGACGAATAATTGTGCCACATTCTTGTCAAATTTCTTTAGCGGTATGAGCAAGAAGGATTTGGAAAACTAATTCAATAGAAGAAAGAATATCTTATTTGGGGATATAGTGAGGGGATAAGGAAATATTAAATCATTTCTCCAAGAGATGATGAGAATAGGAATAAATATCATAGTATGATAAATTATCAACAAAAGAGGGTTTGGAAAGGAAATGGTATCCGAGGATTGGGACAATTGTTAGGGTTAGTCGAAGCATTTGAGAGAGGCATGGATTTAAGGGGAGGATTATTGATTTGATATGATATATATTTATATAGGAACGTTTCAGAATACATATATAACCATAAACACAGAGATGCAACATAAATAAATATTCATTTCAATAATATCAAAGAAATGAGATATGATTACATATTAAAAAATGGAAATAAACTAGATCGGGTGATGGTAGTTTATCTCTGAGAACAGATGTGCCAGATACATGCCTCTGAACTATGTTACAATGAGGCTCAAAGGACTATTTATTATTGAGAAACAATGTAAAACCATAAAAATCCAAAAAATTAACACTAGGAAATGAAGTGCCAAAATTGTGGGCCCCATTGGGGTAAATTGGTACATCAACTTCCTTGGGTTGTAACTTTGGAATACGATCTTTGTTTGACATGCAAAGTACCTCGTTAGAAACATATATCCAAGGACTACAACGTTTTACTGCAAAAATTAATTGAAAACTCATGTTTTCCCATTTTCCAAAAAAACATCATTTAGGGCCTCAAAACGGCTCTGGAAGTTCACGACCCGAAAAACAGCCAAAAATAGTAAATTGTGCTACAATTAAGGAAACTAAAAAAATGAAAGAAAAAATGGTGAGAGTATAAGTGGAATAGGTTGGTGTCCACCAATATCCACCTGGATCAGTACTCCCCCCTTAGGAAGCAATGGTGCCCATTGCGTTGAGTGCCTCCATGAGACGAGGAAACTCTTGTTGAACTTGGTCCCTAGTGAGCCACTTGCCTTGGTGCAAGAGAGGGCCAAATTTGACAACCTGATACAGTTGGATATTCTTTGGGTGTGTGTTCTCCATTTATGTGTCCATGATCTGATCAGTTGTGGCATGTTCCATGCAATCTAGGTTTAGCTATGTTGGTGTGATATGTTCTGCAACGTCTGAGGTGTCTGGTATTGGTGGAAAGTATGGGCGAAGGTGATACACATAGAAAATTGGGTGTATGCCAAGGAATGGTGGAATTTTAAGCTTGAAAGCATTGTCCCCAACATCCTTGGTGATAGTGTACGACCCATATTGAAGCGAGTGAAGCTTGCGGTGGGGCCCATTGAGGCGCTCCTTCTGCAAATGTAACCAAACTTTTTCACCCACATGCAACTTATGTGACACTCGACATTGATCATGACGCTACGTGTACTTAGCATTGGCTCTGTCCAATATTTCATGGAACTAATGGCGAATGTTCTGAATGTGCTTAATGAATTTGTTACCCTTGTTAAATTCAAATTGGACATGAGTCGAATCTTCATAAGTAGTTGCAAATGGTATGGTCACATCAATGGGACATAGTGGCTGGAATCCCAACCCCACTTGAAAGGGTTTGTGGCATGTTGAGTAATGGAGAGCTCTATTGTAGTTGTGTTGGACATATGGTAGAATTTCATGTGTGTGGATGCTTCAAGTTGTACATACGCAGAATGTGTGTGATCATCTTGTTAACAAACTCTATTTGGTCATTAGTTTGGGGGTGGAAAGTTGTGGAATTAGTGAGATTGCTATCCAACATCGACCATAGGCTTAACCAAAATGTGCTCGGGAACCTCCTGTCCTGATATGAGATAATGGATTTTTGGATCCCAAAGTGTACCCACGCTTGTTCAAATAAGAGCTTAGTAGTGCCCTCTTTTGTGATACTCTTCTTGCAGGATGCCAGAATGACCATCTTAGAGAATCTATCGATGACCACAAAAACACAGTCATTTCCATGCTTAGTAGAAGGAAGGACTGACATGTAATCCATGGAGATGGATTCCCAAGGTAGACTAGGAGTAGGAAGAGGAGTATATAGGTCTTGCTTCTTGATGTTCATTTTGGTAATGGCGTAGAAAGTGCAGGATCTGAATCTACTTACCAAGACCATGTTGAAGGTTCAGCCAATAAAAATACTTTTTCATCACTTTCACTGTTTTCTCTACTCTGAAATGTTTAGCGACCCGACTGTTCTGCACCTCCAAAATCATCTTGGCACACTTGCTTGAAGGAACACAGATATGTCCTAGGTGGCATAACAATGCACCCTAGAAATGAAAATTTGGAACTTTCTTGCCTTCTAGGAGTGTCTGGTATGTGTTGCCAAATTCTGGATCACTCTTGTAAAGATGCGGCCACCCCAAAGTCTCGTGCCCACAAGATTCGAGCACAATGGTCAGCACCATGACCAGTAGTTAGATGAGGCAATCTTCAACATTATTGGTGTTTCCCTTCTTGTACTTAATTTTCAAATGGAACTGTTGTAGGTATGTGGATCATTTCTGATGGCGATCATTCTACAACTTTCCTTGTGTATGTATGAACTGCAGGGGTCAGTGGTTTCTATGGATGATTGTTTCCTTCCCCATAATGTAATGCTTCCATTATCGACAGACATGCATAATGTAATAGGTGATATAATTCAGAATCTATCTGAAAGTGTCTCGTTGTGATATTCGAATGGATTCCCCTACTAAGTAATAACTTCACCAATTGCATAGTTGGAGGCATTTGTTTCAATCTCAAACAGTTGTTGCAAGTCTGGTAATCTGAGCATTAGTGCAAATTAGTGACAATGCTTCAACTCGAGAGAAAAAAACCTTTTGTTCGGATTCAAACCAAAATAAATTTTATTTTGCTCCGCCCTTGGTGAGTTGACTTAAACGCCAAGTGATATGAGAGAACCACAACACGAACTTGCGATAGAAATTGGAAAAACCCAAAAAGTTGTGAAGCTATGTTAGAGTGGTTGGGATTGGCTAATATTGAATGACTTGTATCTTTGTTGGGTCCACATGCACACCCCGCTCATCAATGATGTACCCCAGATATTGAACTGGGTTCATACCAAAAGTGCATTTCTCCAAATTGACACACAATTTATGTTGTCGCAGGGCTTGAAGGACCTATCGAATATGGTGGAGGTGTTCTTCCAAAATCTGGCTAAAGATCAGGATGTCATCCAAATACACCACCACGAATGAGTTGGTGAAGGGTCGCAAGATGTCATCCAACAGCCTCATGAATGTTTCAGGGGAATTTGTCAACCCGAAAGGTATGACCAACCATTTGAAAAGGCCCTTGTTGTATTTGAAAGCAATCTTCCACACATGGGAGGTTTTGATTGGTACCTAGTGATAACCAAATTTCAAGACAATCTTGTTGAAATATTTTCCCCCTTTGAGTTGGTCCAGAAGGTCATCAATATGTGGGAATGAATACCTATTCTAGACAGTGATCTTATTCAATTCTCGATATTCAATACAGAGTCTCCAGGTCTGATCCTTCTTCTATACCAACACGATTGGGTCCCACACGGTAATGAACTTGATCTGGTGTGCCCTTTCTGCAACAACTCCTGAATCTGCCTCTTGATCTCATCGTTCTCAAGAACATAGTGTCGATAAATTGGCCCAGTTGGTAGCGGCATGCTCGGAGTCAGATCGATGGAGGGCTTGACCTGACAGTGCATGGGTACCCCTATGGGTGAGGTGAATATTTCCTTGTACTCCTCCATGACCTTTCCCATCTGTTTCCGATGTGCGGAGGAACCCTTTCTGAAGTTTGTGGATGTTCCCACAATCTTCTTCTTTCCCTGAGTGTGAATCATAAGGAAGACAAATTTCCTGGTCTGGGAAATGATCTTACTGTATTTCTTCGTAGAGATCAAAGAGATGGTGGTATGCGGTGCTACCTCCGGTATTATGTATAACTTATTGCCCAAAGTAATAATAACAGTGCGAGGCCTATGCTCATACACAACATGACTCTTCCACAAGTATGGTTGGACTAATAATACACAAGAGGAGCAACATCACACAACACCTCATCTGTGAAGGGCTTGATGTTGTATGGAAGGTGACATTTTTGGCTGAGCATAGACCTCGTCCTTGGTGAAGCCACCCGATGGTGTATGGTTGTGGGTATGTTGTGGTAGGTAGGCCTAGCTGCTTCATGACCCTTGCTGAAATGAGGTTCTTTTGGCTCCCGTTGTCGACAATGCACTGTAGCGGATAACCCTTCACCCACATTTGTCAGTGGAAGAGGCACTCCCCCTCCTCTGGATATTCGGGCTCAATATTTTGGATCTTGGTGGTGGAAACAGTGGAATAGGGCTCCACGTCAATAATCTTCTTCCCTTTATCATTCCCCTTGTCAGGTTCTGACTCATAGTCGAAACATGCATCTAATTCGAAAGCCTTCACCTCAGCCACTAGTGATTGTTAGGCTCGACACCCACTTGAGTTGTGAGTGGGTATCTTATAGAACTCACACCATTTTCCCGTGTCCTTATTATTCTTCGTGGTGTTGCTATTTTCTTGCGGCTTTGATAGGTTGTCTTGGGTCGCCCTGCCTTGGATTTGTCCTTTATTCTACGGTTTGGGGGAGCCTTTCCCTTTCTTCAGATTCGTAGATCCAAAGTCTCGCTTCTTCTATTTAAATTTTTGCTCGATCTTGACAGTGTATCGATAGGCGGTGTCGAGCGAGGATATGTCCAAGAGATTCATGTCATATTGGATGTAGTTGTGTAAAAAAACGGCGGTACTTGAGTACCAAATTCAGCTCATAATCCTTAATACCCAAATTCATGTGAAGGGTATCAAAAAAATTTGTTAACTTTGGCACGTCTTTCTCCCTTCCCTGCTGCAACGTAGTCCCATTTATGTATTTATCTTCATAGCTCCTGAAAGGGTAATACGGCTCCTTGATGGCATCTCAGAAATAATTCCAAGTGTGTGCAACCAAAAATATGAGGGTTCCCTCTCGTCCTCTTCTCACAATAGGTTTCCCAACAGTCCTTTACATGGGGGGAATCTTTGAGGAGTGAAAAAGTAATCTTTTCCCGATTGGAAAAATCACAAACCGAGAAATATCCTTCTAACAGATTTAACCATTTATCTATGACATCCGCATCTATCTGGCCTTCAAATATGGTGATATAAAAGTTGATTTGTACCTTAAAGGGAGTGGTGCCTCCATAGTGACGACTAGATGAATATGCATCACCTTTGGGTAGTAGTCAAAGGATATGGGCCAAGTTTTCCATCATCGTGTTCCTCTATCTCTCAAGGGCTTCTTCGACTCAAAGTATTTTGAAAGGATATATTGCTCCCTCATCTTTATTTTCTTACGCCATGGGAAGTTTTTGAGGTTTGTGAGGTTGGTCTTGCAAAGGTTCAACCAGTTCGAGTCCTAACTCCTTATACCCTAACCTCGTTGGGGACATTCAAGGAAAAACAGAGAAAGAGAAAACTGCTCTAATACCAATGATCTAGACTTATACAAGAATGCAACATAATTAAAATATAACCATAAAAACAGAGATGCAACAAAAATAAAACTTCATTTCATTAATATCAAGGAACTGAAATATGCTTACATACACAATGAAAATAAACCATCTTGGCGATGGTAGCTTATCTCTGAGAAGATATTTGGTGGTTTCATGCCTCTGAACGATGTTACAATGAGGCTCAAACACCTATTTATTATTGAGAAACAATGGAAAACCCTAAACATCCTAAAACCTAATCCTAGGAGATGAAGCATCAAAATTGTGGGCTCCGTTGGGGTAAATTGGTACATCAACTTCCTCGGGTCGTAAATTTGGCATACAATATATGTTTGACGTGGATAATACATCGTTATAAATATCTATCTAAGGACTACAACATTTAACTAATAACTTCTATTACAGACCCACATTTGTCCTTTTTCCAAAAAAACTTCGTTTAAGGCCTCAAAACGGCTCCGGAAGTTCAAGACTTGAAAAAATGCCAAAAATATTAAATTGTGCTACAATTAAGGAAACTGAAAAATTAAAAGAACCAATGGTGGGGGTCCAAGTGGAATATGTGGGTGACCACCAATATCCACCTGGATCATGATCATTATTAATTTGATTATTTATATCCGAATGGCCAAAACCTTTATTTAGCATAGGGGATATAGAAAAATTAGATGTATTATAAATAATAACATTATAATTATTAAAAGAAACACTATTATGAGGAATGGAATTAATTTTTTTTTATTTTACAATCATTATGGGGAGAGAAAGAAATAAAATAATTGAGCTTTAAATAAACAGACTCAAGTGATGGAAGTGAAGTGGATTGAATGATGGGGTTTCCAAGGATTAAGGATTCATTCTCCAATGGATGTGTGTAGGTAATGGGTGTGGGCATCCCTTGAGAGGAATGGAATTGAAATAATGTATTTAGGAATAACATTGTCTATATTTAAATGTTTATTTTATTATTAACATATTTTTAATTACATGTCAATATCACTTAACTCTACATATTGAAATATTTTATTTGACTCACATTGAATTTTATTATTATTATTATTATTTAAATGTTATATATTAATTTAATATTAATAAATGAATGAATTATTCATCTTCCTCTTATTAATAATATTTTTTAAATATTATATATTAATTTAATATTAAGAAATGAATGAATTATCCATCTTCCTCTTATTACTCTTGTTATGAAGTAATTGAATTTTTTTACTTTCAATTATTCCTTCTCATTGGGCATTGAAATATTTTCTTATTGTTACATTAATTTTTGTGTTTTTTGGTATTTACTTTCTTTCTATATGTACATATATGTATTAATTGATATTGAAATAAATTACTAGTTAAGATGGATATTCAAATAATTTATGTAAGTCCTATATTGAAATATTTTTAAAAATGATAAGAAGTATACATCGTCCTGATATTCTTGAAAGTGAAAATACAATTTTTTTATTTCTAATTACCTTATGTCTCTCTAAATTTTATATAAAATTATGTTACTTCACATGGAAATCATGATATTTTATTTATGGTTGAGATTACGAGTGAATATTTTTACATCTCCTTCATGCTCAACAACAAATCGAGCAAGTACAATGAGAGTGAGATTATTGATACACCTCCTTCATACTTAAAAACTAACTCAGAAAGAAAGTTAGAGTGGGATTATTGATGTTTTATAATTATTTTAATTAAAAGTAATGAAACATTATATTCATTTTTTTTATAGTTGACATTATTTTTTCACTTAAAGAAAGTTTTATGTTTATTTTATTTTGACTAGTCAACTTGAGGTTGAGTACAAAAGGAATTACGTATCTCCCTCAAACTAGGTTGTAAAATGAGCCTCTCAACACAACTAGTATAGATCCACATTAATTTATGGATCTAGTAATTGCTAAGAGGGATCAAAACTCATGAGGTGCAAACCTCTTTTTAGAGGGAAAAACTTGAAAATTTGTTTCCACTTTGACAAATTTGATTTTTCTTGATGCTTGATAGATTCTTGGTTAACATGGATATATATTGGTTACATATATAAATCATGTGTAATTTTTCATTGTATAAATTGAATTTTTTAATGTATAACTCGATTCAACATTTTAAAATCCCCTTGGTCACTTAGGGTCAAATTTCATGAGGTGAAAACCTCCTTTTTAGAGGGAAAAACTAAAAATTCGTTTTCACTTCGAGAGATTTGATTTTTTTTAAGCTTGATATATTTGTGGTTAAGATGGATCTATATTGGTTAAATATTTAAGCCATGTGTAATATTTCACTGTATAAATTTCATTTTTGAATGTATAAATGGATTCAACACCTCAAAATCCCCTTGGTCACTTAGATTGTGTAGACTACACAATTTAAACTTGCAATTCCAACAAATCTTTGTTGGATTTCAAGCACTTTTTTTTTTTTACAGTAATGAGAATATTTGTATTAATTGCAAATTTTTTCCCAAATCATAGTTGTGCATCAAGTGTGACATTATGGTTTTCTCCCACCTTTAGGATCATCTATAAACTCTTGAACCAAAATTATCCTCTAAAAAGAAATACAACCAATACTAAGCATATACATCTTTGGAGGTGATTACCTTCTAATAGAAACCCAAAATTGAAAAAAACTTGCAGTACATATAGCCTACTTAAAAATATAATCCTCGATTTCAAGAGATTTCCTTGAATCCACGTTGACTAGCAAACAAGCCACCCACCCCCCACCCAAAAAAAAAAAATTGATATTTGAAAATAGGATTCATTCTTAATCCACTAATCCTCGATGAGGGTGATTGATTAGCCAAAATGAGGCATCAGGATTAGGGTACTCCATCATGTTGTCGTCTGTGGGTATTAATGGTGGAGGTTGGCATGGCTCTCCCTCCCTAAGACTATTTTATATAGGAGCAATTCCCTCCCACACTTGTGATTTTGAGTATTAACACTCCCCTACTTGAGATAGTTAATGTGACAAGCAATTATTTAAGGCTTCAATATTTTAGCGAGTTGAGGAATTAGAGGGAAAGGGGTTATATCGTGTAGCTCAACTATGTTTATTTCTGGTGGATGGTTTTGCAATATTTCGTTACACATAACATGGGTGTAGCACTAGCAGGGAGTCAATATCATTTCCCTCCTTATTCCCTACAAGTTCTCTGTGTTTCTTTTGCTCTGGGTGTATTAGGTGTCCTCTCGGTTCTTATCGAAGACACTGTCCAGTTTGGGGATTGGTAGCCTCGTGTGATTTTTATTGCATGGCTTCTGAGAATTCAACAAAGATCAGTGGTGGAGGTCACAAGTGAGTGGTCTTAGTCTTTTGGTATTCTACAATGCTTGATTTTTTATATCAAGTAACTACCTCTTATCGGCTCTGTTTGTTGCATGTTCCTATGTTGAATTATATTCTAGCCACGTTGAATTTTTCCTCTCTAGTGGGTTCATTTTTTTTGTATTTGGGGATCGACACTTGGAGAAGTCTTGAGTTTATCTCTGTCTAGTGGAGGGACTATTCACCTGTGGGAAAAAAGTGTGGTTGTTGGAAATTGTGCTGAGTTGGGTAGGGCTGGTGTTGACTAGGGAAAGTGATTTTGGAATATTTCTATTTGTTTACATTATTTTTCTTAAGCAGTGGGAGGTTTTATTTCTCAGCTTCCTGTGGGCTCATGGGTGTGTGTTATTTCGCTTTTATGGTGGATTTATCTGGTTAAGTGGATGCATGGCCTACCTTTGAGCTAGAGGACCCCAAGGAGAAGGGGGTTCGAGCAAGCTCGCAAGCCACACACGGAGGCAAATGATAAAGAGGTTGTTGCAATATTCCACGTGGTGACTCCCCCTATCACACATAAGGATATTCAAAAATGGGAATCCCATGTCACTAAGTAGCATCTCGCTAACTTTGATGTTGATGTGTTTGATGAGGTATCCCACTAGCTTCCTAGCCCTGGTCACACCAGGGGAAGAAGGAACTAGTATATACAGTCAGTCACTCTTCACTAGTAGCTTAAGACATTGTTGGGTTGTGTTATTCAAGAAAAACATGAAAATATAAATTAAACCATCTCCTTCTTGAATGAAATTCATAGGAATCAGTGAAAGATACAAGATATTTTGAACATGTTGGATGTTTGTCTTTCTCACATGGAAAAACATATCCAGTGTGATTTCAGGCTTTAAGAGCCTCCCGATGTGAAGGCAGATGACCCTACCATAGTGAATGAACTCTTAAACCAGATGTTATGTAGTGGTTTTTTGCATGATGTACTGATTATTGTTTTTCCTATTTAGATGAGGTTATTTTTATTCCTGGTAGTTTCATGGACATATTTTCTACTGGTCTCCACTTATGGTTTTCATTATGGTACAATGGGATTGATAAGGTTTTCAAAAGAACCAGCTATGTAATGTGATTATTTTAGGAAATTTAACTTAACTTAATATATATATATATATATATATATATATATATATATATATATATATATATATATATATATATATATATATATATATATATATATATATATATATAATTTAAATATATATATATATATATATATAAAATAAAAATAAAATAAAATAAAAAATTAAATTAAATAAATAAATAAATCCACTAAGTGATGGATGATGGTCTTAATTGACTATTAACCATAAACTCTCCAAAATTCAAGCACATTGGTTGGCACATTGATCTTCTTCCTAGTTATTATCCCTTATAATGTGCTTGAAACTCATCTTTGGGATATCTTTTGATACATTCTTAATCTGATTTAGGAGATTATCTAGAACTTTGTCTCTATGGGAAGATCCTTGGACCAAATATTGAGTTATTAAAGGGACTCACCCAATAAAATTAGAGAGGAGACCTGAAGTGATTTGGTGAATAATGCCTTGGAGTAAACCATGGGACTTTTCCTGATTATTTTTTATATTCACCAAGCTCCAAGAATACTCTAAAAATTTGATTGCTTTGGGGCCATAAAGGACCACTCCTCCTCCTTCCACCCCTAATTTCAAACAAAATTAACAAAAAAATATACTTCGAAAAGGGTCAAGATGTAGAATAGTGAGACTATTTCAAATATTTTAATCATACGAATTTATTTAGTTCAATTGATTTATATAACATATATGTAATTTGTCCACGAGGTGTAGAGTAGATTGTGACAACGTGTTTTGTTAAGGCACTCTGTAATGTAAAGGTCATCGGTTCGAAACTTCGTGGGCAAAAATCCAACCATGCTAACATCCAATGTGGCCTAGTCTGGGAGAAATCCTTGGTGATTTTGACGGCTTAGATGCCCTTGAGTCATGACTACTCAAACCACATGTTAGGCATGCTAGTCATCTCACGATTCACATTACCTAGCAAACATATATATATAATTCATTCAATTCTTCATATGAAATTAATATATAGCATCTAAAAAATATTAATAATAGTAAAAAATATAATGTGAGTCATAAAAAAAATATTTCAAGATATAACATAAGCTATATTGATTTGTATTTAAAAATATATTAATAATAATAAAACATATTAATATGGAAAATATTGTTCATGAAAAATATATTTCAATGTCCGTGTTAAATAAATATTTCAATGTTAACATGGACATTGAAATATTTATTTAACATGGACATTGAAATATATTTTTCATGAACAATATTGTCTATATTAATATGTTTTATTATTATTATTATATTTTTAAATACACATCAATATCGCTTAGTTTATATCTTGAAATATTTTTTTATGACTCACATTAGATTTTTTACTATTATTAATCTTTTTTAGATGCTATATATTAATTTCATATGAAGAATTGAATGAATTATACATCTACCTATGATTATTCTTATGAGGAAACAATTAAATTTTGATACTTTCAATTAGTTCTTCGCATTAGGCATTGAAATATTTTATTATGGAATATATATATATATATATATATATATTATAGTTAACATGGATGTTTAAATAATTTATCTAAGTCTTGTACTGAAATAGTTCTAAAAATTATAAGAAATATACATCTTCTCACATTCTCTAAAGTGAAAATATGATATGTTTTTTTCTTTTAATTTTTTTTTCTTTAAAGTTGATATTAAGTTATGTTATTTCGCATGCACATTAAAATATTTTATTTCTGCCTAAGAGTGCGAGTGAAATATTTTGGCATCTCCTTTCGAGTGAGTACCATTAGAGTGGGATTACTAATGTTTTACCAGTATAGATACATTACTAGTATATATACATCTTAACCATGGATCTAGCAAGCCTCGAGAGGAGTAAAATCTCTTGAGATGAAAACCTTTTTTAGAGTGAAATTTTGAAAAAAGATTTGCACCTCCAGAGATTTGATCCCTCTTGTAATTCTAAAGGTCTATGGTTAACATGGATCTATACTGATTATATATGTATAATTTTTTATCTTTGAAATTGCATTGTTGAATATATAAATGGATTCAATGACTTAAAAATTCAATGGATATTGTATTATGTAGACTACACAACTTAAACTTACAACTCCAACAAATCTTTGTTGGATTTTAGATAAAATTGAATTTAAAAAACCTTAAAAGGGGCCAAAATATAAAACAGAAAGACTACATAGAAATGCTTTAAACAACAAAAATTATTTTTTTCAAATTTTTAACCATATATGATATATACATAGTTGAGATTGAAATATTTTACTTAAAATGGTCATTTAAATATTTTATCTATGGATCTTGTCCACATTAGATATTTCTTTGTTATTAATATATTTTTAAATTCACTCGAATATTACTTAACTATGCATATTGAAATTTTTTATTATAATTTGGATATTATTATTATTATTTTGTAAGTCTAACAATTCTATTAATCGATAAAAAATGAATTACATCACATCACATTACCTCAATCTTCCCCTAATCATGCTACACAACATTACATTTTCCTTCCTAGACTTAGGCTCCATGATTATACATTGGCTTGTCTTTCTGGCCTTTCCTCTTACGAATGTTTATCCAACCTGAGAGATTGTATGATACAACCACTTCCTTTCCTTGAAATTTTTCCATTGTCGAGTGATCCAACATATTTTTTTGCTCCTTGTCACTAACTGAATGGTATAATTCATGGGTACATTTTAGCCCACTCTTTGGAGATGCAAAAATTATGGTTGAATTTCATGTCATACCAATTAATGGTTGAGCTTCCTCCCTTGATGGATGACATGGTGTATCATGAGTATGAGTTGGATCTGCAGAAGCAATGTTTTCATCAAGAGTCTTATGATTCTGATAATTACCCGACCCATGAGCCACAATGGACTTAGAACCATTGGGTCCTTTTGGATATTGCAATCCATAATTTTTCTTCTTGGCTTTACGGTGTCAAGAGGTGCCTTGTGAATATGAGAAAACATCATGTCGGTGTCCAAGCTGTTACTAAGATCTACAATGAAAAACTATATTTTCATAATCCACTAGTTGCGAATAAACCCTATTTCCCCATTTAATGGGGATTTTATCCAGAAATCCTTTGAGGTCCACTTCAAGGCAAATGCGAATAAATGTGTGAGTTCCTTTCATAATCCTTTATGTGTCAATTTTGATGAAGAGGCCTAACAAATTTCTCAAATATTCTATGATATTTGGATGTGTCAAATGGATGGGAAAAACCTTTTATCGGTTCTCTAACTTCTAAGAAAAGGCAATTAAAAATCCTTTTAAGTATAAATGTACCACAACATCTAGAGACTGGTTCTAATGAACCCACTCCTCAAGAGCCAAAGAAGAAGGTCAAAAATCATTCAAACGACAGATAAGCAATTTTTTTTATATAATTTATAGCTATGAAACTTCTTGTAACAATTTTCACCTCAAGAGAAGGGGTTTTAGCTAACTACTTCACCACAAATGTAGACCCAGAGAGATATTTAGGGTTTGGCAAAGGAGGCCCCGGTTTAAGAACATATTTAGACAATCTTGGTGGGGCTAAGGTGGATGCACCTTCCCCTTTGGCTCCACCTCAAATTCCTGCTACCATGTAAATCATGGCATCCTTGGTAGTTTCATATTGATTGAGGAGCTTTTGATCTTGAAGTTGTTGACCTTCATAAATGAGCCAAAATAATTCATAAGGAATGCGCATATTCTCCTGTAACCTTTTCGCAAGTGAGAAAACAAGATTTGAGTTTGAAACCTACAAAGAAAAGTATTCCCCTAAGATTGGTTTCACCAAGATCGGGAAACTCTCCAATTTTGAGCTCTAGATGGTTGCAAAACCCGCATTTATAAACCCTTCAGCACCAATCTTACTTGAATCCCTAGAAGAGTGATTTCTTTTTTCATATTATTATTATTATTATTTTATTATCATATTTTGAATGTCACATATTAATTTTATATTAACAATTGAATGAATTACACATGTATTTATTATTACTCTTATTACAAAGTAATTGATTTTCTTTTACTTTCAATTATTTATTTTCTTCAATATTAAAATATTGTATTGTTGTTAACATTAAATTTTCTTTTTTGACATTGAAATATTTTTAAGAAGTTTAATAACTATTTATCTTCCTTACACAAAAAAAAAGAAGTGAAAATATAAAGTAATTATTTTTAACTTGTTTTATCTCTCTAAAGTTAATGTAATATCAATAACAAAGTGCACAATCAAAGTGGGATCCTTCATGTTTTATAAAAAAAATTAATCAAAACTAATTAAAAATGTTTTTTTTTTTTTTCTAAGAAAGATTTAATTTTGATTTTAAAAGGGACAACTATCAACTAGAAGTTTAGCAGGGAAGGAATTATACATTGGAGGTGAGGGAATCTGGCAGAAATCTTGATTTATGTTATTTAAACTCGTTTTTTTGACTGTATATATGGTTTCAACACCATGAAAAACCCTTAGGGCACTTCCATTTTGCATGTGTTACCCATCAAGCTTGTGATTTCAATGAATTCCTGCCACATTCTAGAGAAATTAGTCCGAAAAAATCCGAGTCTCTCAACACAATAATTATTTTAATTAAAAGTAACCAAACATATATATTCATTTTTTTAGTAGACATTGTTTTTTATTTAAAGAATAATTTATTTTTATTTTAAATGGGACACGTTCAACTTAACGTTCAACATGGAAGAAATTACATATATCTCTCATACTGCGCTATAGAATAAGCAATTAGGTAGATGGTAGGGATTTAACCTCCACAAAATATTCTAGAATATCCATCAAATATTGAGATTTGTCTCAAAAGTAGTTATGCCCTTTCTACCCTTTAATTAAAATAATTATTTAAAAATAAAAAATCTCATATGAACAAGTGTCATATGAAATAACTTATGGTTTCTTAGGCTTGTGGTATTGATAAGTCATGGTATTGGCCCATGGTATTGTAACAAAGCTTATTTGTAGGTTAAGAATATCAATGATAAAATAAGAATGAATCCCCATGGTTAAGAATCTTGACAATGTGAGATGTATCATGAGTAGGTATTTTGATGGTTATCATGGATTGATGTATATTGAGGTTTACGAGTCAATTAGTTTATATGGTTTCACTAGTTTTAATGTTTTATAGGCTATTGTCTTTATTTTGAATAGTTTACTATAAAGGGTATTGGATTTATTTTTTAATGGTTTGCAATAAACAGTATTTGGTTTAATTAGTTTTTTTATTTTTTAATTAGTATTTGTTTAATAGATTTATTTTAATTAGAAGGAGATCATTTATATTAATTTAAAAAAAAAAATAGTATCAAAACATTGTTAGATAATTAAAAAAGGTCTTGACACCTAAAATAAGTAACTCAAATTAATTTAGAGGAACAATTTGTGTATGAAGATGCAAGGATTGGATAGTACTTCAAAAAAATTGACAATATAGCCATTATGGAAAAATTGTAAGAGTAAGCAAAATTCATAATGTATTAAATTTAAGAGGAAGAGAGGGTATCACTCATCATTGGCAACTTTCTCCATTAACTATACTATTTTTTCATCCATTGGAAGCCTGCATATTGGAGCTTGTATATGTTGTTGATGGGCCCCTACTTCCATGAGATGTTTCTCCAACTAAACATCGATGACATTGGGAAATGTCATCCTTAGAACCAAGGTGGTTGAATGTAACCCGCCTCCTCCCATATTTACCCACTTTCACCGGATTTCTCATGGTAAACATTAGTTGAGGGTCACTATGATAAGACTCAGCCTATTATATGACCTTAAGGAAATGGAATCGACAACGTAAGACCTTACTGACTTCCCTTAGGTGTTACAGGACCTCCAGGTGTCCAACCCTTGAGATAACTCTTTGTTGACGGTGCTGGACCCACCAAAATTCAGGGGATCTCCCCGATATGAAGTCCCAACTAGAACTCACACCGTTTGGAGTAGGAGTCCAAACAATGGGGTGTTAATGATCTTCCTTGGTTTGAAAAATGCATAAAGTTGTGCACGGTGTATTTGGTGAGAACAAGTGTGTGACCCTCTGGAGATTCAAGTGTGATGCATGAAGGTTCCAAGACACGAAGGGAAAAGGAATTGTACCCCTTGGAAGTCTGTAATAGTATGCAACTTAAAAGGAACACACAAGAAAAAATGACATCACACGAACTAACAAGTAGAATAGTCCACAAGTTAAGGTGACAGATTAATACATCAACACACATCCAAAAATATTCATACAAATGCAAACAAAATAGTTCATAAGCATATGCATAAGTTAAATAACATATATTGCAAATACAAAAAGAATAGTCCTACTATATCCTCAACATATGCATGAAAGTGTGTCGGCTCTACTTTTTATTAAAAGTGATAGCTCCAATAATACATACAAAATTTGACAAGCCACTTGCCCCAATAGTGGAACGTGAATTCTACAACACCTGCTCCTCCAAATAAGTATACTCCCTCTACGCTACGGAGAATCCAAGGCTCACAAAATACTCCCAATATCTTCCTCAGCTTAAGCCTAGCCAAAAGCTTGGCTCTCAAAATCCATTTACATGAGTTATGAGGATATATTTATAACAAATGGGGGTGACTCTTGGCATGCCCCCTTTATGACTCTTGGACTCCCATTATGACTCTCCAACTTCTTTTCAAAATAACTCATCACATTACAATATGACTCTTCACATTCCAACATGGACACTTGGAATTTGAATTTTACAATAATTACAAATAATATTACATTTTCCACTCATACCCGTATAAGACAAAATAGGGTAGAGACAACTTGACAACCTAACAAGACAAAAGACTATGATGTTGGGGTTTGGGTGAACTCAAGCTCTACAACTTCTACTTGATGCTTCTCGGTCACATATTGATACCAAGCTTGGTACTGTGTGATGGTCTCCGAAAACTGCATGATAGTGTCAGGTTCGACGCAGACTCTTACCTCCATAGCATCTAGGTGCAATGTCTTGGAGCCAGTATGAACCTCTTTCTCAATTAGGAGCAACATTATTTTGATCTAAACATGACCACCAATGTAGGTCTGCATGTTCTTTCTATTCAGCTCTAACTCCTCCTAGGTGACGATATGTTTTAGCTACTCCAAGTACTTATTGATCTCCTGCCTGACTTGACATTTGTGTTTAGCCTCAGTGAGCATGCAGACTGGTGGGATCTTGTGGGTTCTCACCATTAAATCCAAACTATTATATATTCGTAAATATGAGGCCTAAATATTACGAATGAAAGAGGTGAGGTGCTTGTTGTTCTGGATTAACATTTGGACTCTCGATTTCTCCAACTCTTCCTGCGGATTCATTTCCTTCACCAGGGTAAGCAGTGCCCCCTTGTATCGCATTGTCCAATCATGCATGGCAATGATAGCAGCTTGCACATTCCTAAGGATGTTGACAAACTTTCTGCTCCATCATTGCAAGTCATGTAAGCGGACAACTGCCTTATGTACGTTCACGAGCTCCTCATAGAGGTCTCCCATAGTGTCTCTAAGCATGGATACTTCAACAAGTATTGTTTCTCTCATCTCCTCCAAGTAGACATCTGCGGAAGGTGCATTATGTGCTGCTATGTGGAGTTGTTCAATCTCTTTCCAAGAAGCCTATAGATTTTATACCAATTGTTTATTCTCGACCATCAAATATTGAGTCTTAGATTTCTCCACACCTGCGAAGTCCAAGTTGGCTTTGGAAATACCATTTGGATTCTTGTTGTGTCTACCACTATCAGCTTTTCTCTCATAAATTCCAGTGATGCATGATCATTCGAGAAGTGCTTTGCCTGCGCTTGTAAAATCTTCTTCTAGAGTTCATCAAATGAAAAATTGTACACATCCATCATCAGATCATCATCGAGGGGAACTATCTCCCCTTCCTCTCTCGAGGTCGACTCTACAACTGGAGGTGGTTGAGTTTGAATGGTGACATGTGGTGCGTTGGGAATCAGGTCCACATCTTCATCCTGCAGCTCTAGCTCCAACTCCATATCCAAAATTTCAATCAACTCCTCAATCTATTGAGCAAGCTCGTGATCCTGCATATATTTGATCTCTCCATCGGCCACTAGTTTAGTATGTTCTTGTTGTTCGACCTGAATAGGTGTTGTTTCTTCTCCTATCTTGCCTTTCCTTCCTTGTTCTTCTTGCTTCTTCTTCTCCTCTTGTTCTCTCCTTCTTAAATCTCATTATTCCCTTGGCTCTTGTTTTACTCTCTGCGCTCTCAGCTCTGCTTCCTCCAATATTTTCTTCTCTCTCTTCCTCCGCTCTACTCTTTGTAGCCTCTTCCTCCTCTTTTCTTCTATTGCCAAAGATGTTTTTGCAATAATGGTATATTCTTTCATCTTCCATATTTGTTCCTCCTCTACAATATCAGCGACCTTCCTTTTTCCCTTATCTTGTGTCAGGTTTTTGTCTTTTGCTGTTGTCTCTTCTGGAAATGTTGTCATATGTTGGGTAGCTTGCGAAGTCCAAGCTATATTGATTAGTTCATGGGGTCTTGGGGAATTATAGTAGTTCTTCCATGGTTCCTCCTTCATCTATTGAAATTCCTCACTGACCCGGTTATAGTAGATTCTTGCACATTAGTCTTTGCAAATTCCCCTCGGATCATACGAATTGAAGACTTTTGTATCGAACTCAAACTTCACTATGGGTTTCACTTCTGTATCTAAAACTTTGAGATTCTTAATCTCGTATAACCCGATCTGCAAATGAAGTTTGGGCCATGGTGCTTTCTTCTTCCTGTGCAGTGCTGCTAAAAATCCTGTGGCGTGATGGTATGATACTTCTTGCATGAAAAGTTTGTCAGTTGCATACCTTGGCAAAATATGTGGCGGCTTCTGCCCGCTGAACACTCTAATCAATGTGTCATTTAGTAAGGAAAAACAATCTGAAATCTCTGATATTTCCTCCATCACTCCTCGTGACATGCAAGGTGGGTCCTCCTGAAATATAATCGTGTATAGCGGGATGATGAAGTGATCGGTTAGTTTCTGCATAACTCCTCGATGGTTGCAACTTACGTTAGATGTGAACAAAATTTTCTCTCGGCGTCCACATATAGTTCATGCTAGGAAGTTGATTTTGTACATAGATTGCATCCAGTAATTATGCGTACATATAATACTGTGCTTTCTCACCCTTGGTAGGATCTCGGGCTTCTGCTACATGGACTCTCAATTGATGAGCCAAAATATCTTACAATTTGAAAGAGTTCCCCTCATCCACTACCTTGTTCAATAAGATATCCCACCCCTCAGGAAAGGTCTCCATGCTCGGCTGACCATATATTCTGCAAGCTAAGATGGCCAAGATTTGGTATGCCTTCCTAAGTGACCTTGTCTTGTATATGTGGGTCGGTTTCTGTCAAAACTTAAATGACTCCTTCATCCAGATTTTGACAATATCTCTTGTATTCGTGTAGTTATGGGTGACATAAAATAATGCGTTTGTGATATTTACGTGCTCAAGAAGATGATACATATGCTGAAAATATGCTACCATAAATGTAGCAAGCTTATGTATGTTTGTGTTTCTCAGTGTCATAGTATTCTCCTCAGTGTGTGAGACAACCCAGCTGATCACATCTGCACATGGGAAGAATGGATACCTACATGCACCCTTATATAGTCCTAATTGTCGGATGTTGAGATAAACATGTCGGTCATCTAAATCTTCCACAAAGTCCTTTGCAAAATCATCTTTAATCTTCTGCCATGTCAATGTTGATTCCTTTTCTACAAACAACTGAGTATCCACATATACTGACAAGTTAACTGACGCTTGCTCAATTGCTTCCCCGGTACTTCTTTCAGTGGTTTATTTTGAAGAAACTCTCTTGGGTTCCATGGTAAAATTGACTACTGGAGAGGAGCTCAACAACTGATGTACCTATGGGACAGAAAAGACACTCATGGAAAGAAAACATCAGCCTTAAGAAAATCCACTTTCAACACATGTCAAGTAGCAAACCGGGCATATGATGGGAAGGATTGCGCAATTTTTATTGGCCAAATGGGTTGGCTTCCCATGGGAACTGCGTACTGTTCATTCCCAACAGTCAGGGTCGAAGCTTGAGGTCAGAGACTGCGCAATGCTTAGTTCATCCTGGGATGTGATCTGGGAGAGACTGCGCATTGCGCAATCTCAGTGGCCAAGGATGCATACTAAGACCTGGAACTACACAATGCACAGTTGGGCCAACCTGTGCTGAGCCTTAATTAATTACAGAGGCCAATCTCTTGACTTGAGCCTTAATATTGCGCAGTACCCAGCTGGGCAAAGTGAAAACCAACCAAGGGAATGGAAGTTATGCCCAAGGGAAGTGTGAAAAACGAACAGATCTTAGAGATAGTGTTGGATTAAGTGTATATATGACTAATTGTGAATGAAACAATACAAATCGAGTGCGGAAACTGAATAAACGGGAAAAAAACCAAATCAGTGAGGAGACTCGCCGCAACGGCGGCTGTCAGTGCAAAACAAAGAAACCGATGTGACACCTGTGAAAGGAAAAAAATGACTTGAAACAAAAATTCTACAAGATAAAGTAATTTTAAATGTTAGCATGCGTGCAAATAAACAAGAAAAACAACACTCACACAAGCCAAACGGAAAAAAAGAGACAAATGGCGATAAACATGAAACTCACCCGGAAAATAGACGATGATCGCAATGAAGGTTCCTTGATGTCCTCGGGAATGCTAGAGCTCCAAGATAGAATCTGCAAATGATCTCTAGAGGCATCGATTAAATATATTTGATCAAATTAGGGTTTATGACGCGCATAGTTAAAATCAAGGAAAAAGTGACACATGGCGAAGGTTTCCAAAAATAGAAAGTGTGCCTCCTTTGGGTTACTTAAAATAGATCCTTATATTTAAAGGATGTTTTTTTATTTTTCATCTTTTCTGTTGTTTTATGCTTTTCGGGAAACTGCCATGCACATTGTTGGGAAAGATTGCGCGATTATGGGGAACTGGGAAACTTTCCGGCTTAGTGCAATGTGTAGTATTTGCTCTTACTGATGGATTGCGTAGTTTTTGGGCTCAGTGTCAAGATATTTTCCATGACTATGTAGTTTCTAGGCTCAAGGCACAACTACCAGTCATTATTGTGCAATTCCCGTCATCAAGGTCAATATTTCTCTCATGGATTGCGTAGTTTATGGAGGCAAGCCCAAAACTGCTACAAGACTAGGTTCAAATGTTAGCTTGTGACAGAGAAAGATCAGTTAAGTGTAAAAGTGAGCGAACACAAGCACAAATGAAAATATAAGTTTAAATAAAAGCATGAATACTTGATAGCAGTGCAAGATGAGCTCCTGTGAAAATAAGGTTAGTCTCCAAAATTTAAGCAAAGGAAAAATTTTGGAGGGTAGTTGTAGCCGCTACAACACTCTCTTTTTCACTGAACTAGAGCCTTAGTCGCTCCATTTCCAAGGCATGCAAGTGATTGTAACCCTCCAGTCACTTCCTTTCAAAGGCATGCAAACGACTGTAAGCCTCTAGTTTCTCCCATAGTCATGTCTACCAGTGACTGTGGACTTTTCCAGTTAGTTCTATACCATCAACCCTGAATTCTGAGCCAAATTTTCAGGGCTAGGACTTAAGCCTATGCATGGAACTCATTGAAAATTTCATAAATTATGAGTGACATAGAAACAAGGATTATAAACCAAAACTTGACCTGACCCTTCCCAACCGGGGTTGAAATTTTGTCAAACACTTGGTAAACATGCAACCTACAAGTCATGAAGGCATATATAAACATAAGGATTTGAAAAAATATCTAAGGCTTAACAAGAAGGATCAATGCCTTCTCACAATAGCTCGCATAACACTACTTAGGTCATATATTCATGAACTAGACATTTATTAATGAAAATTTGATAAGATCCATACTTATATCTGTCATATTACCATGCTTATAACCAAAATATAACTAGATAAATGAAAATTATAGAACAAGCATTAAAGCCACAAAACCACAAGTACATTTACTCATCAAAAGCAAGAGAAACTTAGCTCTTATTAACCATATGAAAAAGCCAACCAGGTCTGGGATTTCCATGTACTACCCGAGCATATATTGGGTTGAACCAAATCTTTCTTTCAGCCAATCACCCTCGTTTCATATTCCAAGCATGAATGTTGGATCTCATGGGATAAACCAATATAAAAACAACCAAGGGAATCCAGAGGTTAAACCATCTCCACCCTCACCATATCGTGATCTTGCCTAAAATGGTCCTAAGATCACAAAAACAAACTAAGCTTGGATTCCTCATAATTCCTTCACCATCCCTTGATAAATTTTCTTGTCTTCACCCACCTTTTGAGGGCTTCTCGGAGAAAAGCATCTCCACCCCAAACCCTTGTCATTTTCCTGAGACCACCTCACCCAGATCAAAAACCTTTCGACAATCCAAACATGAACCAAAAATGAATCCCGTCACACCATGGCTATCCAAAAATGGCAAGGAAATGCTAAAACCATTGTCAAAACCCGAAAAATTCCATGTGACCGACAACAAATAAACCAAAATACACATGCATATACCATGCATGCCAAAACCAGCGAGGAAATCATACATGCAACCTGTTATCTGCAAGTATTTTCGCTAAAGATTCTTGAACCAACTTTTCCTTGCTTTATCCTTGCATTCATTTTCTTTCATGGTCCTTCCTTGTCCTTCATTTTCTAGCTTGTTTTCATTCTTCTCTTTATGCTATTCTCCTCTCTAAGAATAATCCCAAAACTAAACTGACAAAAGGCTACAAACTAATGTTTTGATTTCTTTTATTCTTGATGCCTCTAATCTCTTAATTTTCCTTAATTTTCCTTAATTTTCCTTCAATTCCCTCCTCACATACAAATTTTGACCTTTCACCTAAATTTTCTCCTAATTTCCTTCATTTTCATAAAAAAGTGTTGAAAATTCCTTGTTTTCCTTTTCATTTCCTATGCCATTTCTTTTGCCAATTTCCCCTAAGCTATAAACACATCAAGTGATTCCCACTAGGATATTTTTCCCAACATTCAACTTTTAATAAGTGTCCCATGACCTTGGTCTTATTTATCCTTTATTAAATTTATTACATGAACTTTTAACCTAGGGACGTTACAGACCCCTCCCCTTTAGGGGAATGCCATCCTTGGTGTTCTATGACACCTACAACCAGCAAAATCGTTGAAAACAAAAAAAAAAATATTGTCTATGGAGCTTTATAACCTAGCTCCTTGTAGTATTTACAATAAAAAAACCTTCTCAAGAATCAAAACCATCATGACAAAGATGACAACCATACCACTTATTGGAGCTTTATAACACAGATCATTGCGGTATTACAATAAAAACCATACATAAATATGTACCAATACCAAAACTCATTTTCCCCCACCAACAAACAGTGAAGGATACATAATGCACATCTGATCAGCCATCTCCCATGTAGCTTCATCGGCCCCAAATTGTTTCCATTACACTTTAACCTGCTCGATTGCTCGATTCCAGAGCATGAGTTGTTTCTGCTACAATATGCACTGAGGTTCCAACTAGAATTATCCTTCTAGTTCTACCAACAATGCATACCAATCAATAACATTATCAACATCCTTTACATATCTTTTAAGCAATCAAACATGGAAAACATCATGGGTTTTCACTGTTGGAGGGAGTGAAATTCTATAGGCTACTGGTCCAATCCTCTCAAGGATCTCAAAAGTCCCGTAATATCATGGTGCCGGTTTGGCACATGATCTGATCCTCAAGGAACTCTTCTTGGGATTGATGAAAAAATACACATGCTCCCCAACCTAAAACTCCTTAAATGCCCTGTGCTAGTTTGCATAACTTTTCTGCCTATCTTGTGTTTCCTTTAGATTCCTCTTTATAACCTTCATTTCTTGTTCCATTTCTGACAACATATATGTTCCAAAAAGTACCTTGTTCACTCGATCATTCCAGTTTATGGGAGTATTACAACTCCAACCATACAGTTCCTAAAACGGACTCATCCTCAGTGACTCCTAATAACCATTTTTATAATCAAACTCTACCAACGGAAGGTACTCCTCCCATCTAATCTGTTGGTGCATGACATACATCCTCAACATATCCTCGAGAATCCTATTGAACCTCTATGTTTCTACATTGGTCTATGCATGATAAGTTGTACTAAAGTCAAACTCTATTCCCAAACCTTCAAACAACTCTTCCAAAACTTGGAAGTGAACTTAACATCCCTATCTAACACAATCTTCTTCGGAACACCATGAAATCTAAAATCCTCCCTGATGAAGACCTGTGCTACCTCACTAGCTAAATAAGTAGTCTTCATTGGAATGAAGTGAAACACATTGCTTAACATATCTACCACAACCATGATGGAAACATGTTGCATCGATGTCCTTGGAAGAATTGTAATGAATTCCATGGAAATGACTTCCCATTTCCATTCTCGAATCGGGATAGGCTGAAGAAACCCACCTAGATGCTTACACTCTGCTTTCAACTGTTGAAAGTCCAATCATATAGCCAAAAATTCTACCACTTCCTTCTTCAAATTCGACCAATAGTAGAAATTTTTCATTGTTTTCAATGTATTCTAATATCCTGGGTGACCTGAATATGGCTTAACATGAAACTCTCTCAATATAAGCTTCTTGAGATCACTGTCATCTCACACATAGATCATGTCCCTAAATCTCACTGAACCATCTGCTGTAAGATGATAGTCCACATCCTAATCACCTGTACCATGTTTTAATATGTACATAAGCTCCCTATACTTTTCATCCTACTGTCCTTCCTATAAATTTTGATCATGCAAATTTTTTGCATAAGAACTCATAGTTGCTACATGATTAACTTGTACTCTCCTTCTGAGAGCATCTGCAACCTTGTTCCCCTTACCCTTGATGTTTTTGATCTCAAAGTAAAACTCACTTAGGGTATCCAACCATCTAGATTTCCTGACATTCAGATTCAGTTCGTCAAACAAATATCTCAACCCACTATGATCGCTCATCAATACAAACATCCTTCCAAGAAAATAACGCCTCCACATCTTCAAGGCATGAATGATAACTTCCAACTCAAGATCATGAGTCACATAGTTCTTCTCGTGCTCATTCAATCTCCAGGAATCATAACACACCACCTTTCCCTCATGTATAAGGACCCCACCAAGCCCTCTCCTGTAAGAGTCTGTACACACTATGAACTCTTTATCTGGAATTGAAATCTTTAACATTGGAGGATTTGTTAACAACTACTTCAATTGTTCAAAATTGACTGCACATTCCTCTGTACATTCAAACTTCTTACCTTTTATTTTCAATGATGTAATAGGATATGCAATGCACGATAACTTCATGATGAACCTCCTTTAATACCTTGCTAAGCCTATGAATTATTTGACCTCATCCACATTCCTAGGAGCTTCCCATTCCATGATAGCTTTTATATTTTCTGGATATATTACTATGCCCTCCTTGGAAACAACATGTACCAAGTAATGTACCTTTGTATGAAATAAGTTGCATTTACTAATCTTGGCATACAATTGATGCTCTCTTATCAATATCAACACTGCTGCTAAATTTTTGACATCCTCCTCCTCATTCTAAGAATATATCAGGATGTCGTCAATGAATAAAAGTACAAACTTGTCCATATAAGGACGCAATACACTATTCATGAAGGACATGAAAGCAGTTGGGGAATTAGTAAAACAGAAAGGAAATACAACAAACTCATAGTGCCCATACTTGGTCCTGAAAGCAATCTTGTAGATGTCCTCTTCTTTGAAGCGTACCTGATGGTATCATGATCTCAAATCAATCTTTGAGAACGCTACTTCTCCCTTCAACTTATTAAACAAGTCATCAATCCTCGACAATGGGTACATGTCCTTGATCATCACCTTATCCAGCTGCTTTTAATCACTACACAACTTGAGAGTACCATCCTTGTTCTTCACGAACAATATTGGTGCACCCAAGGAGATACACTTAGCCTAATGTATCAATTATCAAGAATTTCCTTCAGCGGCAACTTAAACTCTAATAACTCTAGAGTGATCATCTTGTAAGGTTCCTTTGATGTTAGTGCTTCCCTTGGTACCAACTCAATAGAAAATCATACTTCCCTGCAAGGAGGAAAATTTGGAATCTATGTTCTAAACACATCTTAAAACTGACAATATAGGGTACTTCTTGAATATTTATGCATACAAACATCCTTACCCTTGTCACTGGAAATATGAACTGCAAACATCACACCCCCATTCCTACAATTGTGCTTAGCCTGCGTAACGGTGACCATCCTCACTAATGTAGGCTTCTTCTTTCTCTGCATGATTCTCTTTTCCCTATTATCATCCAAGAACTCAATAGACTTGTGTCATAAAAATATACTTTGGTCTTGTGAAGATACATCCAATACATACCCAAAATCATGTTATATGATCCCAATGGCAATAGTTGTAGGCATATCATTCAATTCAAATGAACAAGATCTTACCCAATGATGAACTCTCTTCTTAGTACCTATATCCAACTGCATCGACCAAGACTCTGCATGCATTTCTTTTCTCAAGCCACACTTATCCACTATGTCAATATTCACATAAATATAATTAGATGCAGGATCAATCAAAGAAAAAACTTGACCAAATATCTTACCTTCCATCTCAATAATGGATGCCTGATAATCTGCCTTCTTATTTTCCACAGCAGCATAAATATGAGGAATTATATGACAAACATCCTCAATTGTATGCACCTCCTAAGCACTACAAATCTGAGGCATACCACCCTGGTACAATGGAAAATCCTTCTTGCAATGATCTTTGCCACATATCAAACACTAAAACGGTCCCATACCATCACCTTTAGTTTGTTTCTCTGCAGGTTGCGACTCGTGTCTCTTCTCAACTGCATTAAACTTCTTGTAAGGAACCACTTTTTGTTTCTCACATGCATCCTGAGGTCCTCCCCGCTTCGGTGGCCACTTCCATTTAACTTTCTCATTTACTTTCAAATCATGCTTAGGCTCAACTTTTTGCTTTGACTACTCACAAAAATTGTTCAACTTATGGATGGCCTCCTCCAACGATCTGTTGATTTTGTTAGCTTGGGAGGTACTCCAAGCCTTGAGGATCAAGGGTTTGGAGGAAGGATCTATACAAGTAACTTTGTGGGCTTGAAATCCAAGCTTGAGGTTTTGTACCCATCAATGTTTGGGAAAAAACGTGGAAAAAATTGGACATGTGATTGATGAAGATGATAGAGGACGTTGAGATGAATCCAACGAAATGAAAATTAACGAAATATGACATGTAGAAATGGAGATATGAATTTTTGAAGTGAAGTGTGGGTGAAGAAGCCTACTAGTTAAGGTTGGCTTACTTTGGAGCTTCCCTTTAGGTTTGTTTGTTGACACCCACATAAAGGCTATAAAAAGAGGAGAACTGTGAGGACTTTCTCACATCCAATGTGCATCTATCATCGTAGATACCTCTGAATTTTGGTGTGGATCTGAAGCAGGATGTAGGGAGGGAATAAGGACGAGTTTGGAACCTGTTTTAAGGAGTTTCTCTTATATTTTGGGTGTATACTTCTTGTTGAGATAGGTCACAAGTGTCCTAGGCCTATTCCAGCTAACGTGGAGGCTTGTAAGTGCAAAAAAATGGCAGCATATCCCTAGTAGAGAAATTCGTAGGTCTACGTAAGATTTGGTGTCTTTGTATGTGGATTTGACACTATTCTAGGTTGCATGGATAGGCTACTACACCAACATGTTGTGGAAGTTTGTTGAGAGGTTTGAGAGGGCTAGAGAGAACCTCTCTCCTAGCCGCAAACTTCTAGAGGAGGTCACAACACAAACAAGGGTATCTTCTTGTGAAAGGGGACTTTTTGTGTTGTTGTTCTACGCAAAGTATAGGTGGGTGTCTGGTGAAGTTTTATAAGGCTAAGTATAGTACTTAAAGAGCCTTGTGTGGAAAACATAGACGGAAACCCAATTGAACAAGGATATACAATGATTTTTGAAGGTATTTAGGGTTGTTGGGTGTGCCCTAACCATATTTCTACATACATAGATCTCAGGGCAAGGTGGCACCAACAGGGAGTTGCATATGTCATCTTCATGTGATGATTGGATGCTAGAGGATGAGGATCCTAGGAGAGGACATGTTGAGAAGTATGTTGGTATCCAAGAGGATGTTTTTCTAGGTGTCAGGATGCCCTAGCCAAAGGTAGATGCTACAACAATGTTTGGTCACTCATGGTTTGTTGGAGGGTAGCGTGAGAGAGGACCAAGTGTGGACAGTGGATTGAGAATTTGTGGTATGTTGGATGGAATCGTTACAGTTACAAAGTTGGAGATAGAAGTGCACCATCTTCATGGACTTACGTGGTTTTTAGAGTGGTAGAAGATGAGCTCAAGGGTTTAATCATCAAGGAGTAGTTTGAGTAGTCATAGACATGTCTTGTGGAGAAGTACATCTATAGCAGAAGATGGGAATTCCTCCTAACCCATGTTCATTGTGAGAGATGGGAATTTTGCAGTGATAGTTGGTATCCCTCCATGTCCTATTTTAGTCTTCATTGGAGCAACGTAGGAACACTATAGTGGGTTGAAGTCCCTAAGTAGTGAAGAGAATCAATGGGCAGTTGTGAGTTGTTTACAAATGGAGTTGTGAACAACTCGACTTGAGTCTTGATGTGTCATTCCCTTGATGGACTAAGGCACAACTAGTAAGAAAATTGGATAGCAAAGGTTCAGTGGCCAGATGGACTTGGAGCATTGATAGAGGAAGGAGTTGCATATGGGGAGATAAAGGACCAGGCAGGTACAAGGTACGACCAAGAGAAGTTGAGAGAGAATGTGACAGCTAGATGGTTAGAGTATCTTGTCGAGGTTATATTAGCTTTCGATGTACTCACAACAAGCCCCAGTTTTGTATCTTTGTATCAATGGATCTATGAGGGCCATTATCCTTGGTATGGGAGCCCTAGACAGTTTTATTTTTCAGATTGATTAATATAATGAAGTTCAGTTTAAAAATTTGTAAAAATTTGTCTATATTTTTTTGCACTATTATATTTATTGTTGTTTATATTCCATTGTGAAAAGTAGTTTCGTTGTGATTCTTAGTTTGGTAGCTTCAGTTATTTAAGATTATATCCTAGACACCAGGATTGTGGAAAAACTACATGGAATCAGATCATTTCTGAGCTACTTTGAGGGACAATGAATCAGAGTGTGCACAATGAAACGAATCAGAGGGAGTTGTGGGTGTCTAGATCATGGGGCAGAGGGTTCAACTGAAGACACATAGATGTGGTCATGACTAGCTTGGCAGCGATATTGGCTTGGAGTTCTGGGGGATTAGTGGAGATCCTATTGAACAATATTTTGTTGTAGGGAAGATTGCTTGTCATGGACTTTCGTTGATTTTCCATGGACGGTTGGGACAACTTGAGGAATGCTTTGGCATGGAAAAAATCAGCATGATCGAGATTCCTTCATGTGATGGACTGGATGTTAGAAGGATAGAGTATTCATTGGATCACGATGTTGCATATTCGAGATTAGAGGTAATTGAATGAGTGTTATTTAATCCAAGAGGATGAGTGCTTGCGGGAATGAGACAGTGGATATTGTGTAGGCTCATAGGGAGTCTAGTCTTAAAGGGAGCATCCCTATGGAGGTTTGGGATATTAAGGTTTATACGTGATGAGGCAGATGCATTACCAATATTGCAGGGTTCATTATACAAATAATTTTGCAGTGATGGACGCCAGATGGGCTAGTGTGGCTGGAGATGACGATGAAGACTTCCTAGTCTTGGAAGTACCTCCCTAGCTAAGAGGGAGTGTTGAATTTTGTAGCTTGGGAGTTACTCCAAGTGTTGAGGATCAAGGGTTTGGAGGAAGTAGCTTTATAAGTGGATTTTTGGGATTGAAACCCAAGATTTTGGTTTTGTACCCATTGATGTTTGGGACAAAACAACGGAAAAAATTGTGATGGATGGAGATGATAGAGGACGTTTATACCAACGAAATTAAAATCATAGAAATACGACATGTAGAAATGAAGATATGAATTTTTTAAGTGAAGCGTTGGTGAAGAAGCCTACTAGTTAAGGTCAAGTTAGTTTGGAGGTTCCCTTTAGGGTCTTTTCGTTGACACCCACATAAAGGCTATAAAAAGAGGATAAGTGTGAGGAAAATTCCCACATCCAATGTGCATCTATCATCATAGATACCTCTGAATTTTGGTGTGGATCTGAGGCAAGATGTAGGGAGGAAATAAGGATGAGTTTGGAACTTTTTTGGAGGGCTTATATTATGTTTTGGGTGTGGACTTCTTGCAGAGGTAGGCCTCAGGTTTCCTAGGCCTATTCCATCTATCGTGGAGTCTCGAAAGGGCAACGAAATGACAGCAGATCCCTAACAGAGAAAGTGACGGGTCTGAAGTAAGATTTCGTGTATTTGTGTGTGAATTTGACATTGTTCTGGGTCGAAGGGATATGCTGCTACAACAACACATTGTGGAGGTTTGTTGAGAGGGCCAAGAGATCTAGAGAGACCCTACCTCCCAGCCGCAAGATTCTAGAGGAGGTCGCAGCCCAAACAATGGTATATTCTTGTGAAATGGGATTGCTTTGTGTTTTTGTTCTCGGAAAAGTACATGACGGTGTCTTGTGAAGTTTTATAAGGCTAGATATAGTAATTAATGAGCCTTGGGTGGAAAAAATAGATGGAAACCTAATTGAAGAAGGAGATACAATGATTTGTGCAGGTATTTAGGGTTATTGGGTGTTCCCTAAATAGACTGATACATACACAGATCCCAAGGCAAGGTAGTAGCAACATGGAGTTGCAGATGTCATCTTTATTTGATGATTGGATGCTAGAGGATGAGGTTCCTAGGAAAGGACATGTTGAGAAGTCCATTGGCAACCAAGAGAGGAAGAGGCACATGCTACAACAAGGTTTGGTCGCTCGTGGTCTGTTGGAGGGCAGCATGAGAGAGGACCAAGTGTGGACAGTGTATTGGGAATTTATGGTTTTTTGGAGGGAAGCATGATAGTTCCCAAGTTGGATCCCAATGTGCGCCATCTTCATGGACTTACGTGGTTTCTAGAGTGGTAGAAGACGTTCTCAAGGGTTTGATCACTTAGGAGCAGTTTGAGTAGCCTTAGACTTGTCATGTCGAGAAGTACATCTATAACAAAATATGGGAAATCCTCATAGCCTGTGTTCATTGCGAGAGATGGGAATGTTGTAGTGATAGGTGGTATCCCTTTATGCCCAATGTTATTCTTCATTGGTGCAGCGCAAGATGAATATAGTGGGATGAAGTCCCTAAGTAGTTCAGGAGAAGCATTGGGTATTTGTGAGTTGTTCACAAACAGAATTGTGAACAACTCAACAGGAGTCTCGATGTGTTGTGAACTTGATGGACTAAGGCACAACTAGTGAGAAGATTGCATAGTTGAGTTTCAGTATCTAGATGGACTTGGAGTTTTGATAGATTTTAAGAGTTGTAGATTGGGATCCAAAGGACTAGTCATGTACAGGGTACAACTGAGAGGAGATGCGAGAGCATTCGACAACTAGATGGTTAGAGTATCTTGTTGAGGGTATATTGGTTGTTGATGGACTGACACTAAACCCCAGTTTTGTATCTTTTCCATCACTAGATGTATGATGGTCATTATCCCTGGTATGGGATCCCTAGACTGTTGTGTTGTTCAAGTTGATTAATATAACTAATTTGGGTTGAAAATTTGTAAAAAGTTGTCTATATTTTGAGCAATAGTATATTTACATTTGTTTATATTTCGCTGAGCAAAGTAGCTTCATTGTGATTCTTAGTTTCGTAGAATTAGTGATTTAAGATTCTATCCTAGACACGAGGATCGTGGAAAAACAACATGGAATCAGATCATGTCAGCGATTTGAGGGACAATGAATTAGAGTGTGCAAAACGAAGAAACTCAAAGGGAGTTGTGGGTGTCTAGATCACGGAGAAGAGGGTTCAACTGAAGACATGGAGATGTGGTCTTGACTAGCGTGGCAGCAATATTGGCTAGGAGTTATGGTGTATTGGTGGAGAGCCTAGTGAACAACAGTTTGTTGTAGGGCAGATTGTTGATCATGGACTTTCGTTCACATACCATGAATGGTTGGTTGGGGTTCCCATGTTTTGGCCAGATTGGCAAGACCAAAAGATGAGACAACATCAGAACCACTTTTAGACCTTAGGATCTAGCCCTCCTAGGCCCAGAGAGGGATCTCTCTATAATAGCCAAAGTATATGTCTGTAAGGCTCAAAGGTTAAGATTTTAGGCTAGCTATAGGCACAAGGTTTGTTTGTTTGATTATTTGATGTTTGGTTGCTGGGAATCAAGAAAGGAAGGTCCAATATAAGACAAGGATGAGCATAGGGGGAATTAGGCTAAGACAGATAACTCAGAGAACATCAAGGCCATTGGGCAATGGAGTCAAGAAAGGATTTACTTGTGTTCAATGTGCAAGCTTTCAGTTGGGCTAGTTATCTAGAGCATTTGGATCTTAAAAGATAATTGGTGAAATGGAACATTAAGGACTGAAAATTAATGAAGGAGAACCATCCAATTCTATCTATAGATCAGGTCAGAGGTCATTTAACTCCAGACCTGCTTGGACAAAATCGGAGGCAAGACAAGGGATCTTAGAAAGGCTTAATCGAGATGGACAGATCCTAGTGAGGCAGAGAAAGGGTTCTAGACCTCCCAGTGTTCTCAACTCATCCAAGTAAATCCTAACAAGAACATCTAAACATAGATTTCATTAATTCATACATCAGAGAGCAGGCAATAACATCCACTACACTGGTTAAATCAATTGAAATAAATATTCAGATACACATATAAGCAGAAAAATAAAGGGCTGGGAGAGCAGCAACATAAGGTACCTATCAAGGGTAAATCTTATGCCAAATTTCTGATGCGAGCCAGAAGAAATGAAATGAAATGGAAATAAACACAGAGATAGACAAACATCATCAGCTACTTTAGATCAGGATCCAAAGAAATGTGCTTGTCATATTAAAAACAACACCAATCAGGTACATCATTGCCCACAGCTTGAACATTCAGTCTGAATACATCAAATCTCAGCCTATCTTACAATATTACACAGAGAACTTGTCTCAAGAGGAAAATACTTGCATTTCTTTGATATCTCATCAACAACCTTTACAACAATTTCCTTCTGCGTTTTATAGCAAAGGATGAACAGAAGATCGAATGAGGAGGTAGGTGAACACTAAATGTAACATTAAACACAGGAAGAAGAGAGGGCCGAAGCCTCATTCTGTTTTAAATCTTTGCATTTATCTCTGGTATGGCTTAGGTGTTCTGACTGCAGTACTATGGTACTTATTAGTACAATAACAAAAATAAAATGAGAAACAGTGAGGTTTGCCCTACTTGAATCGCCAATGCTTTTGATCATGTAGGACTGCTGTCAGGTAAGAAACTTCAGGAACATGATGTATAATAAAAACTGCATGGGCACTTTGTCCTCTGAGGGAGGAAAACATTCTGCTGTTGTAGAAACCTTGGTGGTACGATCTCTCGTGCATTAAACTTCTAATTGACCTTCGGGGTTTTGAATCTGGTACTTTGCCTCTGAAACTGCTGCATTATGGATCCAAATCTTCATTCCCGAGTACTGAAAACTATGATCATAGGCTGGTTTTACTACTGGTCCATAAATGCCTCGATTCTACAAGATCTGAGCTTTAATGGCGCCGGATAGGGTTGCTTATTTTCAAAACCTATCCTCTGATGAAAATTAACTCCGCCTCCTTTATTGACATTTCGCTGGAGTACCGGCTCCCATCTCAGTTCTTTGTCTGCGCCATACGCCATTAAAGAAGTACGTATGCATCATGGCGGTTTTCTGCCTCTGATAACCCTGCGAAAACATGAAACCTGCGAAGAAAATCATGGACGGGTTGGCGGATGATGTGGGGGAGGAGAAAGGTAGTGCAGGCGGTGACATGGCGGAGAAAAATGCGGTGGAAATGATGAAAATCGCTCTGGTAGAGGTTGGTGGTCTGCAGAACGAAGAATGAATGAAAAACATTAAAAAAAAACACGAAATGGACCAATTATACGTAATGGAATAGGAGTATGTACAGAGGATGCACGTGGAGATGACGTGGCGAGACCAGTGACAGTGAAAAAGTCAGTGGCGGGTGAACAAATATGGACTGTCGATCGTGGCGGAGATCGACGGCGGAGGATGACGGAAGGCGGGCCAGGACATGGACTATCGCGCATGCAACTTCATTATCCATCGTGCAACTTCGTCGAGCAATAGTCGTCGGATGGGCTGCTCCAGATCGGACGGTCTTCAGCAATTTCGCTGGGCATCCGTGTCTAGACAATAACGCGCGATGGATGACGTTAACGGGCGGGATTGGCGGTTTTGGAAACATACACAAGGACACACGGCAAACGATGAATGGAATCGCTGGGCGATGGAGGTGTGATGAAAACCGGTGGTTTGTGAATAGTGAAAGCGGGCGGGGACCACTGTGCGGATGGGCTCCGCACCGTCGATCTGACGGGCAAATGAACGGCGATGGCGCGATCTGGAAAATGAACGTGGGAAACACAGAGCCACGGGATTAACGAGGACTGTCTGATCTACAAAGATCGACAGTCAGGAACGCCCCCGATATGGATGAAACGTGGAACGTTGATCTGCGGATTTAAATGGACGACGGAGATGAACTACGGGGGACCAAGGTGTACGGACATGAGAATTTTGGAGAGAACCCCCGCAGTGAATGACAGCCGCTCGATCAAGTCTTCCCACATCCCGAGGAGCCAACTGCGGGGGTACCATGGGGTGACCTGTGGACTGAGAAGAGCCTCCGCAGGGGAAACGCATTGGTCACGGCGCGGGGCTAGCGGAGAAGGGGCTGAGGCCTAATATAAGGTCCGAAGTGGGTTTTTAACCCATTTTTAATGTATTTTGAGGCCTCCAAAGGATAACGATAGGAAGGTGGAGGGGGAATTTGGGAAAACAAAGGGTGTAGGGATTTTCAGAGGAGATTTCAGGGATAAACAAGGGAAATTGGGGGCAAAGAAAAGGGACTCTTGACCAAGAGGGAAAAAAAAAAGGGGTAAAAATGGTATCTTCAAGGGTGACATGTGATAATAATGGGCCTTTTGAGGAGCAGAGATTATAACCAGTGAGGTTTTAGATGGGAAAACAGCAAGGGGAATTTCACATAAGGCAAAGCACAGAGAGACCTCAAGGATGATGTGTCTTCAGGGGAGATGCATTCCTTGAAGGTCTCCAAAATGACATAGCCCCCAGCTTGCTTGTCAAGAATTTCATAGGGGGGCTAACAGGGACAACTTGAGGACTTTTTTGGCATGGAATAGATCATCATGATCAAGATGGCTTCATGTGATGGACTCGATGTTGGCGGGATTGAGTCTTCATTGGATCGTGATGTTGCATATTCAAGATTGGAGGGATTTTCACAACTGGTAATTGATCCAATAAGCTCAATGCTTGTAGGACTGAGCTAGTGAAGATCGTGTAGGCTCAGAGGGAGAAGTCTTATGGAGATTTGGGATATTTAGGTTTAGATGTGATGAGGTAGAGGCACTACCAAGATTGCAGGGTTCATTCTACAAAGTATGTTGCAGTGGTGGACGCTAGATGGGCTAGTGTCGCCGAACATGATGATGGAGACTTCCTCATTAGAGGAAATTTCAACCTAAAAGTGCCCATGAAATTTTCACCTAATTTACATGTCATAATATGTAAACCAATCAAAACCCTTTAAATTTAAAAAGAGGTACATGTAAATATTTTGGAGGGAAAAGAAGAAAATTTGCTTTTTTTAATTGTATTTTTTACTTATCTCCTTATACATTTACTCAAATTTCAAGTGTAGACACTCCTTGGATGCAAAATTAAATTCTACAACTAACAAGTACCAATTATGAATATTTTTTACAAGACCCTCTGATGAGTCTTGGAAGTACCTCCCTCGCTAGGAGGCAGTGTTGATTTTTGTAGCTTGGGAGGTACTCCAAGCCTTGACGATCAAGGGTTTGGAGGAAGGAGCTCTACAAGTGGCTTTGTGGGCTTGAAACCCAAGCTTAGGGATTTTCACTCATCAATGTTTGGGACAAAACCGTCAAAAAAATTGGACATGTGGTGGATTGAGATGATAAAGTACATTGACACAAATCCAATGAAATGAAAATCATAGAAACCTGACATGTATAAATGGAGATATGAATTTTTGAAGTGAAGAGTGGGTGAGGAAGCCTACTAGTTAAGGTGAGCTTAGTTTGGAGGTGCCCTTTAGGGTTTTTCGCTGACATCCACATAAATTATATAAAAAGAGGAGAAGTGTGAGGACATTTCTCACATTTAATCTGCATCTATCATCATATATACCTATGAATTTTGGTGTGGATATGAGGTAAGATGTAGGGAGGCAAGAGGGACGAGTTTGGAACTTGTTTGGAGGAGGTTCTCTTATGTTTTTGGTGCGGTCTTGTTGCATAGGTAGGCTGCAAGTGTCCTAGGCCTATTCCAGCTAGCGTGGAGGTTTGGAAGGGCAGCAAAAGGGTAGCATATATCTAGCAGAGAAAGTTGCAAGTCTAAGGTAATATTTAGTGTATTTGTGTGTGGATTTGACATCATTCTGGGCTGCAAGGATAGGCTACTATAGTGGCACATTGTGGATTTTTTTTTATAGGTCCAAGAGGGATAAAGAGACCCTCTCTCCCAGCCATATATTTCTAGAGGATGGCCACAACCGAAACAGTGGTATCTTCCTGTGAACGGGGATTTTTTTGTGCTGTTGTTTTGGGCATAGTACAAAAGGGTGTCTTGTGAAGTTTTCTTAGGCTAAGTACAGTACCTAAGGATCCTTGTGTGAGTAGCATATATGAAAACTTAATTGGAGAAGGATATATAGTGATTTTTGCATGGATTTAGGGTTGTTAGGTATACTCTAACCAGACTGCTACATACACAGATCCCAAGGCAAGGTAGCAGCATTAGGGAGTTGCATATGTCTTCTTCATTTCATGATTGGATGTTAGAGGATGAGGGTCCTAGGAGATGACATGTTGAAAATTTTGTTGGAAGCCAAGGGGAGGGCTTTCTAGGTGTGAGGATTACATATGCAGAGGCAGATGCTACAACAAGGTTTGGTCACTCGTGGTATATTGGAGGGCAGTGTGAGAGATGACCAAGTGTGGACAGTGGATTGGGAATTTATGGCATGTTGGAGGGCAGCATGATAGTTCCCAAGTTGGAGCCTGGTGTGCACCATATTCATGGACTTAGGTGGTTTCTATAGTGGTAGAAAATGATCTCATGGGTTTTATCATCCAGGAGAAGTTTGAATAGCCCTAGACTTGTCATGTGGAGAAGGACATCTACAACAGAAGATGGGAAGTCCCCCTATTCCATTTTCATTGTGAGAGATGGGCATCTTGCAGCGATAGGTGGCATCCATTCATGCCCTATGTTAGTCTTCATTGGAGTAACGTAGGAAGACTATAGTGGGTTGAATTCCTTAAGTAATTGAGGAGTAGCAGTGGGAAGTCATGAGTTGTTCACAAATGGAGTAGTGAACAACTCAATAAGAGTATCTTTGTGTTGTGCCCTTTATGGACTAAGGCACAACTAGTGAGAATATTGGATAGCTGATGTTTAGTGGCCACATGGACTTGGAGCATTGATAGAGGTAGGAGCTGCAAATCGGGAGCCGAAGGACCGGGAAGGTATAGGGTACGACTGAGAGGAGAGGAGAGAGCATGCGACAACTAGATGGTCATAGTATCTTGCTGAGGGTATATTGCTTGTCGATGCACTGATACTAAGCCCCAATTTTGTATCTTTGTATCAGTGGATGTACGACGGCCATTATCCCTGATACAGGAGCCCTAGACTGTTTTATTATTCAAGTTGATTCATATAACGAAGTTGGGTTGAAAATTCGTAAAAATTGTCTATATTTTATGCATTAGTAGATTTACTGTTGTCTATATTTCATTGTACAAAATAGCTTCATTGTGATTATTAGTTTGGTAGCATCAATTATTTAAGATTCTATCCTAGCCACTAAGATCGTGGAAAGAAAACACTATCTAGTTTCATAAAACTCAATTTGGTCTATATATGTTTTTGGAAATCCACTGATCAATCTCTGAGTATTAGCCTTCTCATCATTGAGATAAATCACATACGTTTACAGCTCCAAGAACCTACTAGTATACTCATCATCTGTGATAGAACCCATCTGCAACTCATAAAACTCCTTAGCTTTGTTATCATAGTATCTCCGTGATAGGTACTTCTTCTTGAAGAGCCTCTCAAACTCATCCCAAACCAACTCTTCTTATCAAATACCCTTGACATTCTTCACATATTCCCACCAAATATATGTTTTCCCTTTAAGACTGAAGGTGGCTATCTTGGCTTTCATTTTCTCTGAATAACTAAGTAATATGATGAATTTCTTCATCCCAAACAACCATGCCTCTTCATCTTCTAACTTCTTCATCTCTCCATCGAATGTAGAAGCCTTGACTTTCTTGAACTCCTCTGTCAAATAATCCCTTCTCCCATAAGGATGATGACGGATATGACTATGATGATGTATCCTATATGAGGAACTAGAATGATTCCCATACACAACAATCCTCCTGTCATGTGTATCAAATTATTTTCCACCTCTAACTGTCTCCCCTTTTTCCATCCTTTATCTGGACCGAGATTTGCTACCATATGATCCATTAGTCTTCTCTTCCTTCTCTTGACTGATCCTCAACTGCCCCTACTTCTACAACTCTAACAAGTTTTGAAGAATCACTGCATTGACTTCTACCTGCTTATCCCGAGCCCTTCCTAGTCTTTCCTTAGCCTCAACCTATCATTGTCTGCTTTGCAAATTTTGATCTTTTCCCTCAAGCTCCTCAATGTATCTGCTATACCAGGAGAATATTCATCTCCTTGCTGCCCAAATGAACTGTAGGGAGAGTCACGAGAACTGTTGTCTACCATTTTTCTCGTCATATTTTATTCTCGTCTTCCTACAAGTATACCATGTCAGATAAACCAAATAGATACCAAAATCAAATCCATACCTCATTGATGTTTAGGGGAGGCTTATCTCATTTGAAAATTAGCCCACATTAGCATGATACATTTATAATCATAATCACATCAATATAATAACATCATGTATGACCATATAAATTGTATACCATGACCCCATGCATGATTACAATAACCATGACAACATTATATTTTACCCAAAGTGAGAACAACCCGCTCCGATAACACATATGTAACCTGCTTCCTCCCACATTTACCCAATTTCACCAGTTTTCTCGGGGTAAACATGAGTTTAGGGTCACTATGATGAGACTCAACCTCCTATATGACCTTAAGGAAATGGAGTCGACAACTTAGGACCTTACTGACTTCCCTTGGTGTTACAGGACCTCCAACTGTCCAAGCCCTAAGATAATTCTCTTTTTCACTTAACTAGATCCTCAGTCAATCCCTTTCCAAGGCATGAAAGCGACTTTAAGCCTCCAATATTTCCCATAAGCCTACTTGCAAACAACTGTGGAATTTTCCAATTAGTTCCATGCCAGTGACCCCAAATTCTGAGGCCCTTTTTTAGGGTTAGGACTCAGGACTCTACCCAGAACTTAGTAAAAATTTTAAAAATGATGAGTGACATAGAAACAAGGGTCATAAACCAAAACTTGAACCACAGCTTTGTTACCCACAACTTTGTTGGTGATATCCCTAGGAGAAAATTTTCTTCAAGATGGTCCTCGGTCAGCAGCAAACAACCCCTTACAGTGGGCCTCCTAAACCTAAAGGTAGTCCTTGTCATTTGGTTAATGAATATTGTGTTTTCTTATCATTTCCACTTATGGTCATGGATTAATGGGGGGATTCAGCGGAAAGAGTGGGCTATTTTTGTGCTTCTGTCCCCTTGACCTATTTTGTATGTTACCCTTGGATCTTAGTCCCATGGGATCTCATTTACTGACCATTAGGTATTAGGGTGATAGTACATGGGAAACCCCAATTTTGGTTACATGGTCCTGCTCCCCCATCCACATGTATCAATCCCCTTCCGTTTATTACAACCCCATCCATCATGTTTCCCACCTGGGTCCACATTTATCAACCAAGTCCACATAGGGTTAGCCTCCCCTTCCCCTTGCCCACACCTTGGATTAGGCTTGGAATGATGCCTCAGAGGTTGAAGAAACTGAAAAAAAAAAGTAAAAGCATAAATGGCCACATTTAACAGGAAATTGTACCACAAAATGCAAAAGATGGTCAAGACAAAAATATTTAGCACGTGGGAAAAATAAAATGCATGAAAGATACCCCATACCCATGGCCATCACCCTAGTTCCATAGGCCCTAGATGAGTTTCATTTATCATTAAAGAACCCATGATTTTCCTAAACCTTGGTGGGAAATGAGTTGCCCTACCTTAATGGGGGTATCCACTGCTATATCTTACACATCATTCTCTTATCCTTTGAGCATCGAGAAATTAATTAAATAAAAATCATAAAAGGAAAAAGGAATATAAAGAAGAGTGGAAAAATCAAGGTTGAGGCACCTCATGTACCACAATTTCTCCCTTCTACACATTGTATACGCGAGTGTGGGCTTCCCTTTTTCTATCTACCCTTGTACCCCGATATGTGGCCCGATATTTCCCCTTTTCATTCCCTATTCCATTCACCTATTTATCACATGACACCACCATTTGAAGGATGTGCCTTGGACATACTATCCCCTCTAAATATAGAAACCACCTAATAAGATACTTGGTTAACCCCCTTTGGATCTTGGAGACATTAGCACATGCCAAATCCCACTATGGAAGGGCATGCCATTATGAAGTGTCCACCTATTCTCCATGGTTTGTAAGCTCTTTACTTGATGATTTTAATGACTTGTTGTGCTGGAATGCTAGGGGACGCATTGGATATTATGAATGATTGTAGATGGTTTCCATTTTGGGTTTGATCTCCCTATACAGGGTCCTAACTCTCTAGAAGGCTACTTTGGCACATGTACAGTGTGTGTAGAGAGCCATGGGCCTCCACAGCAATAAAAAACACTCCATGGATCCCCATATATGTTCATAGATTTCTAAAGATTCACCTATTGGCCAAGGAATATTCACCTGGTTCACCATGCCCAGTCAGACCCATAGTTGTGCCACGCACTTGGCAGATGACCCAGGACTTGTATGTTGATGTGGTATCACTTACACCATCATTCGAGCCCTTAGAGATGGTCTAAAATCATCTTCGAAATGAATTCTTTGATCCTCTTCTCCTCCTTGTTTAGGCTAAGATCATCATTGGTTGCTAAACTCCCTCCTCTTAACCTAACCTGGTTCCATTGATCCCATGTGGTCCCATTTATCATTAAGATTAGTTATTCAAAAGCAGCTTGAGATTTCAAATTTTGGCAAGGATTTTAGGGATTGGGAAGCTCCTTCACAAGTCATACTCCTCTAAATGAGCCCTTAATTCCTTACCCCCTTATCCTAGAGAGACTTGTACCTTGCTTAAGAAGTAAGAAAGTTCCATTCTTGAGCCTCCCCTAGGAAAGGATCATTGAAGTCAATTCATATCTATTTCACTTGATCTGCCCTTCATAAGTGACTCTCTATATACTAAGGATCCCCGGGGATCCTCCCATATGTGAAATTCTGTAAAGAGTAGGGAGCCTTAGCCGAGGTGACAGTGGGCTAAGTATCCATCGTTTCCCTTGACTTAGCAGTTGCCCCTTTAGAATTCCCTTTTAGGTCGTCTACTAGTTTTAGTGGTAACATTTCTGGTGCCATTGTCCAGGACACGAGACCTATGTTTTGTTCCACATACGACATATTGACATATCATTATTGGAGACTCCATTAGAGGAATGAAGTCCTATTTCCTCATCAAACTTCAAAGTCAATTCTTATAGGGTGAAGCAAGCATCCGTGGAGGATTGAGCAGCAAGACACCCAACGTTGGATATTATATGGATCCCAGGATACCCAAATGCCATTACTCGTAATCATGGGGAAAACTTGCCTAGGTTTGATGACGACCCATATACATCAGTTGACCATGTAGCTTGTTTCATGACATATATTCAAAGGCCAACATTGTTCAAGAAGATGTTCAGATTCATCAGTTCCTCATCTCTATTCGGACCACACTTGGGGGTTGGCTTGAAAAATCATGCAAACCTAGAAGTATATCTTCTTTATCCACTTTGGTTAACTGCTTCTTGGCACACGAGAAGTTGAAAATAAAGGTGTTTAAGGGCCTGCTCCATTCCTCCACACCTATTAATTGCTAAGCATTATGAATGGTTGCATTTGATGGAAACAATGTTGATGCTGAGAAATATATGGTTGAATTTATATGGGAATGTACCTTATGGATGCATAATGAGGATGACGATGATATCTTCATGATGATAATCACATTGTCACTTGAGGGTAAGGCTAGGGACTAGTTTCAACCTCCCCCCAAGAAGTATTGAATATTTTAATCAATTCAAGGATGTCTTTGTAAAGAAATGGGCTAATAAAAGTAATCTTAATCAAGAGAGAAAGGAAATCCAAACTCATTTGAGCCTTAAGGAGCCCTCGAATAAGGTAAATAAATAAGAGATCTCTCATACGCCTAGTAATGAAGATACAGAGTTTGAAAATAACCTTGAGGGTTGTGCCCAAAAAGAAACTCACGAATTGAAAGACATGTCCTCCAAGCATGATAAAGAAGATCTAGATCTTGAGATCCCTCGGGTGTTGCAAGAATGGATGATGGAATATGAAGAGTCGTGCAGGCAGTTGATGGCTACATATAACTCCCAAGAGATTTTCTCCCACTATTGTGAGCAATCGGAAAGGCTATGTAACATGAAGGGTGAATATAAAAAGAGTCCTACCAATGACCTTATTATGGAAGCATTCTATCAAAATCATGTAGTAAATACCTCAGATATAATTCTTCGAGAACGGATGAAAGAAAAAAAGTCCTCCATGTCTAAAGAAGAGAATGGATGGCATCCTAAGCAACACCAAATATATTGTGAATAACTGGATGATTCTGAGGAAGATCATGATAATCAAATAAATGAAGAATATATGAGTAACTTTTGGGTTGTTGATTGGGGAAATGGGAATGATTATAAAAAATAAGACCCCATAGTTTCTTATATCTATAAGAATGAGCTCATGAAAGGAGAAGATAAGCCACCCCTTCTAAGCAAGATTTTTGGACCTTATGAATCCCTTCCTAGTGATTGGAAGGGTCTCTTCTTTATGTTTCAAGAATATTTAATCAAAGAAGAGCCTTCCGAAATTTTGGGTTATTATGAGGACTCTAATGCAAAAGAAACTAATGAAAAATCTTCCTTTAGCCATGCCATTGATACAGGTTTTTTCTTTATGTTTGAGAATTCCTCCCCTTGTTATGTCCATATCCCGTAAATGGATGTTTGTGACGAAGTTTGTACCCCTAGTTTTAATGAAGAGCTATTTTCCCTTACAAAAAAGTAGGAATCACGGTTTTTCCGCAAATACAATGATGACTCCACTTCTTGTTTTCCCAATGACCAAAATAGTATCATCCTAAATATGTTTGAGTCATTTACTCCTTCTTACCCCGAGGATGATAGGCTCGAGATATTTATTCATCAAAGATTCATATACTTGGTCATTGGAATTTCCATCTCCTAGTTGGAGGATCAAATTCAATCTTCTCGATTGGTGTCTTTTCCTTCTTCTAGGTGTTGGGGTTCCCATTTTTTGGCAAGGTTGGCAATACAAAAAGATGAGACAACATCAAACCACTTTCAGACCCTAGGATCTAGCCCTCTTGGGTCCATAGAGGGATCTCTCTATGATTGGTGAAGGATTTATGTCTTTGAAGTGCAAAATTTTAGATATTAGGCTAGTTATAAGGCTCGGGTTGTTTGTTTAATTGTTTGTTTGGTTATTGGGAATCAGGAAGAAAGGGTTCAATATAAGACAAGGATGAGAAAAGAGGATTTAGGCAAAGGAGAGATAATTCCAGGGAACATTCAAGACCATTGGGCAATGGAGTCAGGAAAGGATTTGCTTGCTAATTAATATGCAGGCTTTCAATTGGGCTAGTCATCTAAAGCATTGGATCTTAAATATGATAGTGTGGTAGGATAGGCAAGAGGGAAAGGTGAGAACAAGGAAACATTAAATATTCAGAACACAAAGTTGAAAACCTGAGATCAAAGAGATACTTTGAACTCTCAATGCTTCGGCCTCCAGCTTGAGGGATCTTAGAAAGGTTCGATTAATTGAAAAGGATCCCAGTGAGATAAAGATAGAGTTCTAGACCTCCCAGTGTTCCCAATTCATTCAATTAAACCTCAACAAGAACATCTGAAACAGTGACCTCGATAATTCATACATCAATTATCAGGCAATAACATCCACTACACTGGTTAAATTAATTGAAATCAATCCTCAGATACACATATAGCAAAAAAACATTAAAGGCAAGGAGAGCAGAAACATAGGGTACCTAACAAGGGTAAATCCTATGCCAATATTCTGATGCAAGCCAGCAGAAACGAAATGAAATGAATTAAAACATAGAGATAGGAAAACATCACCGCTGCTTTAGATCAGGATCCAAAGAAATGTGCTTGTCATATTAAAAAAAAAACACCATTCAAGTACAACATTACCAATAGCTTGATATTCAATCTGAAAACATCTTCCTCAGCCTATCTTACAACTTTACACAGAGAACATGTCTCAAAGGAAACAGCTTGCAATTATCAGATGGCCGATCAACAACAACCTTACGATGAGTTTCTTCATGGATTTTATAGCTGAAAGAGAGCAGAGGAGGTAGGTGAAACACTAAATGAAGCATTAAACTCAGAAAAGAAAGAGGGCCAAATCCCATTCTATTTAAACTCCTGTGCATCTATGTCTGGCACTCTTTCGGATGCAAGAGCGATCTTCTTCAAGCTTCCATTTACTTCGGTATGACTCTGATGCACTCTGGCTGCAATACTTTGTAGTACTCTGGTGAATAAACAAAAAGGAAAATAAATGACAGTGAAGTGCGTCATGCTGCATAACAAACGCTCTGGTAGCTTAGGACTGTGGTCAGGGCTGAATTTTCTTCAGGAACATGGTAAATAAAGGGACAATATGGGCGCTTGGTCCCTTAGAACAATCTGCTGATGTGAAACCCTGATAGTATTGTTTTCTGTGCACTGGACCTTCTGAGAGATCCATGATGTCTTCAATCTGGTACTTTGCCTCTAAACCACTAAGTTGAGGCTCAAAGACCTTCATTTTCTTGCCTTAAACTCTCTGCTGCTCCATTTCTGTCTCCGTCGGTGAAATCTGCGCTTGAATGGCTTTGGGGAGGTTTTACAGAGTTCAAACCCTGTTCTTTTAATGCAAGTCCAGTCGTTTTGCCACTATATTAAAGACTGTGTAATCATGGCGGCTTTCACCACCTGATAACCCTGCAAAACACGAAAGTCAGTTATGAAATCCATGCATAGGGAAGGATGGCTATGGAGGGCGGGTAGAATGATAGCGCGACGGTGGTAAAACGGTGGTTTTAGATGAAACAATGTTGAAAAATGCATTGATATGGTGTAAACCTCGACTAATAGGTTTTCGGTGAAGAAATGAGCGTGGACCGTTAGATCATGGTCTGGTGACGAAGATCGACAGCGGAGATTAATCCGTGGGATGGCGTATGAAGTTGGGTGGAATGAATGTGAAACATTAAACCTTAATGTATATCACTAAAGTTTGGATATAGGCGGAAATATAAAGAAATGGATTGAAATGCAATGAAAATTATCATGTGGTGGGACCCAGCATGGGTGGAGGGCGATTTATCTAGGACCGTCGGATCTCAGGAGGAGATCGACGGCTACGATTCAATTGGAGGGGAGCAATGGGAGGTTTGACAATCCGACGGACAATGGCGCGATTGGATCATGATCGTTGCATCTTGGATTAAATGGACGGTCAAGATTGGATCGAGGAATCACAATCACAAAGGGCGAAAGGGGGTAGCATTTGAAAAATGTGATTGCGATTGAAACGGGAGAGCGCGGGCCGTCGGATCAACAGGGGGATCAACGGTGGAGATTGGATCGGCGGGGGACAGAAATAAGTGACGGGAGGGGAGCGGAACAAATCTGGACCGTTGATTCTCGGAATGGATGGACGGCTGTGATCTGGTCGGGGATCGCAATCGGGGGAACAAAGAGTGGTACCATTTAAAATTTTCGATTGCGATTGGGAGCGAGAGTGCGATCAGCGCTGAGCCGTCCGATCTGGGTCTGGATCGACGGTGGAGATTGAATCGGCGGGGAAAAGAATGGGACGACGGGACGCGATGTGATAATATCTGGACCGTTGATTCCGAACTGATGGACGGTTGTGATTCAATCGGGGAATCGCAATCGGGGGGAACAAGAGTAGCACCGTTTTAAAGTTCCGATTGTGATCGGAAGGGGAGCGCAACTAGCGCCGGGCCGTCGGATCCGAGTTATAGATCAACGGTGGAGACCGCGGCGCGGGACTTATGAACCAAAACTCAATCGCATCGGCAAATTTCAGTTAACACGTAGAAAGCGCTCGCCCGATGGTTGCGATTGCGATTAGCACCCGGGCCATTAGTGTTCGGTTTTAGTGCTGGGGGCATATGGGGAAGTGGTTTGCGGGGCTGGCGGCAAAGGGGCTACACCCTTAATATAAGGTAGGAAAGTGGGTTTTTTCCCATTTTTAACATTTTCCAAGGCTAGGAAAAGGTAACGATAAGGGGGGAAAAGGGAAAATTAGGCCGAACAAAGGGAACTCGTAGGATTTAAAGGGAATTTTGGGTATGATTTAGAGGGAAAAGGGGGACTTTGACAAAGGGGAAAAAAGGGTAAAATGGGACATTCTGCAGGGATACAAGGGGAAAATAAAGGCATTTTGGAGCACAAATTTTTGCAATCAGTGAGGCTTATTGACTCCAGAACAGCAGAGGGAAAGGATCAAAGAGCAGGGAACATGAAGAGGCTTCAAGGATGATGTGTTTTCAAAAGAAATGCATTCCTTGGAGGCTCATGAAACAATTCAGCCCCCTGTTTGCTTGTCAAAATTTATAGGGGGGCTAACACTAGGATTCCTTTCTATGGCATATGGGTTTCTTGCTTTCCCACCTCACGCCCTCATAACCCCTCATAACCCCTCATAACATTATTCCCATTTGTATTGTCAGGTCCATTGCAAAAACAATCATGGAAGCATGGATTCTTGTATTGATTAATTAGTATGTTGATTGCACTGGATCTATGACTATACCTAGCACTTGACATTGTATGTTATGCATGTTAAAGTAGGATGCATTGCATGTTGATTTTTGTATTAGAACTAATGTCATATGATATTTCTCATGGTAGATAAGCTGCATTTACATTAAAATTTGCACATTTTATTATTTGTTAATTTTACGGCCTAACATTAAGCATGGGTGATCATAAGACACCATGAAAACATGCTTCCCCATGGTTTTGGTCTTTGATTTGTGCAGGTAATAGGTCTACAGTTACTAAGAGATTGTTTGACTTCTCGTGACCTTCCGTTCGAGTAGCTTCACCCACTTATTCGAGATATCACGTCCTAGTTGAGCCAAATGTTACCCACCACTTTGTGGGTGATATCCCTAGGAGAAAAGTTTCTCCATGACGGTCCTCGGCCGGCAGCCAATGGCTCCTTACAACTACCAAATAGCTCGTTGTGCCATTTCACCTCCACCTGAGCGATCCATGTAGTCCCTCGCCAATTTTTCATGATCGTATGTTTGAAGGTGGGCCTCTCGAACCGAAAGGTATACCTTGTCATTTGGAAATTAAGGACCGAGTTTTATTATCATGGACACTTTTGGGCATGGATTAATGGGGGGGTATGGTGGAAAGAGTGTGCTAGGTCTATGATTTTGTCCCCTAGACCTCTTTTAGATATTACCCTTGGATCTTAGTCTCATGGACTCTCCTTTACTTTCCATTGGGATTTAGGGTGATATTACATGGGAAACCCTAATTTTGGTTGTGTGGTCCCACTTCCCCATCCCCATATATCACTTCCCTTCCATTTATTACAACCCTATCCATCATGTTTCCCACCTAGGTCCACATTTCTCCACTATATCCACATAGGGTTAGCCTCCCCTTCCCCTTTCCTATACCTTGGGTCAGGCTTGGAATGATGCCTTGAAGGTTGAAGTAGATGAAAAGTAAATTAAAATCACAAATGGCCACATTCAACAAGAAAAAGTACCACAAAATGCAAAATATGGTCAGGAAAAACATATTTAGCACATGGGAAAAATCCAATGCATGAAATCTACCCGATACCCATGACCATCACTCTGGTTTTGTAGGCCCTAGATGAGCCTCCTTTATCATTCAGGAACCCATGATTGTCCCAACCCCTAGTGGGCAATGAACCACACTACCTTAATGGGGGTATCCACTGTTATATCTTACACATCGTGCTCTTATCCTTTGATCCCCTAAAAGTTAATTAAAGAAAAAACATAAAATGAAAATGGCATATAAAGAAGGGTGGAAAAATCAAGTTCGGCGCACCTCATGTACCACAATTTCTCCCTCCTATACATTATATACCCGAATGTGGGCTTCATTTTTTATAGCCACCCTTGTACCCTGATATGTGGTCCAGGATTGCCCCTATTAATTCCTTATTTGATTCACCTCTTTGTCACATGCCACCACCATTTACAAGATGTACCTTGGACATACTATCCCCTCTAAATATAGAAACCACCTAATAAGATACTTGGTTAACCCCCTTCGGAGCTTGGAGACATTAGTACATGCCAAAGCCCACTATGGAAGGGCATGCCATTATGAAGTGTCCACATGTTGTTCATGGTTTTTAAGCTCTTTTACTTGATTACTTGTTGTGCTGGAAGGCTAGGGGATGCATTGAATCTTATGGAGCATTGCAGATGATTTCCATTTTGGGTTTGGTCTCCCTATACGAGGTCCTAACTCTCTAAAGGGCTACATTTGCACATGTAGGTTTTGTGTATAGAGCCATGGGCCTCCACAACAATAGCAAACACTCCATGTAGCTCAAGCGATGTTCATAGATTTCTCGAGATTCACCTATTGGACGAGGAAGATTCACTTGGTTCACCATGCCCATCCAGCCCCACAGTTGTACCATGCACTTGGCAGATGACATAGGACTTGTATGATGATGTGGCATAACTTAAACCATCATCTAAGCCCTTACAAATGGTCTACGAGCATCTTCAACTTACTTGGAGATCCATGATATTATTTGTGTGCCCCCAGACCCACTAGGAGCACCACAGGTTTATTGTTTGGAGAACAAGGGGCCAACCCCTTTTCCATCACTTTTGGGAGTGGTATTCATCACTATGGCACTTATGGACTTCATAAGGATTCTTAGAGAGCCCAACAACATATATTATTGATCATTCGACCTCTTGTGAGGCTTTTTATTTTGTTTATGAGCTAGTTTGGTGGGCTTGTCACCAAAAGTTAGTTATTTTGAACTTTATTTTATTTTAGGGGCTAATGTAGGCCTAATTACAAAAATAGAATTCCTAATAAGTGTATAAATAATAGTGATGTGAATTCATTTTCAATCATCTCTTGGTTTGGATCATAATCTCTCTTGAGATTTCCATTATTCCTCCTTGGTGGACGAAGATTTGGAGCATGTATGAATTTTAATGTTTGGACTATCTTTTCTTGTCTTGGAGCTTATTAATTGGAAAATTTGTTGTTGGTTGGATATATTCTCTTACATTTAAGCACAAATTTAATTTTATTACCTTTTACTTTGTCACATGCATATATTTGGGATTTTCACTATTTTAGGGCTATTTGTTGCATTCATTTATTGTGAAATTGTGGAATTATGTTTCTGCATAACATATCTCTATGTATGTATGAATGAATTGTCCTAAAGATAACTCTATGGTTGAATTTATCTTGATAAGCCATCTTTATTCACAGACAGAGTATAAATTCTTTAAGGTCACTCTCTTTTTCCCTAATGCTAAACGAAGTTGTCCTTGGAGCCTTCTTGAGCTAGAAACGAAATCCATTCTCATTATTCTTATTGACTGCAATATCCCCAAAGGAATTAGGCAGTGGTCCACCGTAATTTTATCGCCCTAAAACTATTTTTTTTCACCTTCCCTCCTCCTCTCTAGGTCTAGCCATGTTGGGTCACCCAGGGAATCATTTTCCCAACAAACTACCCATAGAAAAAATTCAATCTCTTGGCCTCTCCTATGATGGTGTCTCTCCAAGGTCCCCTCCAATTTGAGGAAATTCCAACAGTGGGATTTTTAGATATCGCAAGCCCTAGCCCTGAGACCATATTTTTCCCTGGGTTTCCCTAGTCTAGTACCTCATAAGATCATTTTGGAACTTTTAAGTGGAAATTGTTTCTTTGATCCTCTTCTCCTCCCTGTTTATGTTAATATCATCATTGGTTTCTAAACTCCCTCCTCTTAACCTAACCTGGGTCTACTTGGTCCTGTGTGGTCCCATTTCTCCTCAAGGTCAATTATTCAAAAACAACTTAGGAATCCAAGTTTTGTAAGGATTTTAGGGATTTGGAAGCTCCTTCACAAGTCACATTCATCTAACCCAGCCCTTAAATCCTCACCCCTTATTCTAGAGAGCCTTGAACCTTGCTTAAGAAGCAAGCAAGTCCCATTCTTGAGCCTTTCCCAGGAAAGGATCAGTGAAGTCACTTCATATCTATTTTGCTTGATCTATCCTTCATAAGTGATTCTCTATATACCGGGTATCCTCCCATCAGTGAAAGTTTGTAAAGAGTAAGGAGCCTTAACTGAGGTGACAGTGGGCTAAGTCTCCATCGTTTCCCCTGAATTAACAGTTTCCCCTTTAGAATTCACTTCTAGGTCTTCTGCTAGTTTGAGTGGTAACAAGATTGACCTGACCCTTCCCAAATAGGTCTGACATTTTGTTAAACACCTGGTAAACATGCAACCTACAGGTCATGAATGCATATTTGAACATAAGGATTTGAAAACTTATCTGAGGCTTAACAAGAAGGATCAACGCCTTATCACAATAATTGTCATAACACCAGTTAGGTCATACATACATCAACTAGACATTCATTAATGAAAATGTGATTAGAGCCATCCTTAGATCTATCATTAGAACCAACATATAGCGAGATGAATAACAATGATAGAACAACCATTAAAGCCACAAAACCACAACTAAATTCACTCATCAAAAGCAAGAGAAACTTAGTTATGATTAACCATATGCAAAAGACAACTAGGTGTGGGAATTCCATGTACCACACAACCATAGATTGGGTTGAACCAAATATTTCTTTCATCCAATCACCCCCACACCATATTCCAAGCATGAATGTGGGATCTCAAGGGATAAACCAATCCAAAAACAACCAAGGGAATCTAGAGGTTAAACCACATCCACCCTCACCATATCATGATCTCACCTAAACAGGTCTCAAGATCATAAAACCAAACCGAACTTGGATGCCTCAGAATTCCTTACCATCCCTTAAGGAATTTTCTTGTCTCCACCCACCTTTTTAGGGCTTCCCATAGAAAACCATCCCCACCCCCAACACTTGGGATTTATTTGAGACCACCTCACCTAGATCCAAAACCTTCTGGCAATACAAATCTCAACCAAAAATGAATCCCATCACACCATGGTTATCCGTAAATGGAAATTCAAGCCATTTTCAAAACCTGAAAAAATCCATCCCACTGACTAAAAATAAACAAAAAATACACATGCATATACCGTGGATGTCAAAAACAGCTAGGAAATCATACATGCAACCTGTTACCTACAATTATTTCCAGTGAAGATGATAGAACCAACTTTTCCTTGCTTAATCCTTTCTTTCCTTTTCTTTCTTGGACCTTCCTTGTCCTTCCTTTGCTCGCTTTCTTTCCTTCTCCTCTTTGTGCTCTTCTCCTCTCTGAGACTAATCCCAAAATTGAACTCAAAAAAGGATGCAAATTGATGCTCTGATGTCTTTTTATTCTTGATACCTCTAATTTCTTCATTTTTCTTAATTTTCCTTCAATTCCCTCCTCACATACAACCTATGACCTTTCACATCCCTTTTCTCCTAATTTCCTTTATTTTCATAAATAAAGTGCCAAAAATTCCTTTTTGCCTTTTCAAAGCCTTTTCCATTGCCTTTGCCAATTTCCCCTTAGACATAAACACATCAAGTGTTGCCCACTAGGATATTTTTCCCAACATTCAGCTTGGAATAAGTGTCCCATGACCTTGGTCTTATTTTTCCTTTATTAAATTTATTACATCAACTTTTAAACCGGGGTTATGACATTGAAGGTAGAATCGACTTATGGATCCAATTGTATGAAATACAATGAAATTGATGCACTAGAGAACTCATGACAATTGTGTTTTTCATAATTTAAAGCTAATAGGAGTGAAATTGTGGGTCCTTCTACTTGAATTTTACCAAAAGATCCTACAATTAAATCTTGAGACTATTATTTCTCTCTTTATAATTTTCCTAAGTGCTCCTTGTCTTACAAAATTATGAGTAGTCCATTCATAGATGGAGTGGTAGTTTCCCTTGATAGTGAGCTACTGGAGGAGATTTCTTGCATTGGAACAAAATATTTGCCCAAAATAGAATCACACAAAGTGATTTTAGGGCGTTCTTTGATTGAGTTTAATTCGAGCTTTATGTTCCAATTTGTCTTGGGTCATCATTCACTCTCTTAATGAAATCAAAGAAAATATGAGAAAAGGGGGTTATACTGCTTTGACGAACCAAAAGTTTCTTGTCTTAAACAAAGATACCACAAGCTCGTTAACAATGCAAGAGGACCCCAACAAGAGAGGAGCTTGTAAAAAGGCCCAGGGAAGAGAATGTCATAACCAGGAGATAGGGTTGTCGAAACCAAAGATAAATATGGATCTATTGTTGCACTAGTTGTCATGGATAAAACCCATATGCATCTCATCAACATGTAGGAAAATGATCATGAGCTAAGGTGGTAAATTTGGTGCTCATGTGAGGGAGGTGGGAGAGTCTTATTGATCATTTCCCATCTTTGGCATAAAAATTATCCACTTTTTGCACCATGATATGACATACGTTGGTGTGAAGTAATGACAAGGAGTGTTTATGCGATAGATTTCTCATGCTCCTTGGAGTTGATTATAATTACCCTCATTTTCTCAGTTGTTGCCAAGGTTGCTAGCCTATCCTTCTAATTTTGATGTTGAAGAACCTAGAAGAAAGAGATTTAGGTTAGGAAATATTTCTCTTGTCGAATTCATTTAAGGACGGATTCCAAATGGTAGCCTTCAGAAGCCAAGTTATGAAGAAAAGACCTTGTATTCAAAACAAAGTCCCCAATCACTAATAGTTTTAACATTATTGATTTTTTGTGAGATTTATCCCTTGCAAAAATCATATGCTTCTACCACAATATTACTGGTGATTCCTAAACTCCAAGCAAAGGTATATATTTTTGTTCTCCCGCGGTTATAAATAAACCCCTTGCACCTTCCACCCCTTAATAAAATTATGTTTCATTCTATATTGATTATGTAATTAGAGATATTATCATTCTCCTTTGCAGGGTAGTTGTGATACTACACGCATGCATATGATGTAGTTTTTATGCTAGATTTTTTTGTTGAAAAATGAAGAAAGAGATTCTCAATTTTATTTTCCTTAATTAAATTGAGAAAAAATAAAATTTCTACATCAGCAAACAGCTTGGATGCAGTTAACTTGTGTGACATGGCTTGTGTCACCCAGTTTACTCAGTAAATTCAACTTAGAGGAGTTAGAGTTCAGTTAAGAATGTGTGATTTCTAATTTTTAGCAATAAAGGTTAGTTATGTAAGGTTGTTTTAAGTTAAACTAGTTCTAACTGTTGAAGGAACTAGTGGAAGTTCATTTAAGCAGTGGGACTTTAGTCAAACTCAGTGATCATCTAGTTAACTGATCAATCAACCCAAAATAGCTAGTGCATGCAGAGAATTCGAGCTCCTTAAGCTTGGTGAAGATTCCAAGGCATGCATAAGTTGTAGACTAGTATTGAGTATACATATGTTGCATGTAGTCATATGATCAACCCTTGGGAATTGCGAGATCAGTTTGAGGAATTTCCTAAATATTAGGGCCTAATTTATCCAGGAATTACGCAAGGAAATAGGGGCTCAAGTAGAGGCATAAATTGACTAAGTATGGGTCATATATTCTCAGTGAGCAGAGAGATAGGTTATGCACTTGCAAGTTGTGCTCAATTGAGCAAAGCAATTGTAATACATCTCTATTCATTGGGGTTTTTAGCAAATTGCTTTCCTAGCAAAACATATTATTTGCATGTGTGTGATTTATTATTGGATGTATCAATTTTTTTTTTCTAAATTGTGAATTAATGTCCGCAGACTAGTAGAGTGATTTTGTGTGTTATGACTTTGATTAAAACTTCATGAGAAGTTGAAAATATACACCATAATTTCTACATGGTATCAAAGCAGGCTTCAAATTAAAAAATAAATTTTGAAGTTATTTCTCAGGAGGTTCGAATTTGGAGTTCAGTGCAGTAAGATCTCTTCACAGCTGAGAATATGGCCTTTAATGGACTAAGGCTAGAGTATGCCTTGGAAGGCACCTCTAATTTTGTTGCATGGAAGGATCGTATGGAGGCTATATTGGATGAAAATCGATTGCTAGAATACATCAAGACATATGTTGCAAAATGACCGGAATATAATGCCTATAACCTTTCTTAGTGGAAGAAATATGTATCCAATGCAAGGAGAATAATCTTGGAGGGAGTATGGTATCACATTGTCTCAAATATCTACAGAAAAGAAACTTCGTTAGCAATGTGGAAAGCATTGACATAATTTTTCAATAATAATAGTGACCACGATAAGCTAGAACTCAAGGATAAACTTCGAAGTGTCAAAATGCAGAAGAATGACACTACTCTGTAGTATCTGAGTAGGTTCACACAATGTCATGATGAACTTGGCGTGGTTAGTGTAAATGTCTCTTAAGAAGACTTGGTAATTCTACCCCTTCTGGGCCTTTCCAAGAGTTGTCATACCTATCAAGATTCAATGAATGGGAGGGAGAGACTACCAAATTGGGAGTGCTTATGGTCCATTTTGTACAGGAGGAAATGGGATTTTATCCAAGGGAGAGGATCAAGAAAATTTTGCATTGGCTGGAAAGGGAAAGAAGGGAAAAAGGAACAAATCTCAATCCATACCAGAATCCAACCAAGGGGGCAAGAAGCAATATTTTTCGAAAATTAAATGCTTCCATTGTCATGAATTTAGGCACTATGCAATGAAGTTTCCACACAAAAATGAAGGAATGAAGACCCTAAGAGGAGCAGCAGGTGCAGCCTTGGCTTCACAGTTCGAGCTTGACTTTACCCTCATCATATGCATGGTCATCACAGTGATGGGGAGTGTGTGGTACTTGGACTCAAGTGCATCGTTCCACATGACATGGTGTAGATACTTTTTCAGTGACCTGGAAAAAAAATAATTTGGAAATGCACATCGAGATGGGGGACGATAAAAGGTATAGCACGACTGGGGTTGGTACAGTCACCTTTAAGAGGGAGTTGGAATCCCCCCTTAGGCTCAAGGATGTCATGTTCGTTCCGGGCCTAACAAAATATATCATCTCTGTTGCAGTTTTGGAAGGTCATGGTTATGATGTGATCTTTAGAAAAGGAAAGGCATTCCTGAGACACATATCCACGGGATAGAAGAAGCAGATTTGGGTGCCTGTGAACAACCTGTATAAGGTAGATGTGGAAGATTGTGTTGCATTAAGAAAAAAGGTAGAGAAGATGAAGAGTCGTGATGTTGGTGAACTTTGGCACAAAATACTTGGCCACTTGCATCATAGTTCCTTGAAGATCATCCAACAGATAACCACATGCCTCCCCAATGGAGCACTTGAGTAACATGATGTATGCAAAGGATGTACTTTGGGGAAGTAAACAAAATATTCATTCCATGAGGGAGACAACAAAGCACATGTATTCCTTGAAAGGATCCACTTTGATGTTTGTGGACCTTTCTTGACAACCTCCACTGCTAGACACAAATATTTTTTCAATTTTCGTTGGTAACTTATCATGGAAGTACTAGATCTTTTTCATGCGAAAGAAAGATGAGACATTCTCCAAGTTCATAGAATTCAAGCCACTAGTGGAGAAAGAAACCAATAAGAAGGTTAAGGCTCTTAGGAGCGATAATGGAGGTGAGTACATTTCAAATGAATTTAAAAATTTGCGTGCGAAATAAAGCATTAGACGAGACTTTACAACACCCCACAACCCACAGCAAAATGGGGTCTCTGAGAGAAAGAACCATAGCATTGTGGGAGCAGCGAGGACGATTTCGCATGACCAAGACCTAGCTCTACATTTGTGGCTGAGGCTTGCAACACATCAATCTATTTGCAGAACCAGACTCCTCATCGTATTATGGGCATGATTACATCGGACGAGGCTTTCTCCCTGAGAAATCTGGATGTGTCACACTTCAGAATTTTTTGAGCCTCTTCTTACTGCCATCTCTCCAAAGAATCAAGGAATAAGTTAGAGCTGGCAATAAAATTGGGGGTATTTTTCGATTACAAAGAAACTCCCCACAACTACCGTGTGTACTTCCTATCCCTCAGAATGAAATTTGTGTGAATCGATGTAAAATTTAATGAGGATAAAGCGATCAAATTCTATCTCAAGAGGGAGCTTCAGATCCCACCAGAAGAGGATATTTTAGCTCCAAAGGAGGAACCTCAAAAAAATTATAGAGAACCACAAATTGAGGAGCATATATTGGAGACAACCACTCAAGCAGAAACATCCAAAGAAGGAAAGAAAAGAACCAGGGAAGCTAAGAGACTTGTGCAGAATGTGAGGGAGAATGTGGGTGCTCCTTCAAATTTTTGCAGGCAAAGAAATTCACTAGATCGGTACACTGGCTACATGGCTCTAATGAATCATATTATAGAGACTGAGCCATCCTCTTTCAAGGAAGTGATAGAGAAACCTGTATGGGTTGATGCAATGGTGGAGTAGTATGATTCCATTGTAAAGAACAATGTTTGGGAAGTGGTCCCAAGGTCAACAGATAAATTAGTTGTGGGTTCACAATGGATCTTCAAGGTAAAGCAAGCAACAAACGTAAGCATAGAAAGGTACAAGGCCATATTTGTGGCCAACGGGTACTCTCAAGTTGAATGAATTGAATATGAGGATACCTTTTCTCTTGTAGTAATGTACTCATCCATTAGATCAATTCTTGCTTTGGCTGCGTAGATGGTGTGGAAGATCCACCAAATGGATGTAAAAAAAAAAATTCCTCAATGGAGTTATTAAGGAGGAGGTGTGTGTTGGCCGGATAAATCGTTCTTGCGGACAAGACCGATCTCCCTAGTGTCAGAAGACAATCTAGCAACAAACGAACAACTAAGTTTGTCTTTCTCTAAGTATATTCGTTTTACAAATAAATGCTATGAAGGTGTCGATCCTACCTTAAATCCAAATGCTTATTTGCGGTCGCAGTGCTTCCATTGCATCAATAATCCTTCATCGCAACAAGGGCCCTTTTGTCACAAGAAAGTATCATCTTTCGTTGATCTGCAATCACAAACAAGAAAATATCAATAGCACCTGTATGACAAATAATCATAAAACATACCTATCATAGTGATCAAGGAATCTATGAAATAAACGATCAAACGACAGCTTATTGAAGTAAACAATCGAACGACAATTTATTGAGAAAAACAGAACTTGATTGTATTAATCTTAAAATATACAGAAGAACCTTACAACCTTAGCCTTGATGTTCGAAAGGCCTTCCCGGGGTCCGAAGCAGGAATCTCCTCTACTTTGATAAGTCTTACACTCTTCCTCCAGGAGCACAAAGAGGTATGTGATCTTTCCTCTCAAAAGCTCAGCAGAAAGAAGTCTAAATCTCAACAGCACTTCAACTCAAAGACACATGAAGCTTGAACTCTAATCCTCAATCTCCAAATCTCCAAAAAACTTAACCCCCTTTAGGCTACCCAATGCCTCCTTTTATAGAGCAGATGAGGAGGTTAGGATTCCACCTTAAAAGGGATAGAACCCTCCTTCAAAGGGATAGGCTCCTCACATCAAGGGATTAATTCCTTAAGGTTTGGGATACATGCACCTTACTAAAGCGTACTCATCCCCAAAAAATCTCATCTAGAACCTTCCAGAATTGACCAAAATTCAACTTTTTCAGTTTAATTTCGCGCTTTTTTGACTTTACAGGGGTACCGCAGGTATTACACTGGAAAAATGCATTCTAGAACGCAGTTTCTCTTCTCATTACCTGCGTACCCTAGCCAAAAACGCATGCAGGCTTCATGTTACCTGCGTACCCAAGGCTTTTTGAGTTTTAAGGGTTTTTCCTCCATTTTTAGGAACTTTTCTATGATTTTCAAGGTTTGGAATGAGGAACAAAGGTTGTAAGACTTGCAGAGGAGGCATGTATGAGTGTTACTGAGCTCATACAGTTAGCAAAATGTCAAGGTGACAGTTTTCAGTGTAACAGTGTGTATCGAGAAACCAAATGGATTTGAGACGTTTGATTGAGAGTCTCATGTGTGAAAACTCAAGCGAGCATTGTACAGTCTCAAACAAGCTGTTAATTTTTTAAAATAGTGTCAAATTCCACTTTGGACAGCTCAGATGGTCGAGATTACAATTGTATTAGATTCCTCTTTTCGAGAGTACCAAAATCAAACTATAGATCGCCCCAATCGGTTAAGCGGAAGTTAAATTTTGAATTATTTTATTTATTAAAGTGTGATGGAATGTGTCTACCTAAGCACATCTGGAATTAGTTAAGTCGCCCTCAACCCCAAGTGGACCCACATGAAAGCTATAAATAGAAGCGACCTCAAGCTCATTCTAACACACTTTCTTAAACAATCTTCTATTTTCATTATTTGTCTTGGTTTGTCTATTTTTTTTTGCTCGCACAGGTTCAATGGAAGGAGTTTGCGCAGGGTCAGGAATCACAGGCGAGAGGCTCGCTCTAATCTAGGGCTTCTTGGTCATATTCCTAGGCTTGAAACTAATATTTTTGGGCTATAGTTGCTGCCATAGTGTGTTATGCCTATGGCTAGGGTGTCATAGCCATAGGCACAGTGTGGCAAGGTAGTAGCTAGGGTTTTATGGCCTAATTGGGCTTGTCTGGGCCATAGCCGTAGGCACAGAGTGTCCTGCCTGCAGCCAAGGAGCTATAGACGTTATCACAGAGTCTCAAGGGTGTGGCTAAGGTATTTTTTAGCAGATATGGGCTAGATTAACCCCAGTTTCTTCCGCAATGTTTCATCTGCACAGTCAGAGATGCTCGCAGTCAGTTTTTTATAATGTCTTGGATTCAGATCTAGGATTTGATAGTTGATTGCAGTTGAAGTCAGTGATCTATTAGATCTGTGTTTCTCATTGTTGTAGATCTACAGATCTGTATATCTGTTATTTATATATATGTTTCATATGTATTTTTCTCATTGTAATCTTTGTTGAAAACGTTTTATGACGATCTATTGAAGAAGAAGATTTGAAAGGGTTTCCCCTTGTGTGGTTTGTCCCTGGTCTTGGACCAATTTTATGTCTCTTATGGTTGTGTTTTTTTCTTTCTTATCACTGCATATATTTTTCTGTCTTCAGTTACAGTTTATGATTTATTACACTGCTAATAATTGGATACATTGTTTATGAATAAGTTAATTGGGCTAAAGTAACTGATAAAACATAGAACAATCTGAAAATTTAACATGGTATTAGAGCTTAGGTGAAGGACAAGCTCAAAAGAAGACAGGAATTGAAGGCCTCATTATCAAAAAACAGATCTACAAGCCAAGGTCAATATGTCTTCCTCTACCTTCAAGGAGAATGAAAAGTTGGGTGATGCATCAAACTTCGTTGCATGGAAATTCAAGTTGGAGATCATAGCTCACAACAATGATGTGTTGGAATACATTCAAGGAAGGATGCCCGAGCTTCCAGAAAATTCTTCCGCTTCTCCCAAGAAAAAGTACAATAAAGGGGAGTCCAAGGCATAGAAAATTATAGTTGATGCTTTACAAGATCATTTACTTGCATATGTTGGTAATTTAATAAAGTCTAAAGACATGTACGACAAGGTAGTCGGCATGTATGAAATAAAAAATTTGAATGAGATCATCACCTTGAAAGATCAACTCAAGGAAATGAAGATGAAAAAAATCATACATTAAGAGGATCTCTTGTCTTAGAGATCAGAGGTTTGGAGAGAATGTGCCTGACAGAGAACTGGTTGTCGCAATTCTTAAAGGTCTCCCTCCTATTTAGGAAACCTTCATAACTACAATCAACAACAAAAATTTCCTCCCATAATTTTACGAAATTGTTTGGAAGCTTACTCAATAAGAATCAAGAATGATAGCAAGAGGTAGTATTCAGAAGCATGAAGAAGGAGAGCCTACTACATACATTGCTCATGACAAAAGGAAGAGGGAAAAATGATGTCTTTCAAGGAAGCCTCATTCTCAAAGTACAAAAGGAAGGAATGACAGATCACTATCCCATATTGAATTCTATGACTTCCACAAGAAAGTTCATTATGCAAGTGATTTTCCCAAGAAGAAAAAGAGGCCACAATACAACACCAGAAGCAACAAAAATAATAAAAGAATAAAATACAATCAAAGGAACAACCGCGACAGAAGATATGAAAGGAGAAGACGATATTCTTAAAGCGACAGTGAATAAGAACATCCTCCTCTAAAGGTCAAGGGCTCCAAGGTATGAAAGTAATGTTGTGAATAAATCTAAATATATTATCATTTCTACACTTACTAGTTCTTCTCCACCGAATTCGTGGGATAGTTGGATGTTGACGGTGGGGGCCATTCAACACTTCTCTGGATACAAGGAAGTCTTCTCTAATATAGTAGAGAGGGAGACTAAGTTGAAAATAATTCTTGGAGATAGCTCCACTCATCTTGTTAAAGGTTTTGGATCCGTTAAATTTCAGTTGAATTATGGGGAATCAATATTGTTGCATGATGTTATGTATGTTCCAGGTTTAATGAATAATTTTATTTCTATAGCTGCATTAGAAGATAAAGGGATGAGGGTTGCCTTCATTAATGGAAATTTTTTGACTTGGTCTGCTGATGCACCTATGAAAAATGCATTCACATTAGGTCTGAGAATAAATGACTCTATAAAGTCACTGAAAGGCCACTTCTAGCATTGGTTCATAACACCAATCATCTGAGTGAATTGTGGCACCACAGACTGGCTCATTTACACTATGATGCTATTCCGAAATTGAAGAAAATGGTCTTAGGTATTCCTGATTTTCAAACTCATCATGATGGATTTTTTCCAGGTTGTGTGAGTGGAAAGAAAATTAAGGGGCCATTCCATTCTAGTAAGAAAAATACAACTGACACCCTCCATCTCATTCATTCAAATATATGTGGTTTGATGATTGTGCATTATATTGGTGGTCATCTCTACTATGATCACCTTCGTTGAATATTTATCAATAAAGACATGGATATAGTGCCTTAAGCACAAGGATGAAGCCTTTGAAAAGTTCCAGGAACTCAAAGCCTTGATCAAAAATCAATCAAGGGAAAAAATCAAAGTATTCAGGTCTGAAAATAGAGGGGAATACATGTCAAAAGAATTCATAACATTCTGAAAGAAAGAAGGGATCAAGAAGGAAAATATTGTGCCATATACACTTGAAAATAATGGCTTAGTTGAAAGGAAGAACCAATTTATATTAGAATATTTTGTGCCATGCTCCACGATCAAAATGTACCGAAGTTTCTGTGGGATGAAGCCATGAATGTTGTTATATATGTTCAAACTCGGGTGCCTCATCAAGCATTAGAAAACAAGACCCCCGAAGAAATATTCACGGGTGTCAAGCTTGATATTAGACATCTTCATATATTTGGATGCCCCGTATATTTTCATGTGTCGAAGGAAAAAAGAAAAAAAATGGAATCTACTAGAAGAAAAGGTACGTTTGTGGGTTATTGTGAAAACTCTAAGGCATACAAAATATATATTGCTGGTCAAAGGAAGGTCGAAATTAGCAAGAACATAACTTTCGATGAAAATGAAGCTCTTGGTAAAGCAAGAGACCTTCCTTCGCCTCCTCATCCCAAGGAATAAAATGATCATTGGGATATTCCATATGGTCCTTCTATGCTCGAGTCCGATGATAATTATGTTTCGATGGAGCCTATGGATCCCTTAGATCCACCTCCCAGTGATCCTCCTACCAGGAAGAGCCCACTTTGGCTTCCCGACACTCTACAGGATAATGAAAGAGATGTTCCCATTCACAGATCATTCAGAGAAAGGAAGCAACCATGCAGGTATCAAGGATATATAGCTGCGATGAGCGTTATGATTTGAGCTGAACCATCCTCATTTGAAGAAGTTGTCAAAGAACAAGTTTGGAATGATTCTATGGTCGAAGAATATGAATCTGTTGTTGAAAATGTTGTATGGGATGTTGTGCCGAGACCATATGGGAAGTATGTTGTGACTTCAAAGTGGTTATTCAAGACAAAACATGGAATCGATGGCAGCATTGAGAAATATAAAGAAGGGTTCATAACTCAAGGCTTCTCTTAGAAAGAGGGAGAAGATGATGATGACATATTTTCACCTGTGGCTCAATACACAACCATCCGTTCGATAGTTTCCCTTGCTACTATTCAAGGATGGAACCTTCGTCAGATGGACACAAAGACCACTTTCCTTCATGGCATGTTACTGGAAGAAGTATATGTTGAAAAACCACAGGGATTTGAAGTGGTAGATTGTGGAACACATGTTTGCGGTTTCAAGAAGGCATTGTATGGTTTAAAGCAAGCAACCTGAGCTTGGTATGCATGCATTGGCAATTATTTAATGAAGTTGGGCTTCACAACAAGTAATGTTGATCCATACTTCTATTTTAATGTTTTCCAAGGTATGCCATTGATTTTGGTTCTATATGCATACGATCTATTCTTGACAGGAAGTAAAACTCTTATGATCAAATGTAAGAGGGAGATAGCCTTTGAATTCGAGATGAAAGACCTTGGACTAATGCACTAATTTTTAGGCCTTGAAGTGTGTCAAAGGCCCAGAGATATATTTCTCTCACAGGGAAAGTATGTTGTGAAATTGATGGAAAGGTTTGGTATGACTAAGTGCAAATTCATGGCCACTCTAATGGAGATGAACTTCAAGAAGCTGTGTAGAAAAGCAGTTAGAACTAATCTAGCAAATCCATCTGAGTATAGACAACTAACTGGGGCTCTGATGTTCCTTTTGAACACTCGTCCAGATATATGATTTGCAGTAAACAAATTGATTCAATTCATGACTTAGCCCCTCCATGCACATTTGATCACTTCCAAACATGTATTGAGGTATTTACATGGGTCGATCACACTTGGTCTGAGGTATTCTTCCGGAGACATTCAACTTCATGGATACACTAATGTTGATTGGGAAGGAGATTTTATTGACATAAAGAGCACTTCTAGATGCTCATTTAGTCTTATATATGCCATGATATCATGGATGAGTAGGAAAAAAAAGTTTGTAGAATTAAGCACCACCAAAGCTCTTTGGAGATCTATTTGAATATGTATTTGACGCTACAATGATATACTGTGACAACAAGAGTGAGATCCATTTGGCAGAGAATCTCGTGTTTCATGACAAGTCCAAGCACATCGAGATTCGATACCATTTTATCCTAAACATGGTGCAGAGAGGAGTTGTTAGATTCCACCACATATAGACTCATAAGAAGATAAAATATATTCTCACCAAGGCATTACCGAAAGGAAAGCTATTTTTCTCCAGAGAGCAGTTTGGACTGATGGATGTAGCCCCTCTAGCTAAGGGGAAAAGCTAATCGAGGACACTGAGAAAACTCTTCCTACCCTCCTTGAGCTCTTGAGGTGAGGAATTGAGATAGAGGGATCCTGGGGTTGAGGGATCTCTGGGAAATAGGGTAATCCCCTATCTATTACCCATAGGGTTGAATATGTTTCTCCCCTATATTCATTAGGTTAGAGAATGTTTCTCCCCTGATTGGTCTTTGCATAGTATACACCAATTGGATTCCTACCCTTAAGCAAGGCTTTTTGGTAATACTGCTCCTCGTTTGACCAATGAGTTGAGAGTGTACTTGGGGTGTAAAACCCAAGTCAATTATGATGCAGGTGTTCTACCACATGACTATTGCGATTCATAGATGGGAAGATCAGTAGGAAATAAGATTGGGTTGATATTTTAATCCCTCTTGAGATTCCAAGGTAGAATATGTGCTCCCATGTATGATGCGTTATCCTATTTATTGGTATGTGTGGAAGCTATTGCTCCCCTATTCTTATTCTTCTAGATATGAGAAAGTTTCTACATATGGAGTTGAGTAGTGAACTTCTTACCATGATGACACCATGATGTGAAGATCTACAGACAAAGGTTAAAAAGTGGATTTCTTCCTAATTGAGAGGGAGTGTTAATTTTTGCAACTAGGGTCAAATTCCACTTTGGAAAACTTGGATGGTTGAGATTATAATTGCATTATATTCCTATTTTCTAGAGGACCAAAATCAACCTATAGATCTCCCCAATCGATTAAACGGAAGTTAAATTTTGAACTATTTTATTTATTAAAGTGTAATGGAATGGGTCGGCCTAAGCACATGTGGAATTATTCAAGTCAGCCTTGGACCCACATGAAAGATATAAATAAAAACAACCTCAAGCTCATTCTCACACACTTGCTCAAGCGATCTTCTATTTTCATTTGTTGTCTTGGTTTGTCTATTTTGTTTGGCTCACACAGGTTCGACGGAAGGAGTTTATGTAGGGTCTAGAATCACAAGCGAGAGGCTCGATCTAATCTAGGGTTTTTGGGTCATAGCCATCGGCTTGACACTAATATTTTTGGGCTATATCCATGATAATAGTGTTTTATGCCTACGTCCAGGGTGTCATAGCCGCAAGCACAGTGTGGCAAGGTAGCGACTAGGGCTTTCAAGCATGATCAGGATTATCTGGGCCATAGTTGCAGGCACAGAGTGTCCTTCCTCGATATAGGGAGCTATAACTACTAACACAGAGTCTCAAGGGTGTGGCTAAGGGATTTTTTATCAGATCTAGGCTAGATCAACCCCAGTTGCTCGTGCAGTGTTTCATGCGTACAGTCACAGATGCTCACAGTCAATTTTGATAACGTACTGCATTCATATAATCTAGGATTTGATAGTTGATTTTAGTTGGCTTCAGTGATCTATTAGATCTGTATTTCATACTATTTTATATCTGCAAAATTGTAGATCTATTCTTTATATTTCTGCTGCATATGTATTGGGCTCCCTAGTCTTAGACCAATTTGTTGTCTCTTATGGTTGTGTTGTAGTCTTCCTTATCAATACATATATTGTTCTATCTTCATTTACATTTTATGATTGATTAGACTGGTAATAATTGGATATATTGTTTATGAAGAAGTAATTTGGGCTAAATTAATTGATACAACATAGAACAATCTGAAAATTTAACACAAGCACCCCCTGATTCGTACACTATGATTGATATTTATCTAACCAATTTGGGCTTCACCATAAGTGAAGCGGATGAAAACATCTATCGTATCCTTGTAGAAGGTAAATTGTTGATTATTGTCTTATATGTTGATGAAATTATTTTTAACTAGTGATGAGCAGTTGATCAGATCTTGTAAGGAGGACCTTACAAAGTAATTTGAAATGAAGAACATGGGTATCATGCACTACTTCCTCATATTGGAAGTATGGCAAGGTGATGGGGAATTGTTTGTCTCTCAAGGCAAGTATGCAAATGAGATACTATAGATATTTCACATGTAGAGTTGCAAACTCATGGAGACACCTCTGGTGACCAACTGGAGGAAGGAGGATGCCACTTCAAGTGAAGAAGTGGATGTTACCATTTATCAGCAGCTAGTGAGTTCAATGATGTATCTTGTGAAAACACGACCAAATATGTGAAATGAATTCAACCAACTAAGCCTAGCTATGGTTAGGCTGACAATTAATTTGGAAGGTAGTTAAGCATGTTATAAAATACCTCAGAGGCACTTCCGTGTTTGGACTATGGTAGAAATGGACAGACAGAGTGAAGTTGTGTGGCTTCACATACATAGATTAAGCGGGGAGTCCATCAAATTGAAAGAGTAGATCAAGTGAAATTTTTAGTGTTGGGTCCACAAAAATTTCATGGTACAAAAGGAAGCAAATATCTATGGCGCTCAACTCAGAAGAAACATAATACATGGTTGCAAGTCAAGTAGCATGTGAGGTGATCTGGATGAGAAATATACTTGTTGGATTATTTGGTCAAATGATGGATCCAATTGTGACCTACTATGATAATTAGAGTTGCATCAAGCTCTTTGAAAATCTCTTTTTTCATGATTCATCCAAGCATATAGATATTCAGTATCACCATTTACAGGACTGTGTAGAGGCGGATAATGTTGTTGTAGTACATTCCAACAGAGGAACAAGATGTTGAAATTTTGATGAAGGCCTTGTCAAGAGGGAATTTTGAGTTCCATAGGTACAAGATGGGGGTGGTTGATAATCCATTTCTTGCTGAGAGGGAGTGTTGAAAAATGCAACAAGAATTTCTCAATTTGATTTTTCCTTGATTAAATTGAGAAAATTATGAATTTCCACATTAGCAGACAACTTGGATGTAGTTAAAAAGAGAATCCATACAAGTGAAAAAGATTTTAGAAAAGAGGAATAACATGTTTCTGAGTTTTTTTTAGGTTATTAAAAAAACTCAGAAACGGGTTATTCCTCTTTTCTAAAAACTTGGATGTAGTTAAATTGTGTGACATGGCTTGTGTCACCTAGTTTACTCGGTAAATTAAAGTTGGAGGAGTTAGAGTTTAGTTAAGCATGCGTGATTGCTAATTTTTAGCAATCAAGGTCAGTTATCTAAGTTTGTTTTCAGTTAAACTAGTTCTAATTGTTGAAGGAACTAGTGGAAGGTTAGTTAAGTAGTGGGACTCTAGTCAAATTGAATGATCATCCATTTAACTGATCATTCAACCCAAAATAGCTAGTGCATGTAGAGAATTCAAGTTCCACAAGCTAGGTGGAGATTCCAAGGAAGTGTAACATCAGTTGTAGACTAGTCTTGAGTGTACATGTGTTGTATGCAGTTAGATGAATAACCCTTGGGAATTGTGAAATCAATTTGAGGAATTTCCTATATAATAGGAGCCTAATTTCTCAAGGAATTGTGCAAGGAAATATGGGCTTAAGCAGAGGAAGAAATTAACTAAGTTTGGGTCACAGATTCTCAGTGAGAAGAGAGATAGGTTATGCACTTGTAGGTTTTTCTTAGTTGAGAAAAGAAGTTGTAATACATCTCTATTCATCAGATTAATTCAAGAAGGCATTGGGTTTTTAGCAGGTTGCTTTCCCCAGGAAAAATACCATTTTCATGTATGTGGTTTCTTATTGCATGTCTAAATTTTTTGTGGTAAATTGCGAATAAACGTCCAGAGAGCAATAGAGTAGGTTTGTGTCTTGTGATTTTGATTAAAATTTCATGAGTAGTTACAATTCTACACTATAATTTCTACATTGTCTAGGTATCCATTAGTAGTTTTAGCGAACACTACACATGCTTTTTTAGCGCTATTGAAGAAATTATTTTGGTAGAAATTAAAATTAAAATTTATTTCTTAAGGACATATGATGATCTATAAATTGTCATATATATTCTACTGGAATAGTTTATCACAACAAATATGATAAAAATACTAAAATATTTATTGTTGATTTATCCTTATATTTTAGAAGTTAGTTGATTTTCTACTTAATTAAATGAAATAATTAGAATGTAGAAATAGAAAACAAAAAGAAATACAAACATCACCCATAATAGACATGAAGATTTGACTTGGGAAAAACTTTCTGGAGAAAACATATCTAGAAGGTGAGGCTACTGCGTTCTCTTTTCTTTGTTATGTAAACTTTTTGCAAGTGAAAAGAAATTACCCTTGGCGGAGTTTGCTAACACCTGTGGCCTATAAGTATGCTACAAAATCCTAACCCCCTCTATTTTTTTGTAAATTTCCATGCTTAGTCCTCTTAGTAACCTATTATCTAACATAGCCAAATTTCTAACTAGGGGTAAGGATTGACTCCCTAAAACCTCAACTAGAGTTACTAGTTTTAGCCTTCTAGATCCTTGTTCAAATTGCACATGTAGCTAGCACCATATACATGACTAACGGGGCTGAAGTGGCATTAACTTTGGAGGTGCACTGAACTAGAAACTATGTTTGACATTATTCTTGCACCATTGGAAAGGTATCTGAATGTTGAACAACCCAAAGGGGTCATGGGTGAAATTTTTTTAACCTAAAAAAAGATTTTAATGACTTGCAATGTATTTAAAAGGTTTTACACCCCAATTTTCTAAATTGGGACCAACTAGTAAAAATAACCCTACAAGAAAATTTCTCCTTTTTTTCCACTCTTAAAGTATCGAGAAAAATGAAAATTTATATAATTATAAAATATAGATCATATGAGCTATGTATTATTTGTATTATTTTTATAATGAGTTCATATGAACATGGAATTAGTGGTTTCAAGGCATCCTCCCAAAATTTACATTATAGCGTGATCAATATGTTAAGAGAAATGAAAAAATATGGCAGGTCCACTTTATTTTTCTTTATTATGCAATTTTTTAAGTCCTTCCACCCTTTGAATGTATTTCCCTCTCCTTTACCTAGAATTATATAGAACTAATACATAAATTGTTGTCAATATTTCATTAGACAACTCATTATAACAAATCTACTTAAATAAATTGAAATCTATACTATCCAGGTAAAATTTCTTTAGATTCCAGATTTGTTAATTAATGTACTTCTCATTATGCATGTAATAGATAAAATGTAAGAAATAGAGAACAATAAAATACAATCACACAACAACCATAATTAACACATGATATTCTATAGGAAACCCTCATGGGAGAAAACCCAATTGGAAGGCGATGATGGCTTTCTCTCTCTTTCTCTAGAATGGAAATAATGCAAGTACAAAGGAGAAGGCACACTCTATGGAGTATCCTCAGACCTGTTTCCTTTTAGGCTATGCAAAAAACACTAAGATCCAACTATTTTGCTCTCTCAATCCCACTCCCAGTTGTTCTACTTTGTTATGGAACAAGATACAATCGAACAAAATGGAAAACCTTTCCCTCCTAGGGGCCTAGTTATAACATAACCCAATGGCCAATTAGGAGTTAAGTTTGAATACTTCAACTCTTAACTTGAGTTACAACTTTAATCATTCTAAATCATTCTTTATATTATTCACCTAGCTATCCCAGTTTCCATGAGTAAAAAAGGTATAACACGACATCCACTGATGCCATGGTGGTCAAACATGGTAGGTCAAATTGTGGGAGGCATAACTTTTGGATACAAACTTTGATTGAATAATTCTTAGATCATTGAATATGTATCTAAGTGTATAATAGCATCATAAATTCCAATGCTTAAGCAATAAATTTTTACTCCCCCATCTTTGAAATAAAATAAAATGTCATTTAAGGCCTCAAAGTGGCCACAGAAGGTTTTAGACCTCAATTATCCAAATTTGGTCCCACTAATAACATTACTCTTGTAAGTTGATTCCTCTAATTTTTCCACTCTGAAAGTTCACAAAATTATTTAGTGATCCAATCTAGATCAAGAACACTCATACATTAGATAGATATTTTCCAAATAAAGGAGTTTCTTCCAAAAAAAAAAATTAGGAGCCCTCCACTAGATATCCCATGTGGTCTAGTTAGTAAAGAGATAATTTAACATCTTGTTCATGAAATTGGGGAAGAATAACTCATTTTCCAAAGCATATGATAACACATGTTTCCCCTCCCTATTACAACCTCTATTATACATAATATGTCCACATAGTACAAGAAAGTGAGCATCAAGACCACACATCAACCATGCATTGTGAATATACTTTCTTGTCTTCTTTCTCTCAAGTGGCTAAAGAAATAACCATTGTATACATTCCTCTTAAACTCCATATATTCTCTATTGAAACTGTAGCTTGTTATGTTATTATGTATTAGTCAAGTGCCATGACATGTAATGAACCAATAAACTTCTCTCAACTTAAAATTATTTAAATATTTCCTAAGTTTGGACCTTAGGCATAAAGTCACTAATTAAATTTTTGATTTTATTGGCCGAATTTTATAAAGTTAAAATAGTCAATAAAATATTATACCACGACTGTAGATCTCAAGTGTGGAGATGCAATCTCAACCCTCCATCACTTTGGATATTAGGTCAAAAATTATAAATAGGGAAATAACTTATTGGAGACGGATATCAATTTGGCACAAGTGTTTGGGCTTTCAACTGAAAAACAAGAGGTTGAGCTGATAGCAAGAGAACATAGTAGACAAGTCAAGTTTAAAGGGAAGCAAACATGATGAGTTTGGAAAAAAAGCATACTAAGTTTATCTTTTTTGTACAGGCCAATATTCTCAGGGTTGTATAGGAAGTATTTCCTGAATTCATACAAACAATATTCTATGGGTCAAATCGATCGCACAAGGCAGGTCGTGTCAAGGAAATTGTTGAGTATTTTTGTTGTTGTAACTTTCTGAAGTGTACATTTGTAATCAAATTTTCCAAGCTAAATAGAAGCCCAAACTTTGTTGGTTTTCCCCACATTGTGGTTTCCACGGTAACTTTGTGTCAAAGTATTTTTATGTGCTTGGTTTTATGGCTATTTAATTTATGTTGTGCATGCAAATTTAGGAACCCAGTGTATTTGGTGTTATAAAAATCAGATATGAAAGTTAATTTTTATTTTTGTTATGAGTATAATTTTATTGGGAATAAAATCTACCATGGTATCAGAGCAATAGTCTCTGAGTATGAAACCAAGGGTGTTTGACACAAGTACCAGCTCAAAGCAGTTCAAGTTTTCAACAAAATAATGATTCAAGGGTTTAATCCACCCTGGCTACTAGTGTTTGATATGAAGACAAACTCAATGTGTTTTAATCCACCATTTCCTTCTATTTTTCTCATCACTAGCCAACACTTTTCCAACCAATGCCCTAACAAGAAAAAGGGAAAATAGAAGAAGGTTGTTGAAACAACTGAAATGGATGAATTTTCCACCAAATTTGAAAATGATTTCTCACTCATTGATTTTCTCTTGAGTTTAGTAATGTAATATGTAACACCCTCCTCCCACATTTACTAAATATAACCAGTCCACTAGGGTAAACATGTGACGAGAGGCTACTATGATGTGATTTGACTCCCCATCTATAGTTAAGGAAGTGGAACCGAACTAACAAAACCAAAATGGCCTTCCACACATGCTACAAAACCTTCAGGATCAAACCAACCCTTCCAAGTGACCAATCCATGAAGAAACTTAACGTTTCATTGATCTGGACCCTCAACCACTCCCATGACAAGCCATACATGCGACTAAGGCATTCAAGTCTCTCCCATAGCAAGGCATGCCAACGACTGTGGACTTTTTCATGAAGTTCTATGCCAATAACCTTGATTCTTAGCCACTTTTTCATAGCCAGATCTCTGACCACTGCCCAAAACTCCATGAAATATTCATAAATGAAAAATAAAAATGGAACAAATCTAGTAATGCAATCACTCGTACAAATACTTGATCTGACCCCTACTAGCCATGACAAACATTTCGTCAAACATGTCACAAATATGTAATCTACAGGTCATAACAACAGATCTGAGCATTTAGGTCTCGTACCTATATGAGATTCATAAAGAAGCATTGTTGCTTTATCACAATAGTTGCATTATCATCTATTAGGACATATATACATTATACATTCATTTGCTAATTAAAACATAATGACAAGCATACATCAAGTCTGTTATAAAACTTACTCATAACTATCATATAACAAACAAAAATAACAAGGATATATCAACCATAAAAACCACATATGAACCAATACATTTACACATGAAATACCAACGAGAATAAGCTCTTATTAATGAATGCAAAAGACAAACGGGTTTGGGACTTCTACAAACCACCCGACCATAGATTGGGTTGAACTAAATATTTCTTTTAGTCAATCACCCTCGTGCAATTTTCCAAGCATGAATGTGGGACTCAAAACCAAACCAATCAAGGTTTCCTCAAGATTTACCTCAATGCCCACCGGATCATTGGGCCCTAAAAAATCATATTTGCCACCAAATTTCTCCACCTACATCATGTGGAATTTTCCTTCCTGCTAGTCTCTAAGATTTATTGTATAATTCTCCATTCACCAGTTAGTGATTCCTAGGCCTAATCGAGAATCCACGCTCTAAGCTTTACCATATATCCTTCCATTCACCGGTCAAGGATTCCTAGGCTTGATCGAGGGCACACACCTCTAGGATTTACCGTATATCCTACCTTTCACTGTTCGAGGATTCCTAGGCCTACCGAGGCACAAAAAATTTGGCTTTACTGCAATTCCACCTTCTCAGGTCCATGGATTCCTAGGCGTTGTGTTCTTTCTTTCAGAGACCACGTCACTCATTTTCGAAACCATATAGAAATCCAACTCAACCAAATACAAGAGAAACCACCACACCATGGCTATCCAAAAATTGTAAGGCGAGCTTGAAGAATAATTTCACACCTAGAAAATCCCATGGCAATGATATCAAGAGAACCAAATACATACATGCATGTACCATGCATGCCAAATCTAGCAAGGAAATCACATATGAAAATCAATACCTGCAAGTAATCTCGTTGTATCTACTTGATCCTGCTCTTCATTACTTGATATTTTCTTCCCTTTTCCTTCTTGGTCCTTCCTTTGCTTTCCTTGATCCAGTGCTAGAGTGCTCCAAGAAAACTTTGTGTCTAAGAGTGAGAGAGAAGGAGAGAATAGAAAGAGAGCTCCAAAACTAAACAGAAAAAAAAAAGGTACCAATTGATCCTCATAAGCCTTTTTATTAATGAGGCCTCTAATTTCTTCAATTTTCCATTAATTTTCCTTCATTTTCATCCTCACATGCAACCTGTGACATTTCACCTTACTCTTCTCCTAACTTTCATTATTTTCATAAATAAACTCCAATAAATTCCACTTTTCCTTTCGAAAGCCTTTTCCATTTCATTTGCCAATTTCCTTAGCCATAATAAACAAAATAAACACCCACACTAGGATGTTTTTCCCAACATTAAACTTGGAATATGTGTCACATGACCTTGGTTATTATTGTCCCTTTATTAAATTTATTTACATGAGTTTTTAACCAGGGTTGTTACAGAACCCTCCCCCTTGGGGGAACACTGTCCTCTGTGTTCAATGACACCTACAACCAACAAGACTGCTGAAAACAAAACATATTTCCCATGGATCTTTATAACTTAGCTCGTTGCATTATTTACAATGATCATCCTACTAAGAAGAAAACCAACATGACAACATGACAACATTACAACCATAATGAAATGACACCATATCACTTATTGAATCTTTATAACACATCTCATGGAAGTATTTACATCAATATACATATGTACAGATACCAAAATTTCACACCAAAAGATACATAAAAAACATTCGCCCAACCATCAAATAGAGGATGATACATAGCCCACATCTGATCCACCATCTCCCATGTAGCTTCATCAAGCCCAAAGTGCTTCCACTGCACTTTAACCTACTCGATTGCTCGGTTCTGTAGCATGAGAATCTTTCTCTGCAAAATATATTGAGGTTCTGGATGGAATTCTTCTTCTGGTTCCACCTGAAATATAGACCAATCAATCATATGATCAAAATATATAACATACTTCTTAAGTAATGACACACGGAAAAAATCATGGACTTTCACTATCCAAAGCAGTGTAAGTCGATAGGATACTGGTCCAATCCTTTTAAGAATCTTGAAAAGTCCACAAAACTGAGGTGTCATCTTTGCACATGATCCAATCCTCAACTAGTTATTCTTGGGCTTGATGTGAAAGTACCCCTGTTCCCCAACCTGAAACTCATTAGAAATATTGTTCCGATCTGCATAATTTTTATGCATGTCCTGTGTTGCCTTCATATTCTTCTTGATTACTTGCATCTGCCAACATATACGATCCTATTAACACCCTATTCATTGGATCACTCCAACTTATGGGAGTATTACAACTCCGCCCATAGAGTGCCTCAAAATGACTCATCCTCAGTGACTCTTAGTAACCATTTTTGTAAGCAAACTCAACCAACAGAAGGTAATCCCCCTATCTTCTCTGCTTATGCACCACATACATCCTCAACATGTACTCCAAAATCCTGTTGACACTCTCCCTCTCTCCATCTATCCGTGGATGATAAGTTGTGTTGAAGGAAAAATCTACCCCCAAACTTGCAAACAATTCTTTCCAAAACTTGGAAGTGAACTTAGCACCCATGTTTGATACAATCTTCCACAGAACACCATGTAGCCTCACTACATCTATGTTGAAGACCTGCACTACATTGTTAGTCGAATAAGTATAGTTCATTGGAATTAAGTGTGCTACCTTTTTCAACCTTTCCATCACAACCATGATAGAATCAAGTTGTCTATATGTCCTTGACAAACCTGTAATGAAATCCATGCGAATGACTTCCCATTTCCACTCTGGAATCGGAATCGGTTGTAGTAATCCACATGTATTCTTACGCTCTACTTTCACCTGCTGACAATACAAACATATAGCCACACGCTCTGCCACGTTCTTCCATAGATTCAACCAATGATAAAACTTATTGACTGTCTTCAATGTCTTATGGTATCATGGGTGACCCAAATACATTTTTGCATGAAACTTTCATAAGATAGTCTTCTTGAGCTCATTGTTGTCTATCACATATACCTTGTCCCTAAATATGATCAAACCATTTGTCGTAAGATGATAGTCCACATCCTAATCACATGTACCTTGCTCTAAGTTTTGCATAATCTCCATGTACCTACCATCCTATTGTCCTGCTTGTAAAATCAGATTTTGTAAGTTTTTCCCATAAGAACTCATTATTGTTATATGATTCACCTATATCTACCTGCTAAGAACATTTGTAGCCCTATTCTTTTTACCCTTGATGTACCTGATCTCAAAGTCGAACTCATTGATCATGGCCAACCATCTAGCTTTCCTAGAATTCAGATTCAGTTAGTCAAACTAGTATCTCAATCCACTGTGATCGCTCATCAATACAAACCTCCTGCCAAGATGATAATGCCTCCGCATCTTCAATGCATGCATGATCACTGCCAAATCAAGATCATGTGTTGGATAATTTTGGTCGTGCTCATTTAGTTTCCATGACTCACTACATACTAGTTGTCCTTCCTGCATAATTACTCCGTTAAGTCCTCTCTTACAAGCATTTGTACACACCACAAACTCTTTGTCCAGATCTAAGATCTTTAACACTAGATCATTTGTCAACAATTTCTTCAATTGCTTGAAACTTGTTGCATATTCCTCTGTCCATTCAAATTTCTTACCTTGCCTCTGCAGTGACGTAATAGCATATGCAATCCAAGAGAAGTTCCAGGTGAACCTCCTGTAGTAACCTACTGGCCCCAAAAATTATATTACCTCATCCACATTCCCACTCCATGATAGCCCTTATAATTTTTGGATCCACTACTATGCCTTCCTTGGAAACAACATGTCCCAAGTAAGGTACCTTTGTCTAAAAGAAATTGTATTTGCTAATCTTGACATATAATTTATTCTCTCTCAGAAATATCAATATTGTTGCTAAGTGTTTGGGGTGTTCTACCTCATTCTTAGAATATATCAAAATGTCACAATAGATACAATAACAAGCAGATCCATATAAGTATGCAACACATTATTCATCAAGCACATAAAGGCAGCTAGAGCATTAGTCAAATCAAATGGATCTACAACAAACTCATAATGCCCATACATGTTCTGGAAATATGTCTTGTAAACGTCCTCTTCCTTAATGTGTACCTGATGGTATCCTAATCTCAAATCAGTCTTCAAGAACACTGTTGCTCCCTTCAACTGATCAAACAAGCCATCAATCCTCAGCAACGGATAATTTTTCTTGATGGTTACCTTGTTCAACTTCCTGTAATCAATGCATATCCTGGGAGTACCATCCTTATTCTTCACAAACAACACTTGTGCACCCATGGTGATACACTTGGCCTAATGTGTCCCTTGTAAATCATTTCCTTCAACTGAAACTTTAACTCTACTAATTTTGGAGTGCTCATCATGTATGGTGTCTTTGATGTTGGTGCTGCCCCTGGTACCAACTCAATGGAAAAGTCCACTTCTCTGTGATGCGACAACTCGGAAAATATGTTGGGAACACATCCTGAAACTGCTCCAAGATCGAGTAACTACTTAATATCTTTGCATCATCATCCTCCTTACCTTTATCACTAGAAATATGCACTGCAAATAACACACACCCTTCTCTACGACTATGTTTGGCCTACATAGTTGTCACCATTCTAACTGATGTTGCCTTCTTCTTACCCTGTAAGATTCTTTGTTCCTCATTACCATCCAAGCACTCAATAGCCTTATCATAGCATTTGACCTTAGTACTGTGAAGATATAACCAATCCATATCGATAAGCATACTATATGATCCCAACGATAGTATATTCAAATGTGTTGATGTAGGCATACCATTTGATGCAGGAGCATCCAAGTCAAATTTTTATTATTTAATTATGTAATGGTGGGGTGAGACATTTTAATTATTTTATTAATTAAATTTTTTATTTTAATAAATTAAGAGAAAAGGTGAGGATTTTTGTATATATTCTTTTAATTATTAAAAGGATATGAGTGAAATAGGATTAGGTAGCAAATTTAGGGAATAGGAATTCTAAGTACGGGACTTTGTTGAGTCCACACCTAGAATGAATATAAATTAGATTTAGTTGAAATTTGTGTGGAGAGATTTTTGGAATGGAGTAAATCCATATTTTTGTATAAATAAGAGAATTGTATGAGTGTAATCAGAGAGGGAAGAGAGGTGAGAAGTGAGGAATTAAGAGAGAGTGTGAATTGATTTGAGAACTGTTGTAGAGGGCCAAGAGCTGAAAGAAACTCTCCATTGCAATATGTGGCCAAAGATTTCTCTTACGTATATTAATATCTGCATTTTGTTTGAATAAGCTCTCTTTTGATTTGTATTTTTGACGTTGAAGTGAATGGTACTTTTTTGCAACTGTGTGAGTGTATGTGAAATTCAGAAAGGCTTTATTACTTTATAAGCGGGAATCTGCTTTAACCCAGATACCTTGCATCATTTGGTATCAGAGCTCAAATATTTGTGCGGATAGCTCTTTTGTGGAAACATCAAGGAAAATTGTTTATTATCATACATCTTTTAATAGCGAGGTATGATCCTTTATTGGCCGAACATTGCACAACTGATCTATAACACTGCCACATTCAAACACTATTGCTGCATGCCTATGATATTCAACCGTTGCTTGATCGTGGTCTTGACGTGAATCTCCATATCGCTCAACGGAATTTTCAGAGGATTTACTCAAATTCTAGGCCACTGGCAATGTCATAAAAACCGGCTTTTAATTGCCGTTGCAATAGCTTGGAGACCTGAAGAACACTGTCTATTCACAGTCCTCAAACGGAATCTGGCTGAAGATCCTCAAGCTGAGCTACAATGTGTGTTCTTGTTCTTGTAGTGAGCATGGAGTTGAAATGATCACGCGTTTTTCTATCCAGCATCGTGATTTGTGATGGTCGTGGTTGAGTTTGTGGAAGACATGTGACAAAGTGAAAGATTTTTTTTATGAACTGTGATTTTTGTGGACTATTTTAGATCTCGGCCTCTATTGATTTAAAACCTCCTCGAACTGTAGCTGACAGAGGATACACGCTTTGAATATACAAACTTTTTTTGAGCAGAAAATGACATGTCTTGTGACCCAATCGAGGATGGTCCTTGTCCGCCTCTGATCCAATCTTGATGACTTAAATGAATTAAGCACAGATGTGCATTTCTACTTCTGACCTTTCACTTTACACTTGCATATTTAGATCTGCTTTAGTGCGTAGAAGGTGTGTGTATAGCACTGATGTTGGTTGTATGAGTCTAAGAGATTTGTGAGGACAAGAAAAGTTCTACGCCATTTCTACAGATTTTAGTAGTGGGTCTGTGCAGAGGAAAATTGTTCCTTGGATGGCGATTTAGCTGAGCCAGATCAATCTTGTAACCATGAGGACAAGGATGGAAATGGTGAAGCTTCTGAAGGTGATTGTCACTACGAATCCTTAGCATATTCCAGTGCGAAAGCATTGCAATGATCAAGTATTCTTTGAATCCTTATTGGGACTTCCGGATCATCGATAGAAGGAATGCGCTGGGAGCTTAAAGAGAGGTCGACGAAGTCATAGCTCGTAGTCGTGATCGTTGAGTTGTGTGGGTAATTGGGTTGAGGAGGTCAAGCACATAATTTTCCTTGGAGAACCGAGTTAGAATCTTGTAAAGGAGAGATCGAGCCGTGTTTTGTTGATTGGCAAAGGTTGTGTTTGGAAGTGGTCAAACCACCATATGGAAGCGGAGAATCGTGCAAGTCCAAATCGAAATTCCAAAATATAAATGTTGGAATGTGTTTTTTTGCATGAATTCCATGGTGAATGAAACGTTGTGGATTCGTTCAGGTAGTGGTATGTTGCTTACTTAATATTATCATCAACACAAATCGACTTCTTTTGTTATTACGTGAGGTATGGTGGCTTGTTTTAATTAAAGTGGATTCCAAATGCCACAGTAGATTAGCCATTATGATATAAAACGGTCCTTAAAAGCACCCATTTATTATTGAGAAGTGGAGTTTGCATAATGCTGCAAAAATTCAAAGTTATGTATTAATTTGGAAGTGGGAATTTTGGTCACTTACGTCATTTTGAAGAGAAATAAGTTGTGAAAATTCAAATACTTGTTGGGCGTCGAGGAGACAGTGGTTATGGTTCTGCCTCAGTGTCATTAGTACATCTAATGTACTTGTGCAATTTCTGGAAAAAGCCTTTGTGAAGGCTTGGATTGTCTTTCAAACAAAATTACCATAAAGTATAAAATTGGATTGAGTAAATGACTTTTTGTGGTGAAAGAAAGCTTGGGAAGTCCTCTACGTTGAAGTAATATAAGTATCATGGATAAGGTTTGGTCTAGCTATGCCATTCTCTTTACAAATATTTTGATAATATTTTGCATTGATACTCTGGAAAAAGAACTGTAGTGCGAAAGCTCAAGAACTATCAGTGGGCACACTATGAAGACGGTAAGTCAAATGAACATGCATGTTTATATGAGGAGGTTTATTATGCATAGTGTGATGATTTATTATGCATAATGTGGATTCTTTACAGTTTTGGTTAAGTCATTTTGGACCAGAGCCTGTAGTTGGGAAAAGAAGAATTATTTTGATTGGTGATTGAAAATATAATTGCTTGATGTTGTAAACCTTTGTTTTTACCATCATGTGACGACATTTAAGGAGGTGATATTCAGGATGAACACAATGTATGGGTTGTACATCGAAGAGGTTGCTTGTTCTCTGCACACAGGTAAAGAGATGTGAATTGATGTTGCATGGTGTATATAAGTGCAGGGAAGTGTTTCCACTAAGATGACAAGCTTATGGGCACGCGAGTGTTTACAGTGACAAAGACAGCACAGAAGAGTGGAAATCAGAGGGTTAAGACTACAAAGAGAAAGGTTTATTAATAACCTCAACAGGAGCATGAGGTATGATCATTCAGGAAGGTATTTTTGAACATTGAAGATTGAATGGTTTATTTATTTTCACCTTAAAATAAATCTTGAAAAAATTGAATTGCATTTCGACTAAAGACTTCAGTATCATGTGAAGTGATGAGTACAAACTGATGATTTTCATAAAGAATGAAATATGAAAGAAAGTGAAGATTGTATAACTTGAAACATCCATTGTCATAATTTTTGGGTCGAGTCTTGAAGTGAAAACAGGTGTTAGATTCAAATGACAGTTTGGATAGTTTTGAGTTGAGATTGAGTATTTTCATCCAAGATGAAAAAATTGGTGTAAGTCTGAAGTCAAAGAGTCGTAAGATAAGTCAAAATTCTGAATGTAATTGGGTGCATGATCGGCGGAGCCCGACACCCAAAGACTTGGTCATTATAACACATGCGTTTCTAAAGTGTTGTTTGCAGCAAAGTGAAGCAAGAGAGTTACTCGAGACTGGTTCCAAGACAGAGAACCAAGAGAAGCCAAGCGTAGGAGGAGAATTTGCATTTTGATGAATGGAAAGTGTGAAGGATTGCTGAGAAGTGGATTAAATGAAGTCCACACGTGAATAGATGCAGTTCAAAAAGAAGGGGAAGATGACTGTTGATAGTCATTTCCGAAGATCTGATGAAGACCACAACAAAAGAAAGAAGAAAGAAAATACCAAGGTAAGTGGCATATGCGAACAGTTGATAGATGAAGAGTACGAGCGGGAGAAGGTTGAGATAACAATTAACCTTAAATTGTTAATGGAGTTGTTGCAGGAAAATTTGAAAGGCCAGACACATGGTTGGACCATGAGGAAGAAGGTAAAGTGGCAAAAGCTACACGCAAAAAGGGAAAAGCAGGTAAACATACAGTTGGCATAAGAGCTACGGAAGCTCGAGCAGATGTTGAGTTGTGAAGAACTCAGAGAGGCTGAGTTAAAAATGGATGTTTCCATTTGTGGCCCATAACAGGGATAAATTTTGGGTGAAGAGATCAGTGAGGAAGATCTCATGAACTATTGGGATAGTTCAGAAGCATCTGAAGAACTGTTGGCAAGAGAAACAGATGAGGCCAAGAAGCCTTACATTTTTTCTCACAGTTTATGTATGTTTGTAGGATGTGCGAAATATGGTGAGCAGTCTGATGGAACTGTCACAAAGAAGAATGAAACTCTTGAGGTAAAGTCTGGAAGAGAATTCCTTTCAGCGAAGGAAGGTATTGATTTGTTACAACAGGAAGAAATCATAAATGAATTCTTGTTTGGGGTAAGACAACAAGTCGAAGCTATTATGGAACAAAATCATACTGAAGATGGCAAGAATATATTCCAAGGAGGTAAACAAATGTATTTGTTTAATGAAATTGCTGACGAAATTTTGCATTGTGATGAAACAGAAAACAGGATAACTCATGAGGACTGCCAGAGATAGGATGAAACTGTATTGAGTGAGGCTGAAAGTTTCCAAGCAAAATATGATGATGACTATCTTTCAGGTGAAGATAAAATTGAATTATTGCAACAAAAGGAGTTCATAAATTCCTTGTTTTATGAAAGAAATTGTTTCAGTGGAGAGATAGAAGATCAGAATCCTATTCTGCTGACGAGTGAAGAGATAGTATCAACAGGAAATTTGACTCATGACAAAGAAGAAGATAGTGAAGAATGTACAAATATTTTTTCAAATGAAATGACAGATTTGTGGCAAGAATTGAGTATTTTGGAGAAGAGGCTAGAAAAACATAGGATAAGTGTTCAAGTCGCAAAGTCAGAGCTGAATGAGAATGAAAAAGTTCATTATTATGAACTAGAGCAAAAAGATATCCTTGAAACAGGTGATGTGGAGGAAAGACTAATTTATAGTCTTGAGAATTCTTTGAAGAAGTTGAATCAGCATACTGATGTGTTGATAAAAGAGACAGAAATATTGATCCAGCAGGATGAAGATGGAAGCAACCAGCAGTTCGAAACAGAATATGTTGAAATCCAGAAAGTCGATGATGGAAGACTGATGCCTGAAGCATCAAAAGAGACTGAAAGGTCTTATCTTTTTAAAACTTACAGTTTGTTGGTGAATGCAGGTACAACACTGGACGAGAGAGTTGTTGCTATAAAAGCAATAAAATACTATAGTAATAAGCAAGGAGGAGTTTTTGAGTATTTTCCATTGCATAAATTCGAGTGTTTAACTCAGTTGGAGATGAAAGAATTCGACAAATAAGTATTACTCCAAGGAATTGGCGAAAGAAAATGTTGGAGAAGCCAATGGAATCTGATCGATAGAGTGAAGGATGAGTTATCAAATCAAGTTGATACTTCGAAGGACCAACAGTAGAACAGAGTATGGAATCCTGGTGGGAGCAAGTCATCAGGACTTGTGGTTGTCGCAGTATGACAGAAAAGCGATGGACCTCATAGACAGGAGTCTATGGAAACTTCTCTACATGGGGAGTTTGATGCAGGATCATCCAAGTCAAATTTTTATTATTTAATTATGTAATAGCTGGGTGAGACATTTTAATTATTTTATTAATTAAATTGTTTATTTTAATAAATTAAGAGAAAAGGTGAGGATTTTTGTGTATATTCTTTTAATAATTAAAAGGATATGAGTGAAATATGATTAGGTAGCAAATTTAGGGAGTAGGAATTCTAAGTATGGGACTTTGTTGAGTCCACACCTAGAATGAATCTAAATTAGATTTAGTTGAGATTTGTGTGGAGAGATTTTTGGAATGGAGTAAATCCATATTTTTGTATAAACAAGAGAATTGTATGAGAGTGTAATCAGAGAGGGAAGAGAGGTGAGAAGTGAGGAATTAAGAGAGAGTGTGAATTGATTTGAGAACTGTTGTAGAGGGCCAAGAGCTGAAAGAAGCTCTCCATTGCAATATGTGGCCAAAGATTTCTCTTACATATATTAATAACTGCATTTTGTTTGAATAAGCTCTCTTTTGATTTGTATATTTGACGTTTAAGTGAATGGTATTTTTTTGCGACTGTGTGAGTGTATGTGAAATTCAAGAAGGCTTTATTAGTTTATATGCGGGAATCTACTTTAACCCAGATACCTTGCATCACCATTCAACTCAAACACACAAGCTATTAACCAATGTTGAACTCTCTTCTTTGTATATGTAGTCAACTTAACTAACCAAGATTTTGTATGCACTTATTTATTCAAACCACACTTATCCACAAAGTCAGGGTTAACATAACTATAATTAGATCCAGGGTTAATCAAAATAGAAACAACTTGATCACAAAGCTTATCGTACATACCAATAATAGATTCTCGTTGATATTCCTACCTATTATCCAATGCTACATAGATATGAGGAATGATCTTCCCAACATCCCCAAAAATATGTGTTTCTTATGCATTGTAAATATGATTCCTACCACCCTAATTCTGAAGAAAATTCATCTTAAGATGCTCCTTTATATTGCTTCCCTCCAGGCTGTGACCCATGTCCTTATCTAACTACGTTGAAATTCTTATAAGGTGCAATATTTTCCTTCTCTTCTGCATTCTAAGGCCTTGTTATTTTTGGTTTCCATTTTGTTGAAATGGCACCCCAAAGTGGGGCTTCTGATTTCATTTTCCCTTAATTAAATTGGAAGAGAAATTGTAATTTCATCTCATGACACCTTGTATTAGTTAACTAAGTCAGAATGACTGAGTTAGATTAGGAAATTCGAGTTGAGGGTCTAAGAGGATGCATGTAGAGTTCTCCCATGATTTAAGGGGGTGTATTTGTAGTTATTTGTGAGTTGTAATTAGTTAACTCAAGAAATTGAGTTAAAATTGGTTTAACTAGTTCCAACTGAGTGATGAGCCAGTGAGAGGTCAAGTGAATTAAATATTATTTAATTCACAAGTAATGATCGATCAGTTAACTGATAATTCAATATAAATAGTTATTGCATGTCAGTTCTAAGGAAGGCCCAGTTGAGACTGGGGTTAAAGGGATGATAACTATCAGCTGTATAATCATAAAATTGTACAGGTCAATTATAGAGTCAGTTGGAGGCCTAGGAAGGATTGTGCAATCAAGGCAAGGGATTTTCCTATTTAATAGGTATTTAATTCCTCAAACAATGTGTGAGAAGGCACGCTGAGCAGAGGCAGAGAATTGGCTAAGTATTTGACCGATTTTGCCTAGATCAGAGTAAGATAGATGGAAGAGTGCAGGAGTTTCTCTTGAGAGAGAAATAATTGTATTGTTTCAGAATCCTTGACTTTAATATATATATATATATATATATATATATATATATATATATATATATATATATATATATATATATATATATTATATATATATATATATAGCGGGGTTTTAGGCAGTGTAATTTCCTCATATACATCTTGTATTGTGTGATTGATTGTCTCTTTCTCTTAGTTGCTATGTGGTTGTGCGATCATATTTTGTTTCGGAAATTTGTAGAAGGATTCAATATCTTGTTTTAGTACATTATAAGATCAGTTTGAATCTAGTTGTTAGATTTTCTACATCGTATTAGAGCACCAAGAATCACAAAAATAAGAGAAGAACATAGTTTCTTTTGATTAAGTTCGAATTTGCAAATTTATTCTTCAGTATCCAACAACATATCAAGATGTCCTTCAATGGCTTGAGACTCGAATATGCACTCGAGGGAAATTTGAATTATATTGAATGAAAGGATAAGATGGAGGCAGTGATTGAGAACAATAGACTGAAGGATTTCATAGATACTGATGTCCCAGAACCTGCAGCAGCAGATGCTCAACTTCTTGATTCATCGAAGAAGAATGTAGAAAAGTCGAGAAGGATCTTGTTAGAGAGAGTTCGACATCATATTGTCTCGAGCCTCCATGGGAAGGCGACTCCATATGAAATGTGGAAATCATCGATAAATATGTATTAGAATAGAAACGACCATAAGAATTTGGCGCTGAAATACAAGCTCAGGAAGATCAAAATGGAGAAGGGTGACACGATCCAAAAATAATTGACAAAGTTCACTCAATGTCGATATGATCTTGGAAGCATTGGATCATTGTTGCCTTAGATGATCTGGTGAGCCTAGATCTTCTAGGCCTTCCCAAGAGTTGGCATAGCTAGCAGGACTATGTTAATGGGAGGGAGGAGCTGTTGGATTGGGAGCGACTATGGTTTGATTTGGCACAAGAAGAAATTCGGTCATCAGTGATGGAATTTGATCATACTTGGATAGTGGAGCTTCATTCCACATGACCAGCAACAAATAATTCTTCAAAATATTGGAGGATAAGGATCTCCAGATGCACATCGATATGGGTGATGAAGGGAGGTATAACGCTACCGATATTGGTATAGTTACCTTTCAGAGAGAGTAAGGTAAACCCCTCATACTAAAAGATGTCATGCATGTACCTAGTTTAAAGAAGAATTTGGTTTTTGTTGCTATGTTGGAAGATCGTGGATATGATGTGATTTTCAGTGAAGGAAATGCGTTCCTTCGTCACAAAGCCACAGGCCAATTGAAAAATATTGGGGTTCGAGTAAATAACCTCTATAAACTTGATGTAGATAACTGTGCAAAATTGAGCAGTAAAGCAGAGAAGGTGGGAAGCTTATACATCAGCGAGTTATGGAACAAGAGGTTGGGTCATCTACACCATAGCGCTTTGAGGATAATGCAAAAGATTTCTAAAGGACTTCCAAAGGGTGCACTTGCACAGATAGACACATGCAAAAGGTGTACATTGGGGAAGTATAAAAGATCCACCTTTCCCGATAAGGAAAGTCGAGCAGCAAAAATTCTTGAGAGAGTTCACTCAGTCATGTGTCAACCGTTCTTGACAACTTCCACAACAAAGCACAAGTATTATGTAATTTTTTTTTATGATTTTTCAAGAAAGTGATGAATTTTATTCATGCAGAAGAAAGATGAGATGTTCTCCAATTTTTGTGAGTTCAAGGCACTTGTCAAGAAAGATACAAGGAAGAAGGTGAAAGCTCTGAGGAGCGACAATGGTGGAGAGTACATCTCTAACGAATTCAAGAAATTTTGTGCCTCATAAGGAATTCAAAGAGAATTGATTGCACCTCATAACCCATAGCAAAATGGGGTTGCAAAAAGAAAGAACATAACGATTTTGGGAGAAGCACGAGCTATGTTGCATGATGAGGACCTATCATTGCATCTATGAGCGGAAGCATGCAATACAACAATATTTGTGCATAACAGAAGTCCTCATCGGATACTTAGGATGAGTACACCAGAGGAGGCTTTTTCAGGTAAGAGATCGGATGTGTCATATTTTAAAATTTTTGGTTCATATGTTTGTTTCCGTGTGACCAAATATGCCAGGAAGAAGCTACAACCAACAACTGATTTTGGGATATTTTTAGGGTACATTGATACATCTCACAACTATTGAGTGTACTTTCTAGCACACAGGATGACAATTATCAAAAGATATGTGAATTTTTATGAAGACAAAGCCATGTGATTGTCCCTTGAGAGGGAGCTTGAGTTGCATGCAGTCGAGGAGCTCTTGGCTACAAAGGAATAAATTCAAGATGGGGAGTAGCCACAAGCATAGGAACAGAGAATGGTAAAAACCACTCATGCCGATCCATCCACCAGAGATGGAAGGAAGCGCACTAGAGAGGCTGACAGATTATTGTTGGATGCGAGAGATAATGTGGGAGCACCCACATCACAACACAGGCAGAGAAGGTCCCTAGAGCGGTACACTGGATACATGGCTCTTATAAGAGGAGTTATTGAGATATAAGCATCCTATTTTAAGGAAGTAGTGCAACAGCCCGTGTGGGATGATGCCATGGTTGAGGAATATGACTCCATTATCAGAAATAGTGCATGGGAAGTTGTCCCAAGACTAGTGGGTAAGTTAGTGGTAGGATCCAGGTGGTCTACTAGGTGAAGCAGGCAACAAATGGGAGTGTGGAGAAACACAACGCTATATTTGTGGCCAAAGGGTTCTCTCAAGTGGAGGGGATTGAATATGATGATAATTTTTCACTAGTTTCAAGGTACTCATCTATAGATCCATCCTTGAAATATCAGGGAAGATGGGAGGTAGATACATTAGTATGTAAAGACAACCTTTCTCAATGGAGTTATTGAGGAAGAAGTGTACATTGAGTAGCGGAAATGTTTTGAGAACTTAGACAAGGAGTCACACGTGTGCAGACTCAAGAGAGCACTGTATGGGCTAAAGCAAGCACCTCGTGCTTGGTACACCAAGATTGACAACTATTTCATCGGGTTGGGATTCACCAAGAGTGAAGCGGATGTGAACCTAAATCATATTGTGGTTGATGGTAAAATTTTGATTATTGTACTTTATGTTGATGATATGATACTGACAGGTGATGAGAAACTCATAAAGTCTTGCAAAGATGATCTTGCAAGAGAATTTGAGATGCACTATTTCCTTGGATTAGAAATATGGCAAAGAGATGGGGAGCTATTTTTATCTCGTGGAAACTATGCCAAGGAGATTTGGAGGAAGTTCCACATGGAGGGCAACAAACCCATGGAGACTCCTCTTGCAGGAAACTGGAGGAAGGGGGATGCTACTTCAGGAGAAATAGTGGATGCTACTATTTACAGGTAGCTTGTGGGTTCACTCATGTATTTGATGAAAACACGACCCGACATATGTTACACAGTTAACCAGTTGAGCCAAGTTATGGTTAAGCTGACCAAGATCTTTTGGAAGGCATGGAAGCATGTGTTGATATATATCATAAATTGTGTTCATAGGCAAATTATGCCATTAGAGTACATTCCCACGGAGTAGAAGGATGCATACATCTTGATGAATGCGCTATCAAGAAGAAAATTTGAATTCCAAAGAGATAGGATCAGGGTAGTAGATAATCCCTTTCCTCTCTAACGACTATTTTTGGTTTCCTTCTCATCTTCATTGAAATTCTTAGACTGAATCTTTCCTATTTAAGCCTTCAAAGTATGCTCTCCTCCTATCAGATGCTAAGCTTTCTCCTCCTGGAGATGGGTGAAGTGTTCACCCGAAACGTCGGGCTCTTCAATCATTCTACACAGGATTCCATAAATTCTCGACTACATTATGTATCTGACTGTGGAAACGTTCATGCCATGAATCCCTTTCTTGTTGAGAGGGAGTGTTGAAATGACAACCCAAAATGGTGCTTCTGATTTAATTTTCCCTTAATTAAATTGGAAGAGCAATTGTTATTTCATCTCATGACATCTTCTTTTAGTTAAGTTAGAATGACTGGGTTAGCTTAGGAAATTCAAGTTGATGGTCTAAGAGGATGCATGTAGAGTTATCCCATGATTTAAGGGGTTCCTATTTCATTTATTTGTGAGTTGTAATTAGTTAACTCAAGAAAATGAGTTAAAATCAGTTTCACTAGTTGTAACTAAGTGACGAGCTAGTGAGAGGTCAAGTGAATCAAATTTGATTTAATTCACAATTAGTGATCAATCAGTTAACTGATAATTCACTATAAATAGTTGTTACATGTCAGTTCTAAGGAAGGCCCAGTTGAGACTGAGGTTAAAGAGATGATAACTATCAGTTGTATAATTAGAAAATTGTGCAGGTCAATTATAGAGTCAATTGGAGGCCTAGGAAGGATTGCGCAATCAAAAGGAATTTTTCTATTTAATAGGGTTTTAATTCCTCAAGGATAGCATGAGCAAGGTAGGCCGAGCAGAGACGGAGAATTGGCTAAGTATTTTTCTAATTTTTCCTAGATCAGAGCGAGACAATTGACAGAGTGTAGGAGTTTCTCTTGAGAGAGAAATCATTGTATTGTTTCATGATCCTTGACTTTATACAATATAAAGATAGCTGGGTTTTGGTCAGTGTGATTTCCTTGGATACATCTTGTCTTGTGCGATTGATTGTCTCTTGCTCTTACTTGTTATGTGATTGTGCGATCAAGTTTTGTTTCTGCAAATTGTAGAAGGATTCAGTATCTTTTTTTAGTACATTATAAGATCATTTTGAATCTCATTGTTAGATTTTCTACACATTTTCCTTTAGATTTATCCTTCCCTTTCCACCCTTGTTGAGATTTTGTATTACGATTTGACTGCTCATAACATCGCTTCAATTTCCCAATAACTTCCTCAAGTGACCGAGGCTCATCATACTTAATATGATGTCTAAATACTAATGGAAATCCACTAACAAATCTCTGAACTTAAGAATTTTCATCATTAAGATACGGTACATACCTCAATAACTCCAAGAACTTGGTCATATACTCCTCATTTGACATTGATCCCATCTTTCGCTTGTAGAATTCTTCGGATTTGTTGTCGTAGTACCTCTCTAACAAGTATTTCTTCATGAAAAATCTCTTGAATTCATGCCAACTCAAGTCTTCTATCCTGATATCTCTAACCTACTTCACATCTTCCCACTAGATGTTTTCTTTCCCTTTGAGGTCGAAGATAGCTATTTTGGCCTTCAAGTTCTCTGTGTACTCATTCATCTCAAATAATCTTTTCATCCATAGTAACCATGCCTTTGCATCATTTGGCTTCTTCAAATCCCCATCAAAGGTAGCTGGATTTGCTTCCTTGAACTAGAATAGAAATAGAACTAGATTAGAACTTGTGTCAATCACCTCTCCTATCTGGAGTATCCAAGAGCCTTCCATCTCTTATCGTTTCATCCCTATGATCTGACCTATTCCCACCATGATATATACTACCATATGACCTATTAGTCTTGTCCTATTAGTCATGTCCTCCTGCCCATGGTTGATCCGAAGTGGTCCCTGTCTCTGCAATTATGACAAACTCTGAAGGATTACTACATCGAATTTTGATTGATTCTCCTGTCCCTGCATGATTCTGTCATTATATAGCTTGCAAATTCTTTTTTTTTCTTTCAAAATTATCAATGTGTTTTCTAATTTAGAAGCATTCCCACCACCACGTTGCTCATTTGATCCATAGGGAGAGTCTTGTGAACTATAGTCTACCATCTTGCTAGTCATCTTGATCTCTATCCTGCATGTATTCCATGTCATCTAAAACCAAAACATAATGTAATCAACATACCTCAATATAGTTTATGGGAGGATATCTCATTTGCAAGATCAACCAGATTAGCACGATACATGTATAATCATAATCATAATAGTATATAAACATAATTTCAACAATTGTCCAGTTATCAATGCATTACCATACCGACCACATAACATGACCTCGTGCACGACAATTATCACCACGTCAATGTATGCATAACATATAAACATTAACATGCATAACTAACATACACTCATGATAAACACATCCAACATCAACACCATCAACTTTCACATGGTGACACAACTGCAACCATGACCACATTCATGCATACACAACAAGCACAAATAACTCAAGCATAAAGAGCACATATGCAACTGACATGTATGCATGACCAAAACACCGTCCATCCAGTCCAAGGGGAGAACCATGCTCTGATAACACTTTGTAACACCCTCCTCCCACATTTACCCAAGCTAACAAGTCCACTGGGGTAAACATGTGACAAGAGGATACTATGATGTGATTCAAATCCCCATGTATAGTAAAGGAAGTGGAACCGACATAACGAAACAAAACTCACCTTCCACATGGGTTACGAAACCTTCAGGAGCCAACCAACCCTTCCAGGTGACCAACCCTTAAAGCAACTTGACATTTCATTGATCTGGACCCTCAACCACTCCCATGACAAGCCATGCATGAAACTGAGGCATTCCAATCGTTCCCATAACAAGGCATGTCAACAATTGTGGACTTTTTCAGGCATTTTTGTGCCAGCGACCCCAGATTATGAGCCACTTTTTCAAGGCCATGTCTCAGGCCACTACCCAGAACTCCATGAAACCTTTAGAAATGAATAATAACAATGGAAAAAAGCTACTACTGCAATCACTCGTACAAATACTTGATCTAACCCCTACTAGCCATAATATGGATTTCGTCAAACATGTCACAAATATGTAACCTATAGGTCATAACAAAATATCTGAGTATTTGGGTCTCATACTTATCTGAGATTCATAAAGAAGCATTGTTTCCTTATCACAATAGTTGCATTATCATCTATTACGACATATATACATTATACTTTTATTTTCTAATCAAAACATGATGATAATCATACATCAACTCTGCCATTAAACATAATCATAACCAACATATAACCAACAAAAATAACAAGGATATAACAGTCATAAACACCACATATGAACCAACACATTTAAACATGAAATACAAAGGAGAATAAGCTCTTATTAATGAATGAAAATCCAACTAGGTCTGGGACTTCCACGAACCACCCGACCATAGATTGGGCTGAACCAAATCTTTCTTTCAGTCAATCACCCTTGTGCCATATTCCAAGTATGAATGTGGGACTCAAAATAAAACCAATCCATGTTTCCTCAGACTTTATCGTAATCCCCACCGAATCACTAGGCCCTAAACAAACATGGATTCCATTGGATTTCTCCACCTACACCATGAGGAATTTTCCTGCCTCCTAGTCTCCAGGCTTTACCATATATCCTTTCATTCATTTGTCGAGTATTCTTAGGCCTAATCGAGACTCCACCCTCTACGATTTAATGTATATCCTTCCATTCACCATTTGAGGATTCCTGGGCGTGATCGAGGGCACACACCTCTAGGATTTACCGTATATCCTGCCATTCACCGGTTGAGGATTCCTAGGGCCACTGAGGCACACAAAATCCAACTTTACTACTATCCCACCTTCTCCGTTCCAGAGATTCCTAGGCCTTGTTTTATTTTTCAGAGACCACCTCACTCAGTTTCGAAACCATCTGACAATCCAAATCAACCAAATAAAAAAGAACCCATCACACCATGGCTATCCATAAATGGAAAGGAAAAGCTGAAGAACATTGTCACACCTGGCATATCACATGCAAATGAAAGTGAGAGAACCAAATACACACATGCATGTACCATGCATGCCAAATGTATCAAGCAAATCACACATGCAAATCGATACTTGTAAGTAATCCCATTGTAGCCACTTGATCCTGCTCATCGTTTCTTGATCTTTGCTTCCCTTTTCCTTCTTGGTCCTTCCTTTGCTTTTCGTGATCCAATGCTAGAGTTCTCCAAGAAAAATCTAAGTGTCCAAGAGTGTGTGTGAGAGAGAGAATAGAGATATGAACACCTGCACTAGGATGTTTGGCCAAACATTCAGCTTAGAATACATGTCCCATGACCTTGGTTATTATTTATCCTTTATCAACTTTATTTACATGAGTTTTTGACCAGTGTTGTTATAGAACCCCCCCCCCCTCCCTTAGGGGAACACCATCCTCGGTGTTCAATGACACCTACAACCAACAAGATTGTTGAAAACCAACATAACGACAATATTTATAATATTTATTTACAATGATCATCCTACTAAGAAGTAAACCAACATAATGACATGGAAACCATAATGAAATAACATCCATATTGCTTATTGGAGCTTGATAACACATCTCATGGCGGTATTTACATACATATATTTATGTACATATACAAAAACATCACACCAAAACATACACCAACAAAAATTGCTCAACCAACGAATTAAGAAGGATACATAGCCTGCATCTGATCCCCCATCTCCCATGTAGCGTCATCTGGCCCAAAGTGCTTCCATTGCACTTTGACTTGCATGATTGCTCAGTTATGGAACATGAACATCTTTCTCTACAAAGTACACTAAGGTTCTGTGTTAGGTCCCTATATTACTAGTGTAGTCCCTTATTGTTGTTAGTGTAGCCCCCTTATTGTTACTGTTGTACCCTTGTAACTGCCATATTGTTATTATTGTGCCCTTAAATTATTATTGTTAGGTCGGCTAGGATTATATTGTGACCCCATGGACTCCTATATATAGAAAGGAAGTTTTGTTATTTGTATCATCCAAGAATTGTTCATTTATGTAATGTAAAGGAGGTTCCCCCCTCAAATTGGTTGAATTCTAAGGCGTTGATTTCTCTTTTCTTCTATTTTTGGAGCTGGTTTCATAACATTTGGTATCATAGCTTTGGATTCTAGGGTTTCACTGCTCCAAATAGGTCATCGTGCATTTGCGCCATAATTTTTTTTCTACGAAGGTTCAGAAGCTGAAATTTTTACATAGTGAAGCCGAAATCTTGAGGAACTTCTTGTAAATATTTCAGATCTTGGTTCATAATATTTTCGGAGATATGATCTGTGGAAGTTAGGGTTTTTGCAGGCTCCCGAATTTCATCTAAAAGAAATGACCTTGGGAAAATCATCATAACTCTCTCTCTGAGCATTAGATTGGAATTTTGTAAAAAGTGGCCGAAATTACATGGACTGTAGTTTCCTGTGTATCAATTTCAGAGCCTAAGGGGGAAACAGTGACATGTGGCACGTCGTACAAATTCGCTCTACTGAACCAGTCCATATTTAGGTAATTGTAGGAGATTGGGCATAACTTTGCCTTGAAGCATCCAAATTAGGTTAGACCTATGGCATTAGAAAGAAGATTCAGAGGGCTACTACAGAACTGAATTTTAGATATTGAAGATCCAAAAACATAGATATAATTCAGTTTCAATATCGAGCTCCTCAAATGCAAGAAAAAGGTGTGTATTTTTTTTCAAATTGCATAAGTCTGGTTTGAAAAATCAGTTTTAAGTGATTCCAAGGGAATATTGAAGCATATATATCAGTAATGGGTTCTAAAATGCCCCCTAAAAATAATTCAACACCCGTTAAGTCCTATGAATACTCTACTATGAATCATGAAGATGAAGAAGTGCAACATGATATATCAAAATTACAAGAGCAAGCGCACCAAATTTCGCTCTCGCAAAGAGCAACAAAAAATGAAATGGAAGTTTTGAAGAAAGGTGTGGAAGCTAAGATGGATGATTTGAAGAAGGGTGTGGAAGCTAATATGGATGGTTTGAAGAAAGGCATGGAAGCTAATATGGATGGGTTGAAGAAAGGTGTGGAAGCTAAGATGGATTGTTTGAAGAATGGCGTGGAAGACATGGAAGCTAAGATCGATGGCATAGAAGAAAAAATGAAAGACAACATGGAAGAAATGAAGAATGATCTAAAATCATACATGGAAGGTTTGACAAAGTTGATACAATAAATATTTCCTAATGGCGAAAAGATAGTAGAGGAAACTCATGATGAGAACAAAATAAATGTTAATCGTGATTTCATAAACTCTAATGTTGGATTGAAGACCCGCCATATTCCAAAGATCGATATGAGGAATTTTGACGGCAAGGATCCTGTAACATGGATACTACAGATGGAGCAATATTTTGATCTCAATAATGTGCAAAAAACACAAAAGGTGCGCATTGCAAATCTATATTTAGAACGAAATAAATTTGCATGGTATCAATGGCTTTTCTCCTGTAAAAAAAATTGTCACTTGGTCAATTTTTACGAAGGAAATGAGAGCACATTATGAGGATACAAAGAGAAACACCTTCTTTATCAATTGATAAATCTTGAGCAAAAGGGTTCAATGGTGGAGCACATTGAGGACTTCCAAAAATTGAATATAAGGGTAAATGTTATTCCAGAGGAACTAGGATTGATGTCTTCATAGGGACTTTAAAGGATAACATCCAACATGAGGTTCGCATTTTGGAACCTGATTCATAGGAGAAGGCATTCAAGTTGGCAAGAAAAATTGAATGTAAAATTATGGCGATAAGGAAGCCTACCACTCACATCTATTAAGATGGAAGTGTTGCTACTCCTAGAATTCCACAACCTATAAGGTTGACACCACAAAAATTGGAAGAAAAAAGAGAAAAAGGGCTTTGCTACAGTTGTGATAGAAAATACACTAAAGATCATAAGTGTGCTGAGAATAAATTATTTTACATAGATTGTGAAGAGGAGGAAGAAAATGAACAAGAAACTTCAAAAGAAGAGGATATACACCTGGACCCAAACCTAGAGAAAGAAGAAACGAGTCCGGCCATATTGTGTAATGCATTGGAAGGAATTACCACTCCTCAAACTCTCAAGATAGAAGGACATGTCAAGAAGAAAAAGGTAATAGTGTTGATTGATTTGGGTACTACCCATAATTTTATTCATTGTAAGGTAGCCAAGGAATTGAATTGCTTCCTATACAGGTAATAGTCTTGATTGATTTGGGTAGTACCCATAATTTTATTCATTGTAAGGTAGCCAAGGAATTGAATTGATTCCTATATAGGTAATAGTCTTTATTGATTTGGGTAGTACCCATAATTTTATTCATTGTAAGGTAGCCAAGGAATTGAATTGATTCCTATACCTACCACCATAATGTCAAGTGATGGTTGCAAATGGAGGAACTATAAATTGTTCCGAAAAATGCCATAATATCAAGATAACCATGGGGGAATATGTATTGAATAGTCCAATGCTTTCCATTCCAATGGGAGGTGTTGATGTTTTACTAGGAGTACAATGGTTACAATCTTTGGGGGCGATAGGTTTTAACTTTCAAGAACTTTTCTTGAATTTTTTTTCCAGAAGGAAGTGAAGTTGAATTACAGGGTATCAAAGGGAAGTTAGGAAAGATAATAAGCTCTAATGTCATGACAAATATTATGAATAAACAACAATGAGGCGTAATTGCACAATTATGCTCACTAGAAGTTCCAACATCAAAATCATCTCTAGATCTCCAAAAAGTCTTGGACAATCATTCCAAGGTGTTTGAAACTCCTAAAGGAATCCCACCTATTCGTGATCACGATCATGCTATTCATTTGATTCCAGTAAGTGTTCCTCCAAACATCAGGCCTTACAGATATCCTTATGTCCAAAAGAGTGAAATTGAACATGTGATTGCAGAAATGTTCGAGGCTGGTATAATTCAACCTAGTCAAAGTTCTTTCTCTGCTCCAGTAGTATTGGTGCATAAGAAGTATGGATCATGGCACATGAGTCCAGATTATAGGGAGCTCAATAAGCTCACTATTAAAGATAAATTTCCCATTCCTGTGATTGATGAATTATTGGATGAATTGCATGGAGAATTTATTTTATCAAGTTGGATCTTCGTTCAGGATATCATCAAATTAGAATAAAGACTGAAGATATTCCGAAAACAACATTTCGAACTCATGAGGGTCATTATGAATTTTTGGTCATGCCTTTTGGCCTTACCAATGCACCTTCTACATTTCAAGGGTTGATGAATTCCATTTTCAAACCCACCCTTATAAAATTTTTGTTAGTATTTTTTGATGATATATTAATCTACAACAGGTCTTGGAAGGATCATGTTCAACATGTTGACAGGGTGCTCAAACTATTGGAAGAGAAACAATTATATGCAAAAACCTTCAAATGTTTCTTTGGAGTTCAAGAGGTGGAATATCTGGGTCATATTGTATCTCACAAGGGTGTTAAGGTAGACCCTAACAAAATTAAAGCCATTAAGGAATGGAAGGTCCCCACAACTGTAAAGCCTTTGCGAGAATTTCTCGGGTTAACAGGGTATTATCGCAAGTTTGTTAAGAATTATGGGAGATAGTAGCACCTCTAACAACATTATTGAAGAAAGATGCATTTTCATGGACTCCTGAAGCAACTAAGGCCTTTAAGCACCTTAAAGAGGCAATGTGCCTAGCACCGGTCATAGCTACACCAGACTTCACAAAAACATTTATTGTGGAATGTGATGCCTCAGGAAATGGAATTGGTGCGGTTTTAATGCAAAAAGGAATACCCATTGCATTTGAAAGTCGTCCAGTCAAAGGAAAGTATTTACATAAATCTATTTATGAGAAGGAAATATTGGCAATACGACATGCACTAAAGAAATGGTGACCTTACCTAATGGGAAGACACTTCAAGGTAAAAACTGATTATGATAGTCTTAAATACTTTTTGGAACAAAGACTATCTTCAAAATAGTAGCAAAAATGGGTAACAAATATGTTGGGTTATGACTTTGAAATCATCTACAAAAAAGGGAAACTAAATGTTGTTGCAGATGAACTCTCAAGAAAGGATGAAGAGGTGGAAGCATTGCTATGTGCCATTTCTATTATCCAACCAGATTGGATAACCGAAGCAAGGGATGAATGGAAAAAGGACGAAGAAGTGTGTACACTCATTCAAAAGTTACAACAAGATCCTAGCACATCTGATACATTTAGTTGGAAAAATGACTCCTTATGGTACAAAGATCGCTTATATCTTTCTAAGAATTCCCAACTAAAACAAAAGATTCTTTTGGAATTGCACACATCTCCCTTAGGAGGACACTCAGGATTTTTAAAAACTTACCAAAGGGTGAAGACAATTTTTTGGGGATGGCCTTAAATCTGATATTCAAAATTTTTTGGCAGAATGTTTGGTTTTCCATCAAAATAAAGTTGAGACAATTAAGACCCCGGGTCTTCTACATCCTTTATCCATTCCAAGTCAACGTTGGGAGGAGATTTCAATGGTTTACCTAATTCCGAAGGAAAGAGTGTCATCATGGTGGTAGTTGATAAACTTACCACGTATGCACACTTTTGTGCATTATCTCATCTATTTAAAGCAAGTAATGTTGCTACTGCATTTATGGAAACAATTCAAAAGCTACATGGAAACCCAAAGTTTATTGTAAGCAACAGAGATCCCATTTTTACTGGAAATTTTTGGACGGAAATATTTTCTTGTTTCGGTACTCAAATAGCTCATATCTCATCTTATCATCCTCAATCCGATGGGAAAACTAAGATAGTGAACAAATGTTTGGAAATATATCTTTGTTGTTTTGTATCTGATAAAAAAACACAATGGGTCAAGTGGTTACCTCTGGTTGAATGGTGGTATAACACTTTCTTCCATACTGCAGCAAAAATGACCCCATTTATGGCACTTTATGGATATCATCCATCGTCCATCACATCATCTTTAAGAGAAAATTATAAGGTTCAAGCAGTGGAAGATCACATCGAGCATCAACAACAAGTTCTCCAACTCTTAAAGGATAACCTAAATTTGGCACAAAATCGAATGAAACAACAGGCATATCAACATCGCGGCGAGATAAGTTTTGATGTAGGAGATTGGGTATTTTTACGGTTACAACCATACAAACAAATGTCCCTCAAGCAAGCTAAGAAGGGTAATAAATTATCGCCAAAGTACTATGGTCCTTACAAGGTGTTGCAAAATATTGGTACTATGGCATACAAATTGAAGCTTCCTGCTTATTATCAAGTGCATCCAATTTTCCATGTTTCATGCTTAAAGAAGGTTATAGGTGACAAATTTCCATTTCAAACAATATTGCCAAAACTTAACGAGGAAGGAAAAATCATATTGGAACCTGAAGCAATCACGGAAACAAGAACTCGTCAGCTACGAAATCGATCAATTCATAGTATCTCATCAAGTGAAAGAACGTACCCACTGAAGATTCAACATGGGAGGATGAGAATTTTATACAGAAGCATCGAGCGCTACTCAAGCGTTGAGGACAACATTTTTTTGAAGGGGAGGGGCATGTTAGGTCCCTATATTACTAGTGTAGTCCCTTGTTGTTGTTAGTGTAGCCCCCTTATTTTTATTGTTGTACCCCTGTAACCCCCATATTGTTATTATTGTGCCCTTACACTATTATTGTTAGGTCAGCTAGGATTATATTGTGACCCCATGGACTCCTATAATAGAAAGGAGGTTTTTTCATTTGTATCATCCAAGAATTGTTGATTTATCTAATGTAAAGGAGTTTTCCCCCTCGAAGTGGCTGAATTATAAGGCGTTGACCTCTATTTTCATCTATTTTTTGAGCTAGTTTCATAACATTCTAGCTGGAATTATCCTTTTGGTTCCACATGCAATATAGGCCAGTCAATAACATGACCAACATATTTAACATACTTCTTAAGTAATGACACGTGGAAAACATCATGGACTTTCACTCTCTAAAGCAGTGCAAGATGATAGGCTACTGGTCTAATCCTTTCACAGATATTGAAAGGTGCACAAAACTGAGGTGTCATCTTGGCACATGATCCAATCCTCGAGAATATCTTCTTAGGAATAATGTGCAAGTACAATTGTTCCCCAACCTGAAACTCCTTAGACATCCTGTTCTGATCTGCATAAATTTTCTGCTTGTCTTGTGTTTCCTTCATATTCTTTTTATTATCCATATTTCCTTTTCCATCTCTGCCAACATATCTAGTCCTTTCAACACCCTATTCACTGGATCACTCCAACCAATGGGAGTACTGCAACTTCTCCCATAGAGTGCCTCAAACAAACTCATCCTCAGTGAATCTTGGCGACCATTTTTGTAAGAAAACTCAACCAATGGAAGGTACTCCTACCATCTGCTCTGTTGATGCATCACATACATCCTCAACATGTGCTCCAAAATCCTGTTGACCCTCTCTGTATGTCCATCTGTATGCAAATGATAATCTATGTTTAAGGCCAAGTTTGTCCCTAAACCTGCAAACAACTCCTTCCAAAACTTGGAAGTGAACTTAACATCCATGTCTAATAAAATCTTCTACAAAACACCATGTAGCCTCACTAAATCTCTGATGAAGACCTGCACTACATCATTAGCTGAATAAGTGGACTTCATTGAAATGAATTTCACTACCTTTGTTAACATGTCCACCAAAACCGTGATATAATCATGTTGTCTAGATGTCCTCGACGAACCTGTAATGAAATCCATGGAAATGACTTCCCATTTCCACACTAGAACTAGAATCGGATGTAGTAATCCACCTGGATGCTAACACTCTACTTTCACCTACTGACAGTAAAAACATCTAGCCACACACTCTACCACGTCCTTCTTCATATTCGGCCAGTGATAAAACTTATTTACTGTTGTCATTGTCTTCTTGTATCCTGGGTGACCTGAATACGGTTTTGCATGAAACTCTCGTAATATAGTCTTCTTGAGCTCATTGTTGTTGTGGATATCATGTAACTTGAAGAAACCCTTGGGCCATCTGAATCCACCATTGTTGTCCTCTCTTCCCTTTTTCCCTCTTGTATCTTTCATGCACTTGATGTCCGGGGGCAATCGAGAGTCTTGGTACTAGGTTATAACCCATGGGTTATCAAACTCATCAACTGTTAGGGAAGGGAAGGAGTAGTTGTAGCTAACATTTTCTCTGAGCAGCTAGGGTATGAGTTAAGGATGGTCAATGTGTATGTACCATGTCAACATCGTCAGGAATTTTGGCTCTCCTTACTTCAAAAAGCATTCATGCAAGCAGATAACATCATTTTGGCAAGTGACCTCAATTTTTCCATGGGTCCTGCAAAATCTTGGGGACCCAATGCCCACATGGACCCCCTAACTGATTTCTTCAGACATTTATCTACTCTCCATCACCTGTTCGTCCTACAATGGCATCACCCTGTCCTACTTGGCGCAACCAGCGTACTAGTGAAGCTATTATTGCACGTAGACTTGATAAAATCCTCATCAAGGAAGATCTGCTTCAACACTTGGTATCATACAGAAAATCGGTAGGAACTGGATGCATTTTTTATCACTCCCCCATTTACCTCGAGATCCTTGGAGAATCCTCTAAGCCTGCTTCCCCCTACAAGTTCTGTTCAATGTGGCTACAAGATGTAGATTATATTAGGATGATTAATCAAGCCTGGATGAGTTCCACGAATAATTCTAACCAAACCTGCTCTACTTCCTTTTCCAATAAATTGCACTTGATAAAGAGGAAGTCTATTGATTGGGATAAATACAAGAGAAGACAGAATGACCTTGAACTGGCTTGGATTGAGCGGGAGATTGCACAACTCGGGGATCCTTTAAATGGTGGTTTCTCATCTGATACTACCAAAGAATACCTCATGAAATTGGAATCAAACTGCCTCAAAATCCTCAAGGATGGGGAATAAACTTGGAGACTCAAAAGCCAGGCCATTTAGTTAAAACATGGGATGAAAACACTAAGTTCTTTCAACGATTTTTCAAAGGTAGATGGGCCATCAATACCATTTGAGAACTTGAAAATGTGGATGGTAATCCTGCTACAGACTTTGAACAATTGGCCAACTTGGGCACTTTACACTTCAGGAACCTCTACAAATCCCCACAGGAAGCCACACTGGCTGAAACCATCAAAGTAGCGGGATATTTCCCAAGGTATATGTATAGGAATATTGCAAAGGACCTATTCAATCTTGTCACCATGGGAGAACTTGAGGCAGTACTCGAGTGGTTCAAGAAGGACAAGAGTCCTGTCCCTGATGGATGGTTAGTGGAAATTTACCTTACATTCTTTGATCTTCTGGGAGAAGAGCTACTAGAGGTGGTGGAAGAGACCAGAATTACAGGCTACTTGTACGATGATTTTAACTCTACCGTCATTTCCCTCATCCCTAAATTTGACCATCCCTCCTCTTTTAAGGACTTTCGCCCTATATCTCTGTGTAACTGCATTTACAAAATCATGGCCAAAATTATTGCCAATAGACTCAAGCCCATCCTATCTGAGCATATCTCCCCTAAGCAATTTGCATTTATGGAGAATAGACAGATTCATGAAGCCATTTGGGTTGTACAGGAGGGAATTCACTCTATGTAGACAAATAATATCAAAGGAATGATTCTTAAAATTGACCTTGCAAAAGCTTTTGATCAAACCAATTTGCTCTACATCAGAATTCTCCTCACACACCTTGGTTTCCCCATATCGGTTATCAAATGGATCATGTGATGCATCACTTATGTCTCTTATAATGTTCTTATTAAAGGAGCAACAACCAAATTCTTCCTTGTAGAGCGGGGCCTCCGACAGGGATTCCCACTATCCCCACTAATATTCCTACATATTCTAGAAGGCCTGAGCAGGTGCTTGATTGATGAAAGGGATCAGGACAGGATTAAAGGTATCAAAATCATAGAAAACTGTATATTGACACATCTGCTCTTCGTGGATGATGTTCTCATATTTTTTAATGGCTCCCTTAGAGACTTAACAATTTTCAATTCATCCCTGCAATTGTTCTTCAAAGCTACATGTATGACTTGTAATAAATCTAAATCCACTATTACCATTCATGGATGCTCCCCACACGAGACTCACTACGCTTTGTAGCGGTTCCCCTTCAGTTCTATTAGATTTGAGGATGGTCTTAAATATCTAGGTTTTCACCTAAAACTAGCCAACCACAGAACTGCTGATTGGACCTGGTTGATTACAAAGATTGATAAGATACTTAATACTTGGCACCACAAATGGCTCTCTCGGGCTGATCGACTTGTACTTATTAAATCATCCTGGAGGCCATTCCGGTTTACTAGATGTCTTTGCCTTGGCTACTTAAGGGTATTATCAACAATATTCAAATAATCTGTTGTCGGTTTCTGTGGAATGGCTCAAAGAAGGGACACACTTTTTCTTGGGCAAGATGGGACCTCATTTCCCTTCCCAAGAAGTGGGGAAGAAGTGGGGGTGATGGGGCATCAAAGACCTGACCTCTTTCTCCATGGAACTGGATGCTAAACTAGGATGGCAGATCCTCACAGATGATATTCTTTGGACTAAAGTTGTCACCCACAAATATATCCAACCATTACAGCCGATTGAATGGATCAAAGGGGGGCATTGGCACAAAACTAATATCTCAACGATTTGGAGGGCCATCTTGAACTCCATAGAATACATTAGAATTGGTTTGGCCTGGCAGGTGGGCTCTGGTAGGTTGGTCTGTATTGGATGTGACCCATGGTCATGTTCTGGAAATGCTCATTTGCTCCCACCTGTACTCATACTCTCATTGAACAATGATAGTTTTTATACCCTTGACCAGGTGGCTGGCCCAGCAAACACTACCATATTCTCTCAAGGCTGGTTGAACTATCGTGATCTTCATATCCATCAACAATGGGAAGATGATTGGGCACACTACTTATCCGCTCTGTCTAAATCACATGTTTGAATCACTTAAAGAGATGATGAGATCATCTGGGCAATCTCCAAACATGGAAAATACACTCCTAAGGATGGCTATCTGCATATATATGAACCTCATCGACCTTTGGATCTGTGTTGGTGGTGAAGTCCATTATGGAAACTAAAATTTATAACTAAGGCCAAATTTTTAATGTGGTGTATCCTCTCCAACAAGATCCCCACTGGGGTATACCTTCAAAAGCATTCTTTCATCGACCCATCTTGGTGCACTATCTGTAAATTGGCGGTGGAGGACTCTAAACATCTATTTCTTCATTGCCCCGTCACTCTATCTCTTTGGACCCATATTTTGACAACCCATAAAATCAACAATAACTGGTTGAGTCCCTCTGTCAAACAAGCTTGGGAATCATGGTGGCACACCTCTCACACTCAAAAACTCCGCAACCTTCCCATATTATTCTGCTGGGGTATTTGGATAGCACGCAATTGATCCATCTTACATGATATCCTCCCTTCCTAGCTAGTCATATCTGCCCACATCTCCACCATATACCATATGATCTCGGATGACCCTCCTCTCCCATCCCCTCGAACCATCATCCTTGAATCCATTGCTAAATCCTTTCCTTGGGCCTATCTTGATGGCTCTGCTCAACATTTTGGCTGTGGGGGAGGGGCGATCATTTACCTTACAGATCAACATTATTTCAAAGTAAAGTTTGGATTGGGAAGGGACAATAACAATTATGCTAAACTATCTTGCCTTAGAGCTCTCCTACAGTTTTCCCTCATAAAAGACTGCAACAGAATGCAGATCTTTGGAGACTCAAAGATCATCACTGATTGGTTCAATAAACTTACAACATGTCACATGCACACACTACAAAATATTTTGGAAGAGGTATATCAAATGAAAACTCATTTTGACTATATCTCTTGTCATCATATATACAGGGAGAGGAATCAAATTTCTGATTCACTTTCCAAGGAGGCAGCGCACCTACTAAAGGATCAATGGGAGATACAGGAAAACTATGAACACCAATTTTATCATTGCTTCCACAGGCCTTTTGAAGACACACCAGGACAAAGGGCGGGCGTGCTCTAAATGCTGATGATTCACAACACTTATTGAGTGCCATATGAGACATTTTATTTATATATTTTTGTTAATGTACAACTCTATCATCTACATACTTTCACAACACTTTTATATTTTTGGAACACATACTGATATCTATTTATGAATGTGGCTTTATGCTGACATATCTGAATATGCCTAATTGCGTATACATCATGTAATTTTCATAATTATAATGAAAGTTATGATTTTTCCCGTGGAAAAAAAAATAGTAATTGTTGATTACCATGAATTTTCTTGAGCAAGAAATCTCACAAATATTAATACCAATCTCAATCTAATCATATACAAGCTTTCATAAAGAATAACCAATCTTAATACTATTCAATCTCAAAATATTGTAAAACTTGTCTACTAATCTGTGCATAACCATAAATGCTTCAAAGAATCATTGTTTATCCATAGTTCTTACTCATATACAACAAACTATAAGATATTCTTATCATAACACAACTTGCGAGATATGTGTGACAAAGCTCTTCATTCAATCAAATGCAAGGAGTACGAAGAAATCATGAATTCCACACTATTATGATCATAAGCTTTATATGTATATATTAAATATCAAATAAGGAGTTCTTTCATACAATTTTCCAATATAAAAATGTGAGATGCAAGAATCTTAAATGTGAATCATAACTGAGACTTCTCAATGGAGCTTCTCATTTAAATACAACTAAAAATTCTCATTTTAATGCACACTAAAACTTTCTCATTTAAATACAAATTAAGAATTCATTTGAATACATAATATTTGCAATGATAAGCACTTTTGGAGATTTAAAAATAAGGTATCAATGCACAATGGCAGAGCTTCCTTAAATAGTTGGTATCGGTCTCATTGATCTGCTAGCAAGATCACGATGGTCCTCACATAACCGTCAAAGAGATCAATCGAATTATTAAGCACAAATACACAAGGTTATAACATGATATGAATGTTAGAGATGCATTGAATCCAATGAAGTTATCGGAGGATGTGGAAGGAAAAGCTATATCAAATATTGTGCATACATCCATGAAATTTTGGCACAATCTAGAAAGCAGAGCACTCTGTTTTGTTCCAACTTCAAAATGAAATTATTTATCAAGGAATAACAATATATGATAATTATAAATTACTAATAGTGATTTTATAATTATTAAAATGTTTTAATATACAATAAAATTCGAACCACGGAGTAGATCTCTAGGATCGATCACAAAATGACAAATTAAATATCACCAACAAGCGTTCATTAACCTCTGCGCACAATGAGATGGAAAACATAATGATTCAACACACCATAAGAATTAAAAAGACAAAACTCATACAAGGATGACAATAACCTTCTAAAAAGGAATACACTATAAATAATCACGATCCAAGCAAGTAAATTATACAAATACAATGGAACTAATATTAGAACAATCACACCAATCCATATCTAGAATTATGTAATCAAATAGATGGGAAATTTAATTACTTTCTAGTGAAAAGCGTATTTGAGGGGCCCTTCCCATAGTACGCTCGAATGCTTCACAAATTCACGAACTGAAAAATGATTTTGAGAAGAATTAAAGATAGGGTTTTATATTGTAACAAAATGGAAACTACATCAAGACAAATTCATAAGAGTAAGGCATGGAGTTTGTAATTTCCAAGAGGAATCTTATTCGTGTCTCATGTTAACCAGCCCCCTTGATCTCCTCCTTAAGCTCTGATTTATACATAAAATCCATTGGAACTGAATTCCCAACTCATAAAACAAATTTTCAATTTTTAGAAGATATTTTGGGAATCTAGGTTTGCTTTAATTTTAGAAAAAATTGTGATAAAGAACTAGTGTTATTTCTTCAATCGTGATGTATTTTCGAAATATAATAATGTGAATCTAATTTTCCATATTGTAGAGAAAACCCATATCTTGAAATTTCCATATCTAGCTCCAATTCTTGGGAAATCTCACCTAAATTTGATTGTTTTGATACTTCTACAAATCTGGGTTTAAATAAATTTTGGACAAATTTGATTCGAAGAACTCGTTGTACTTTTCAACCCATATCGAATATTGAGACACAGTTTGAGATTTAAGTTATTTGTTGTATTGCGCACAAAATCCATACCTCAGATTTTTTAGATTCACCCCCATATGCATAAAAATCGAGGTGGAAGTTGGTTGTTTTGAATTGTTGCAAATTTGAAGAAATAATTAAGTGCCAACGCTTCACACGTGTGAGTTGGGTGCATTCCAAGTCATGTAGAAGCATATTAGGCCCATGTTGCCCAATCTTAACTTCAAAACATGGTATTGGTATTGGAACATGTTGCTTAGCCACAAAAAGCACATTGTTAAACCATAATCAATAAAATCATGTTAAAACAAATTTAATCATTAAAAAGACAAGGAATCCATCATAATTAACCACAAGGTATTAGACTTACATTTAGTGGAAGGTTGTGGTATAATAGTTACATAAGGTGTCATAAGTGTGGGAATATGGATTACGAATGGATACTTTATATAATGGACAATATGACATGTTTAGAGCCCAAAACGACCATCAGAATCTAGTTGTTCCACACAATTAGAATGATTTCATCAGCAAAAAAAAAAAGGGCAAATTCTGACTTGTTCAACTATGTGACAACTAGCAGCCAAATTAGTCTTTCCTCATTGATCAATTAATTGCCTTTGTCACTTCTTTGTTAGGATTTTGATCGCTTTGGGAAATTTGTTGGTGATGGCTATGCGCTTGAGATGATGCATTGTATCGACTATCCCAAAGTTGTAACACCCTTCCCCGATGGTCAACTACCTGGGAGTTGTAATAACAATTATGAAGTGATTTGAATTAATGGTGTTGTGTGAATTGCAGTAGTGAGGATTCATATAACGAGTGGTAAGATTTTGACGTTGCAACTGGAGCAATAAAGTTGTAGGCTTGTTGACTTAATTGTGAAATACACAAGAGGTATTCGTAATAATAATATATTATATATAAAATGTATAAGAGATAATGATAAAATGTTACAATGAGACCTTGCTTATATACCTACACAGGTGGCCTTTCATGAATGGACATGTCTTTTAGACATGCCCTTTCACTAACTTAATGACTACTTACATAATCCCTATTTAACTATTAATAACTATATTTATTATATTTGTTATGAATTATATTCAAAACATTGCCTTCCTCTCGAAAAGCTTTGTCCTCAAAGCTTAATTTTTCGACAATTTTCTTTGCTTGGGATTATCTTCTTGGCATATTTCATTCAACATTGGTACCTTATCATGTAGAGTACCTTATCTTGTAGAATTCTCTCATAATATTGTCTTTGAAACTAAGGTTTTTGTTTTTGTTTTTTTTGTTTTTTAAATGATGTCTTGAACCCTTTTTTTTTAATTAATTAATTAATATTTTTTTTATTATCTAAGGTAACTTTATAAAATAATAAAGTTACTTTATAATTTAATAAAGTTACTTTAACAATTTTTTATAAAGTACTTTATGATTTATTAAAAGTATTTTTGTTTATCTTCAACTAGAGTCGCGTCCATGCGTCATTTTTCTCATGCACTCTGTTGGAAGCTAGGGCGTGTGTATTTACACTATCCGCATGACCAATATTTATATCTGCAACCAGATGCCTAGATTTTTCGTCAATGAGTTGTAAACAGTGATACGAGTGCCCTGGTCTTGAAACACAGTGGGTAACTTATACAAATCCAAAGCAGCACCAAGTAATCTGTGAACTATAACATCTGTATATCGGCGAATTGGTGATGTAAAATGGGTATACAAGGGAGATGCAAGAGCATAATGATGGAATTCTGGAGGAGTGAGATCTCCAATGCAAAAATAAACTGCTTGGGTCATGCACCGTGTTGTAAGAATTCGAACCAGCGTGTTAAAATATGGATCACCGTCCACAGCCCGATCAAGAGAATCAACTAATGCTTTTGAAGATGAAATATCCAGTTCAACTTCGACAGATGATGTTATGCACAACAAAGGTTCAAGCATTTATGGCGTTGGACTTGGATGACGCCTTAGAAGTGAACACAGAGGGAAGTGTTTTAATATTTTCTCAGCAACTGAAACATTTGCAACTAGCATAAACTCCTCAACCATTTGATTTGCCTCACGAATTTGATAAATACCAATATCAAGTGGATCATGCGTTTCAGTATCTATGTCAAACTTAACCTCTACAGATGCAAGAGTCAGAGCTCCTCTCTCAATCCGTCTGGCCCTCATGATCTTTGCTAATGAATTCATATTCCGCAGATCGATTGTTATAGGATCAACCAAGCGACTGTCATCCATCCGTGCTTGAGCCTCAATGTAAGACAATGTTGCACATGACTTGATAACACTTTTGGTAAATCTCACATGAACATTATCTGCTGAAGGAGTCATTTCCCAAAGAACTGAAAAAGCCAATATTTCAACATCTGAACGGAGGGAGCATATATCTTCAGTAAGTGGTTTTGGGAGCATATCTATTCTCCGCTCAACCAAGTAAACATATGTGCCTCGTTCCGAAGCTTCTTCATCAAGAGGTGTACCCAGGAGAACTAAAATTTACAACATCAGCAATATGGACTCCAACTTCAAAATTTCCATTTGGTAGTGCTTTGCAGCCCAGTGTGTCATCAATATCCTTGCAACCAGGTGGATCCACATCGAATACCTTCAAGTGATGTAGATCCTCTCTGTGAGGATCACTCAAATCTTCTAGTTGTAATGTTCAGGGCAAGGGTGGTAGGCAAGCTAGAACCTGGTCAGAAAATTCTCTTATGTTGATGTCGTTCTCAATTAACAAAACCTCAGTTTTTGTAGCACGATCACCTATTTCTCCTATCGTCCGCACATAGTGACCAGATGGATACCGTGATAACTGATCCCATGAATCAACAGCTACAATGATCCGCTTGTCAATGAGATTTCCAAGTTTGTGGGTTTGAATTCGGATCTTAGGTAATCTACGATCTGTAGATTCAAATAAAGCGTTGACAATTCCACCACCTGCTGCAGGCGTAGGCATTGGCTCTAAAGACCCACAGTAAGAATTCCAATTCCACTTAATTATACCAATAACACGCCCAGTTGGACGGGCTGTAATATGACCTTCAACCCCTTTGGAATTCTGCTCCAAAATGGCATCACGAGGAGCATCATCGGCACTATTTGGAACTAAGTGGACCTCCTCCTCTTCCTCTTCTACAATTTTCATTGTTTTTCCTCCATTGTTAAATGTAATATTTTGTGCATTATTCTCACCATTTTGATCATGGTTTTCTTCCTTCACATCACCTTCCTCTGAATCTGAAATTTTCATAACTTGATCTTCTACCGAATGTAGTGATTCTTCGTGATTATCTTCTGAATTTTCTAAATCGGCTGAATTGTTCTGTTAACTATGTTCGATATTCGGGAATACTGGTTTTTGCATTAGATTAATCTTGTCCAAAATGGCGTTTATCTTCTGCATTACTTTTTTATGATTGTCTGTGGCCTCACTATGATTTAGCCAAATTTGTCTTTCTATCCGATCTGTTGTGTCTTGAAGTTTTTTGATGTTGTCAGAATTTCCTGTAACCTTATCCTCAAGATTGATTAATCTTTTAGTGAATTTATTGGAATTATTATTGATCTTACTCTCAAGATCGATCAATTTTTTGTTGAAATCGTCCATCGTCATTAATGAAGACATCGAGTGGTAACGATTTTGAGGCACCGCATGTAACAGCTGAAGGCAACCAACAGTGGCGTAGATGCTTCCTTCCTGGTGAGAAGATCGTTGCTCTGATACCAAATGGAGCAACAAAGTTGTAGGCTTGTTGACTTAATTGTGAAATACACAAGAGGTATTCGTAATAATAATATATTATATATAAAATGTATAAGAGATGATGATAAAATGTTACAATGAGGCCCTGCTTATATACCTACGCAGGTGCCCTTTCATGAATGGGCATGTCTTTTAGACACGCCCTTTCATGAATGGGCATGTCTTTTAGACATGCCCTTTCACTAACTTAATGAATACTTACATAATCCCTATTTAATTATTAATAACTATATTTATTATATTTGTTATGAATTATATTCATAACAGCAACATTTGGGCTAGAAGAGTAAGTTGCAGTGGACAACAACAATGGGTTGTAGCACCTGCATTCGAGTAGTGAGTTGCAACAACTATCAATAGTGAGTTGAAAAACTCATGCTTTATTGTTGTTTGAACATACTTGTGTAGCTTTGCCTCTTGAATACCATTGGTTGGCATAAAAATTTAATTATCTGATCCCTAAATGCACATGAATGACCATTAAAATGACATATTAAGAAGATAATCGTACCTTGAACAAAATTGATCTTCGTGGACAAAAAGGGTGCCGGGATGAGATGAAAACTAGAAAAAAGATGTGCAAAAAGGTCTTAGGTGAGTACTAAAAATATGCCAAATAGGGCACCCATAATCTCCCCCTACACAAAAGTGTTTCATGTGATTATGCAACCAAGTAGTCAGTATGAGTTTGAGTGATTGTGGCATTCGTGGAGGTTACTAATATTGTAGTCAACGCCCCTGGTTTATGGGAATGACAGTAGCCCTTCTTTTCTTCAACCTCCCTCCAACAAGAAAGTTCTTCCTTCCTAGACATATTGTAGCCTTTTTGGTATTGTGTGGAAGGTATCCAAATAATTGGGTAGTCAAAGTTGAGGCCTACCCAATGGTTTCCATGACTTTTCATAAACTTGATGGATCAATGTACTCTCTTTAGAGCCACTGCAAGGTTATTGAGGTTGAATGGATCTTTTCTACGTATGTATTATATGTCTTGTTCCCAACGATGAATGCACCCATTTATAGGAAAATTTAAATATGTACTCTACAATGATATATGGCCTCTTTCCAATTTTGGGCTAAAAAATATGGATGTCTTAGGGATTTTACCCAACTATAATATGCAAAAAGGACATCCTTAGGCCTGTAATACTCCCCTCTAGTCCACCTATTGCATTTGAATTTATTCTCTACCACCTAATGAGCAATTGACCAATCAATGTGGTTGTTCATGAAAGATGAAAAAGCTCTCAGTTAAACATCTCTAAAAAATGGTCAGGGATCCAAATTAGGTCATGACGCAATAGAATATTGTGTTGGTATAACTCACACAATAGGTTTTTTTCTTCATTACTGAATGCATAATAAGCTCATGAGAATATGCATGGGGAGGTGATCTCATGTGTCTTAGTGGTCACGATAGCCTTCCTCTGGAACATGAGGTATTTCTCTTGTAAGTACATGTTATACACGAAGGAAGGAGGTTTGTAGCTAAATGTATATTCTAACAATATCACAAGTTGGATAATCTCTATTTCCAGCTTTCCCACCTACCTTTGGTATTTGATAGTTTTTGTCACCTCCTCATTCATTCCTTTCCTCCATTGATCCTATATGGCTATGTGGATTTCCAAACGTTCTACCCATTTATCTGCGAGGTTCTTTGCATTTGTTAGTGTTACCTTATATTAATTAGCCCTTCCTCATAGGCAATAAATATTCCATTCCACTTATCCTCTTCGGCCTTCTTCAATTGGTTTGGGATGTTGACATGAAGTTCTTTATCATCCATCAAAGGAAGACTCGTTTGAGTAGCAAGTTCCAATAGTTCATGACCTTCATGCTATGTTTGAGCAACACATTTTTGGGTTTCCTTCTTGTGTAATTTTCCTGGGATGTTCCCCTTGTGTGTTTCTTTTGTAACAAGGAAACTTGTTACCTGAGTAAGGCATTCCAAATTTTCAAAGGGCCTATCTTCCCTTAGTTCAACCCTTAATAGTTTGATTGAGGTTTGAAGCTTTCTATTGTTCCTTTCAAAAATTTTATTTACTTCGGTAAGGGATGTATACCAAGGAATAAGGGAAAGAATACCTATTATTTCCCTCTACTTTCTAACCTTGGAGGTTTTCTCCACCTTTGTGTTAGTAACAACTTCTTGTACTTTTGCTGGTGTGTTAGATGTTATAGCCCCAACTTCCTATACCTTCTATTCCATGTCAATTTCCAAATTTGCATCAAGGTTTTCATCTTATTTTTCCCATGTTGGTTCTTGTGTTGCAACAACATTTTCCACTTCCATCCCTTCCTACAATCCTAGTCACTCATAGCCTTATCCTTCCTCGGTTGATTCTTGTGTGATAGCAGGGGTTTCTTACTCCATTATCCCTATTGGCTCTTATGGGACAATAGGGGTTTCTTTGTCTTGTGTTGCAACAAGTTCCTTTTTTTTAACCCTTGTTAGTTCTTGTGTGGCAACATAGGTTTCTTCTTGTTCTTCCTAAGTTGCAACAACTAGGTTTAACTCTTCCTTCTTGGTGTACCTTGTCTTCCGTCTCTTGGTACTGCCACATATGCGGGCCTCATTGTCATCTTCCTCAACCTCTTCATCAGAGGCTTGCTCCCAAGAATTTCCACATCATTGTTGTGGCTAGTTTCTTCTTGTTGCAAAGTTGCAGCAAGGCCTTCTTCTACCACGTGAGTTACAATAGGGACCTCTTCTTATACAAGAGTTGCAGTAGGGTTTTCCTCAACTACAACTTCAAGATTTGAGAAATTTCAACCTTCAGAGTTGAAAAAGATATTTATTCTACCATAAGAGTTATAACGGGGCCTCCTCTTCTATAAGAGTTGCAATAGGGCATTCCTCGGCCACAAATTTTGGAGTTGTAGCAGTTTCACCCTCCGAAGTTGTAGCAATTGCAACTTTAGGCAGAGTTGCAACACTTTCTTTTTTTGTTGGTGCCCTCACTACGACACTCTAGATATGGCATGCCTTGTGAAGTTCATGCTCGACTTAGAGTTTCGTGAGGTCGTAGTGTGAGAGGGAGTCCTTGTTGATTTTTGCAACATTGATAGGTATTCACACATGCCTAATTCAATAATGAAGAAAAATAAAAATAAATTTATTTTTGGGGCATCAAGTTGGCCCAAGAATATAAGTTGTCCCAACCACATGAAAGGGTGTATCCCTTGGGCTAATTCACCCAATTTGACTAGTACATATACATAAGGTGACATTTATTTTTAACACACCAATGAATAACAATGAAGGAGAATATATCTTAAGAGAGGACATTGAAAGGAGTTTCAATCTTGAGGAAGGAATTTGAAGCCAAGGCGTAGCTATTTAAAGTTTTTTGGCGGTTATAAAGGAGATAAGGTAGGGTTTGTTTGGAGGGTTGAAGGAGTTACAGGTCGCGGGCCGCAAAGCATAAGCTGTAAGAGCCGCAGGTTGCAGGGGACATAGGGCATGTCACAGATCTTGAAAAGGACAGACAAAGGCCTATTTGATGCTAAAGGTTTGATCGATATTTTTGACTTGAAAATTGGCACATGTTTCTAGACAATTTGTATTTGTAAACCTTGTTAAAGAATAATTTATCCTAAAGAAAAGTTGTTGGATTTTGTGCTAAGATTGGGTTTCTCAAGGTAAAACTATTATCTCTATAGTGCATAGATGTCTTTCTACGATATTTACTGTTTCCACTGCATTTACTGCTGATTTTTTTGTTTATAATTTCTCATTTATATTAGTGTCATGTGATATATTGATTGAATATCATTAGGTAGTAATTATCAAATCAAAAATTTGTTCTCTACAATGCATATTGTAAGAAAATTCAATATTCCCTAGGGTGCTTGGACTTTTGAACGATGGTTGTCATTTTTTTAAGCATTCTCCAGAGGAAGAAAGGCATGTTGATCAACCTCCCATGCCTCAGGTGATCTAACAGCCTTGAATGCTACAAGTAAACTACCCCATGGTGACCCTCGCATATAAAATACTTTTTTACTACTGTGGCTACATATCCCCAAGGAGGTGGCAATGATTTTCAGACAAACCAAATGTTTTTTTGACCAAACCCTCTTCAGGCTCAAGAAATTGTTTTATAATTTATAGTTTTTGCCTCTTCTTCTAGTACCATTGTTCCCCAATTTTTGGCAGCCATGTTACTTTTGTCATGATGTTGTTACTCACTTACATTATTGTCCCTCCAACCACAGACCTGTTATCTTCGAAATTTAAAGAAAATTCTAAAAATACATCGTCATCACACACTTGTAATATATGAACATATTCAATTCGTCCCCCATCCTAGAAAATAGCCTAAATGTGGTCATATGCTTCATAAAAAATGTGGGCTCCCTTCAATTCAACGAGCCTCCCATTTTTCTTTGTACTTTGTCTTCAAACATTCTATAGCTATAAGGTGGATGAACAGTTCATTAGGGGTTGGGAGTTGTAATTTCCAATTATGGAAAGTGAATGATTATTTGATGGTTTGATTATGCCATAGGTTGATGGCAATGATAGTTGATGTATGTGATCAAATCATTAGTCAAGTCAGTTTATGCCAAATTAATGCCATTCATTATACTATTAGGAAAGAAGAATTTTTCTAACTTACTGTGGATGGTCACTTCTCTTCCAGGTTGGCAATAAGAGTCATCATGTCAAGTACCTTCATCATTCTATCATGTTGGCCTCAAAAAGACAATGGGAATCCTCACTAGCACGAGATTTGTAGCGTGTCCAAAGTTGCAACACTCCAAAGTTGCAGTACTCTAGTCGTCTAGCCATAGTTGCAACTTCTAATCATCGTGTTACATATGGTGCTATTGTTATCCAAATAAATCAATGAAATTGTTGCAACAAGTTGCAACAATGGAGTTACAACAATCGAGTTTCAACAATGATGATATCCTCCCCTGTATTTCTTGGAATTTATTTTATTAGTAATTACAAAACAAATGTATCATAAGTAGGGGGATCTTGACATAGCCATCACTAAACCACGAAGTTCCCTTTTATTAATGAGTCATTCTTTGATTTGACTTTATTTTTTTTAGCATGTCAAGTGACAACCTAAGTTGGTTTTCACATAACATGCACCCAAGTTATCCCCCTAAGGGTTTTCATAGATGGGATTTTTTGTTTTTGTTAACATGGGGTGTAAGAATTATTTATTTGGCAATGATTTTTACCTTCAAGCAATCTCCAGGTCATTGTCTAACCATCTATCAATGATTTTCCTCAAGAAGGCTTCCCTTTATAGGGGTCTTTAATATAACCAAAGCCTATGTTTTTTTGATATTAGAGGCATTATCTCTTCATCGATGATATGAAATTTGATGGCTCCATTATCATACACAATGTCAATCTCATAAGGTTTAAGTCAACAAATACAAAAATTGCCCTAAACACCTTGAAATTTGAACCAAATAATAAGGCATAGTCTCCAGCTTCGAATCTTTGAATTCTTGCCATGCCACTAAGCTCTTTGATGTTGAGTTACTACTATCTAGTTTCATGTAGCCTAATGAAGTCCACCTAACTCGTTAATACGGAGGATTCACTGCTTCTAAGCTTTGGACAAGTCCATTCCAAGTTATTTTTCCATTCTAAGTGTCAAGATAAATGTATCAACTGGAAAACGTATTATCTTCCCATATACCAATTCATACAATTGTAGCTAGTAGTAGTCCCCCATGTCATCCAATAGGCCCATAAAGCGTTAGGGAGTTGGTCAAGCTAATCCTTGAGGTGCAATTTGGAAGTCTTAGTGATAACAACCTCAAGAATTTTATTCATCCTCAGCATATGTCCATTGAATCATGGATGGTGTGGTATAGTAACCTTGCAATTCATATCATATGTATCCATTAGATCTTCAATGAGCCTTGAAGTGAATTTGGCCCTTCCAATAGTAACTATTTCTCGAGGTATCCCAAACCCGATGAAGATCTCTTTTTGAAGCAATTCTAATGACGCTTGCTTAATTGTAATTGAGAGTGCCTTGGCTTCCATCCATTGACATTATCTGTACATAATAGGACATGGGATTTATGACAAGACATAGGACTAACTAGTACAACAAAATCAAGGGCACATTTGTTGAAGGGCTCTACTACTAATTATGGTTGCAATGAAATCTCATGTGAGTGCAATGAACTTCCCATGCATTGAAAATTGTTAAATCTCTTCACATGTTGCTTCGCATATTTGAAGATGGTGGGTCAATAGTACCCTTGATGAAGTAATTTATATATAGTCCTCTTATCTATAAAGTGCCCCCCACAAGGGCCATCATGATAAGATTTCAAATTCTCATATTCTCATACACATCATTAAATGATAAGATCTAACCCAATGTAGAAGAAGCATACAAAGGAATGTAATGCTTTTTCCTTTTGAATCCATACGCTTAATGTAAGCTCCAATTTTTACGCCAAAAGGCGTTTCCTTTGTTGGCTTGGGGTGGGGAATTCTCGTTCATCCCAGCCAATAGGAGAGCTTGAATTTCGCCCTTCTAACCAATTAAAAATTCCCATCTCTTCGTCCTTCTAAAAAATATAAATTTTCCATCTATCCAGCTTGATTTCAACCCACCTTTTCCCTACTACATGTTTCTGCAACTCTCTACTGGTCTCCTTTTCTACGCTTACCATTTCTTTTCCAGGGAGACATTTCGCCACATTTTTTCGTCGCTCCAGCGACCTGGTGCTTGCAGTGTCCCTCTATTTGCTTCCTATGGCATTGGAAGTTCTGTGTCCTTCAGAGCCTTAGAGTATCCATTGGAGTTTGGTTCTATTCACATCTGGTGGACCATTTTGCCTACATGTAATGAATACCCTTTACAACCATACAATTTTTATAATTCCTTCTTTTAAATGTTCCTGATGTTTGATATGTTATTTTAAGTTGAACCTCACATATGATTCCTTCATAGGTTCGACATTTTTTAGTGCGGGGTTGTTTTCCCTTGATTCCCTAGTGTTGCTTGGCCTGTATGCTCCAGGTCAATGTTTTTCGTAGTGAATTTTCTTCTTATATGCTTTATTTTCCTCAGTCTTTGTATCCCCTTTTCAGTGAAACTGGGATGTAGATTGGATGCCATACTACTTCGTAGAGGCAGAGTTATAAGAGAAATTGCCTAAGGATTATTACCCTACTCAGGTGCTTACGATTTTATGGATGCACATTGGTATCGACACTAACATAACAAGTTTTTCTGATATGTCCCTAGAACAATATCACCGTGTTTGAACTACAGGTACTGTGTGATTTCCTTAGTGTTTGATTTTAACATTCACCATATTTTCTTTAAAACCTACATTCCCTTACTAATACTTCTAGGTTTATTATTTATCTCCCAGGTATCATGAAAATTTCTATCCAAGTTTCCCGCTCCACCATCTCACACTGTTCATCCGATGCTTTGTCCAGGTTAGGACCTAGTTTCAGGCTCAGATTACAATTCTAATTTCTTTTAATGCTCCTCGATTTATAAATTTATATCAATATCTTTATTTACTCTTTATGATGTCTTCGTTACATGTAGCTGAAGATCCTGTTGCAAGGGAAAATTCTCATAACAGGTGACTATATTATGGAAAAACGACACCTGGTAGTCTGCTTAGCGTCATGGTGATTTTCCTTTGGCTTCTGAATGGTCCTCAAGCAGTTCCAGGTAATATTTACCCCTGCTAAGGTATTTAACAATGATTTTCCCACTTCTGATCGCACTCCATTACCCTTGCATATTTTTTTTGCCTATGCCCAGCTTAATATTTTAACCCTCGATCGTTGTCCTTGTTTGTCTTGGCGCATGTGTATTCATAGATGGGAATGGGTCTTGTAGGAGAGCTGCAATATCCATCTTATCCCGAGAGACACAGTACATGGAGATTCCCAGGGATTGGAGCATTTTGGTGCTATGATAAGGTATATAGATTTATCTTTTAATTTTCCTCTGGTTAACAAAGTTGCATCTTACCTTTTTAATACACATACGAAATATTATAGCTAGTATTTGGGTTTAGTTTTTTAGGCCAGTAAGGTAAAATCCCATTTAGTAACTAGTTTGGGTATTTGTTTATTGCAATTTATGATCTATAACCTTAGAGACACAACTGAAGCTGCTAGCAAGAAGGAATGGTGTAGTGGAGGTCCAAGTGATGCAAGTCACTACAACAACTGGCCTAAGAAAACCCAAGTTTTTGTAGAGATGGTGGCTAGAAAATATATATATATATATATATATATATTTTAATCTGAATGAAGTGGTATTCTGGTATGCTTCTTGATCATGGAGAGAGAATCCTAAGAGTATATGCAACCATTTTCTATTGCACTAGCACCAACCTTTCTGACAAAGTGGCTGGTATTCCCCCTGAACTTACCACTAGATATTATAATACCAAATTCAGAGATGGGAATCAACCTATCGCTTCCACATTTTCAAGAAATGGGGTGCTTTTCAATTTTACTTGCATTGAAATGAAGGGTTGAGAACAACCGTGAGCTGCACAATTCTCCTCAGAGAAGATGAACAAATAATTCATCCTTGCAACTTGGAAAGTTGGGGTCCCTCTCGATGGGGAGAATGATCTTCCAAGGTTTGATCAAGATGCACACAATCATATCGTTAGGAATTCCAATCTAAAACTACCAGAAGATGGTCAAAACACCACAGTTGAACTCATGTGTGCATTCACTTATTTGAGAATGAACCAACATTCGTTCCAACGTGAAAAATGGAGGTTATTTGTCTCATTTGTTAGGAAAATGGCTCAAGGAGTGGCCACATAAAATTCATGGGAGCAAGAACATAGTGATACAGACTCATTTGTCCATGCTACGGGCTCATTAATCCAAGAGGCTGTTGGACTCTTGAATAATTAGGCCTTAAAGCATACATTTTTTTTAGCAACAAGCAAAATCTAAATGTAAACCATATTTATTGTTGGAACTAAATTAATTGGTTTTTGTACATATCATACTCCATGTGAAATCTGCCCAAACACATGCTTTTAATGGCTATGCCAACTCTGTATAATTACTCTTCATTTTAACACCATTTCTAACTCACAGTAACATGAATTCATGTCTTGATTCGAAGAAGTGTTTTAAGAACATCAATACAGTTACATAGCTATGATCTAATTACAACCTCCATAATTCAATTTATGTTGTGCCAGGGTTAATACAAATGTTTAGTTAACTTCCTATTTTTGTTAATACTTCTTAACTTAAAAAAATTCACAAAATCCAGGTATTCCCAGTTTTGTTCATACTTAACTTGAAAAAATGCATAAAATCCAGGTATGGAAAAGACCATAAGTCAGGTGGAAAATACAAGAAATGAACACCATTTGTGATTGTCGAGTTTTTATAAATTATATTCTGTTGAGCTATCCATCTGTCCCTACATAAATCACACACAGTGGGAAATAGAGGCCCCCCCCAGATTGATTGCCTACTCCAATTAATAATGGTCAATGTTCTTACTCAAGATTTTGCAGACTCTGGTCTGCAAAAGCTTTTCCTCCCTCTCCTTTGCAACATAGCAGTTAAATATGCTTTATTAAGCATGGTTTTCCTCCCTCTCCTTTGCAGTCTAGCAGTTAAATATGCTTTATTAAGCATGCTTTTCCTCCCTCTCCTTTGCAGCATGGAAGCTAAATATTAAGCATGTGATGTGTTGATCGCCATCATTCAACCTAGATAACTTTGTGCCAGTTCAAAATACTACAAACAATAATGGTCAAACTGTTGCCTTCCACATTCCCCACTCCTATCGGCATTCCTTTGCACCTCTCGATGCAATTTCTAGTGGATATTTATGAAAAACTTTATTGTCTCCTCAAAATGATTTTGGGTTATTAGGGAATTGGATGAATGTTCTACCCATATTTTCTCCAAATGACTCCTAATATGTAAATGGCTACTTTGTTTCCTAACATATCGGCTTGATTGTGATGGTCTCAGAGACATGATGGTATGATACCCTATTAAATGCTTCGACCTATTTTTAGACTCATGCCACAATCGATGTTATTTTTCTATCAAAGGAGGATGGATTTAAAACCATTAATCCAGTAATTGTGCATGAATCTCCAATGATGGTCACATAGTTTATTCCATCTTTTTTTGCAACTAGATACCGTAATTGAGTGCATAAGCCTCTACTTGATTGTTCAATGCTTACCCTAGTCATTAAGCAAATACATTTACTAGATTTTCCTTAGGGTCCTATATAAGCCCTCCAACACTGTGATCCTTTAACCACTTGAGTTATACCCAAATGACAATAATTTATGTGTCTCTTGGGAGCCCTTCTAAACTTAGATTATTTTATTTTATTTTGGGGAGGTTACTCCTCTTGGATATTTGGGAATTTATTGGAAAAATACTCATAAAAATGACAAACATTTCACTTGAAAGGAGGATGGTCATACTTTTGTGATTTCCAGTGGCAACATCCATCTAGATTGTTTTGTAGTGCCTTTAGAAGACCCTTCTCCAAATTTACCTCCATGCATATTTGTGCGCAAGAGAACACATTTTCTTTTTGTTATGTGTAGTCAATGAATCGACCTAGCTTGTTCCCAATATCTCTACAAGAGTAAAAAATCAAAAGGAGATGCAACAACCTAACCCACATAGGGGTTGTTGTAAGTTTCTCTTTTAGGTTGAAGTCAAGAGACCAAATATATAGTTCCATTACCAAGGATCCCAAATGAGGGTCTATAGTAGAAAATCATATCATGCTCTTTCTTATTACTATATATATTAGCAAAAAAAATTAAATAATAATAACTCAACCATATGCAAATGATTATACATATCCTTGAATCGGTAAAGTCCATTGTTTTGCCATCTATGATTCAGTGACTTATGGGCTAGGCTAAAGGCCCACACACTTTTTAATTAACACGTGTTCAAACAAAATAAGGGCTTTTCTTCTTGGTTATGAAGAATTTCAATTTAGTGAGCCTCCCATTTTTTGTCTCTCCTCTAACTTCAAATGTTTTATAGCTATAAGGTGGAATGAACAGTTCATTGGGGGGTTGGCAATGATAATTTCCAATTATGGCAAGGGAATGCTTGTCCAATGGTGTGATCATGTCGATGATCGTCAATTTATGTGATCAAATCATTAGTCAAGTTGGGTTTTGCCAAATTAATGCCATTCATGATATTGTCATGAAACATACATTTTCTAACTTACCATGGGTGGTCACTTTCATCTAGGTTGGTAGAAAGAGTCGTTATGTCATGACACTCATTGTTCTATCATGTTGGACTTGAAAAGATAGTTGGAATCCTCGCTGCCATGCTAGTTGCAACACGTTCATAGTTGTAACACTCAAGGGCTGCAATACTCTAGTTATCTAGCTAGAGTTATAACTTGATTTGATCATGGTGTCGCAATTGGTGTTGTTACTATCCGAATCATTCGGTGAAATTTTTGGAACAATGTTACAATTTCCGAGTTGCAACAATTGAATTGTAGTAATGGAGTTAGAATAATCAAGTTGCAACAATGGTAGCATCCTCCCCTACATATCCTGGAATTCACTCTAGTTATGTATAAATTCACTATAGTTATTTATTCATCTTCCCATGTTTTATTTACATTGAAAATGGTGATTGCTTGATAAGTACAACATGCCTCCCATGCTACAAGTTGTTTATGACCCTTAATAAACCTCGTCAAAATATCCCCAAGGAATAGTCTTGTGTACCATTACCTCCTTGACCTATCTAAGAACTCTAACCTTCATTGGAAATATGCATGAATGATATATAACACATGTGTAATGATTTACAATAGTCAAGCATTCCACACAATCCAAATAACCCCACAAAACCAAAAGAGTATACTTTAAAGTTACTTTAATTTATGCTTGTCATATTAATACTTAAAATAATTTTCAACCATGGTATGAGATAAACATTATTAACTCCCATTCAACATTCATATAACTCCCATTCAACATCCCACATCTCTCCAAATTTGCTTGGTGAATAGACAATTATAAAATAATGTGTATTATTTTTTGCACCTTATTTAAATAATAAAGAAACACTAGAGCTTATTTATCTCACTTTTAAAGCATTGAAGGCCTTATTTTTCAACACAAGCCACATAAAACCTTATTTTTCAATGCGAACCACATAAATTTTTGAGAATTTTAACTTTCCATTCCATCACATGATTTTTGATATGCATTGGTCTTGAAAATTCAATCAACTATTCTTATCCTCATTTTTACCCAATCCAAAACCATCATTTTCTTTTTCTTCATTGATATATACACTATAAAATTTAATTTAAAAATTATTCTATAATTTTTCATCTTTCACAGCTCCTCTCATCTTATTCCTCAAAAACAATCATCATTGTCTCTTAAAACTGATCATCTCATTGCCAAATTTTAGCTAATTAAATTTCCTTACTAAATTTAATGTACAAATGACCTAGTTCTTATAAATTTTAAATCAAAATTTCACGGCTCCTCTCATCTTATTCCTTGGAAACAATCATCATTGTCTCTTAAAAATAATCATCTCATTGCTAAATGTGAGCTAATTAAATTTCCCTACTAAATTTAATGTACAAATGACCTAGTTCTTATAAATTTTAAATCAAATTAAAGGATAGAAAAACCTAATAACAATTAGGCAATTGTCATATGAATTTGAATTAATGTTTTTACTTTTCACATCAAATAAAATAAAATAATATTTTAATACAATATAATCTATATAAATTCCATACTCTATTTTTAGCCTTGTAAATGTTAAAAATGTTTTTTATTTTCTTACAAAATAATCTATATAATACAATTAATAGAAAAGCAAAATCATTGTTTTAATTGGTTAAAAATATTTATAATGTTTTTTTTCTTTCAATTCCAATACAATTATTATTAAATTTACATATAAAAAAGAAAACTGAACGATTGTTGTAATAAATATATGAATATGTAGAGTGACTGCCTACCAGAAACGTGTGGGCAATTTAAATCACGTCGTGATCGAACTTTACTAGAAGCATTGAGAAAGGCTGCTGAACCTTTAAAAATTTCACATGGCGGTGGGCGCTTCGGGTGACAATCATGGCCCAAGGGCCAAATCAACTCACAACAAATCATTGTAAGAAAATAAAGGCGATCTCATAAATTTTTTCCCGAGTCCACATTTGCAACTAATTGTATATGTATAATTGAAATCAATTTAATGATAATCTATTGACTACGTGGATTTCCAAACCTATCACACATGGTTATGATGGCCAGTTAACAAAAATATCTTAAAGAAATATGCCTACTATTATTAGCTTTGTGAGATTTCCCTGGTGCACCCTCGCGATAACAGGTGGCAGGAGCGCCAGAATAGCCGAGACCGACCCAATTATGACTAAATAATTTTTCTGTTTTGACTTCCGCTATTTTATTTCTTTATGCTGTCAGCTGGTTCTGTTCAGCGTCCATATTTAAAGGGAACACACAGGGCGGGCCGCGGGCGATCAACAGGAAAAGGGGACCAGGGTTTCAGAACACGCGTTAGGCTGTTTGCAGAAGTAAGAGAGCTCATTTTGTTTGGTATTGGCGGGACGGGTCACTGTTTGAGTCGGAGAAAGGCGTTTGAGCTCACATGCCATTGCCTCGTCCGGCGGTTCATGCGGTCCTTCGACCACGTAAAACCGCCTTTCTTCACGCTTCTCTTCGAGCTCACGATTAAGTTAATACTGGCAAGGCAGGGTTTCGGTATCCTAGCCCGACGGGTGTGAATAAGTTCGAACCCGAGACCTGCGGCTTGGTATCTTGACGAGCATTCCGAGAAATTAATGTTACTTTGCCAGAAGTTTGGAGCACAAGTAAGAATTTTCAGGAACTATTGGTGAAGTTCGAACCCGAGACCTGCGGTTTGTTATAGTTACGAACATTCCGTGAATAAATGTGAATATGCCAGAAGTTTGCTTGGAGTCGCAGCACAAGTAATCATTTTCAGTAATGTCGGTGAATTTCGAACGGGAAATCCGTGGGTTGATATCTCAACGAACATTCCTTGAAATCAATGTAAATTGACAGAAGAGTGCTTTGATTGACATCATCCGCACTCATGTCCAGTTAATATCGGTGAATTTCGAGCTCCAAACCCGTGGTTTGTTATCTCGAAGAGCATTCTTTGAAGTAGATGACAAGTGATAGAATATTGCTTCGATTCACTGCACAAATAGGCATCTTCTATTTGAAAGAGAGGAAAGCCGTGGTTTATTGTCGTGAGAATAGTTCCGTGAAAGTAATATCCATTTGCCGGATGATTGTTTCCATTCACAGTATAAATGATCATTTTCAGGGAATATTGGTGAATTTAGAGCCCGAGACTTGCGCTTTGTTATTTTGATGAGCATTCCGTGTCAATTTCCCAGAAGATTGTTTCGATTCTCAGCATACGTAATATTTTTCAATAGCACATTGGTGAATTTTGCAGCCGAGACCTGCAGTTCTGTTAATTAATGTCAGTTTGCTTGAAGATTGTTTCGATTCTTTGCATACGTTATTATTCTCAGCGACATATTGGTGAATATCGAGGCTTTCTGGCAAAGGTTATGGTTCGTGTTGGAATGCCGTTGAAGATCTTCGAATCAATGTCAATTGAAGGAGTCAATAGTTAGAATTCCATCAACCGACATAGCCGGTTTCTGCGTGGTCGTTTCCGGCTTATTCTCATGGTTTGTTTCTTCTTTTATGTATACACTTGAAGCTTTAGCTATATTTTCAGCGTTCCTGTTTTAACAAACTAACGACCCGTTTTTACGGCTGTTTGCATTAGATTGATTTCTAGCATTTGTCCTTTCAATCAGAATCCATTGAATCGCAGTAATAATTCAGATTAATAGAGTTATCGAACTGAATGATTTTCCTGTTTATTCTGGTCCACATTTGCAGCCGAATATGCTCCGTTTATAAGTAAATTTCACCAATTAATCTGTTAGTTGCCATGGATTTTGGCATTGGATCACATTAAACTCGAGTTCTGATTAATTGGGCTTTGTTTCGGCTTTTGGCGCTGACTGATATTTATGGACATTTCAAAATAAATAATTTTCTTGTATTATACGAAACCTAGGGCGAATTTAATAAATCTATTATACTATGTCATCACCTTCTTTCAAACTCCCATAAAGATGCCAAATTTGGGGCCACCTTGCGACGATGAATAAATGAGCATAACCGAAGTGATAGAGTTTTTGAGCTTCCATAGAAAACTGTTAAGAATTCTTTCGAGTCTAAATTTATTAAAATCATTAATTCCTTCTACATTCCAGTATTGTGTAAATATATCAAACATAAAGATCCGTGCAAAAAAACCCTTATTCCATGTTATCATTTAATCCGTGCCGGAAAATATTCAGAAACAGAACTATAATGCAGAGATTTAAGAAAATAATTCAATATTACTAATGTCCAACAAATGACCATAAATAGGTCAGCGGGACTGCTAACCACAACAATGTCTTTACAAAGTGGGAAATCAAGAGCAACCCCTATAAAGGCAGGAAGAAACACGGAAATATGTTGAATCTCTAATTAAACTGAGAGGGGGGGGGGTGAATCAGTTTAATACATTCCTGATCTTTTAAACTTTTCATTAAACTTATTTACACCTTCATTTCAAACTCTATTTGATGTGAAAGTAATTTTAGAATGTAATCAGAAAGTATTAGTTTAATAGAGCAGTAGACTTAATATGAGAGCAGCAGGTATTAAGCAAATAATACATATCAGATCAGTACATAAATATCATGCACAGAGACCCAAGATATAAGTGGAAACCCATAAAGGGAGAAAACCACATCTTATTATTGTTGTGATGCAAAGGCAAGCTCCAACTCCCTCTCACCACTGTTTTCTGCAGGCACCAACCTACAGGAGGCTCCTACCTCAATTCTGCAAGCTACAACTTGCAAGGAAGCACCAACTCCCTTCAATTTTCTGTAGGCACCAACCTACAGGAGGCTCCAACCTCAGTCAGCTACAACTGATGACTATCAAGCCGCAACTTGATAGGGAAGCTCCAACTTCCTCAATTTATCAAACTCGAATGTATGCCGATTTACCTCGATATCAGCTCTCACTGTAGGGCTTCTTAATCTTCTCCGCTCTATATTCTCGTATTCTCTTATATATGCTCTCTCCCTTGCTCTAAAAACAAACGCTTCCGTATATCAAAATTGATATTATATATAGAAATTCTCACATGACTGCTTGTATTTCACAAGGAATCCGAAGTGAACAGTCATGACTCTTTGGCTTCTGTCTTCTTATTCCTTTTTCAAACTCCTTTTTAGAATTACTACAATATGTACAAATTTCCAAGCTACAGTGGGATTTTGTCTTTTCCTTAGGATACTTGCCTTTGCATCACAAACAATAAAAAAAATTAAAATATTTACATTCGAATTACAATGCGAACTCCACTACTTATTTTGTCTCTGTTTGCTTTATTGTCTTTTCAGGTTCGTTGACTCTTTTCTGCCCGTATGCTTTTCTCCGTCCCTCTCGGGTCAGTGTATTTGTCGCATACGGGTACGTTGCTTTTATCGTGTCTCTTAGAAAAATGCGTGATCGTCGACTTGCGTTAGTGTCTTGTTGATGTGGAACATTCCGCAAACGGAACGGAGATATCACAAATATTGTATATTTATAATCGCTCCGATAGAACAGGCCTGGTTCAAAACTTATGTGGCATATTTTAATACAACTGCAACCGTGTTTTATATATCTAACAACAATCCTTTTATATGTAAACAATCGCCCTCCACCTTAATCCTTTGGTCTTATATTACAATCCAATCAGTCGAATCACAACCACTAATACATGAAAGGGTCGGGCCCCACATCTCCATCGGCGGATCGGTGGTGTCAAACGAAAACTTGCAATTGCGATTGATCAATCGGACGCGATGACCACATAAAACATGGCTCATAGCGCAATCGGGTCCGAAACTTTGAACAAATGCAATCGGGGCACATAATAGAAAAGTTCCAATTGCGATCAGAACACGGATGCGATTTGCACATATTAACTCCCGCATATAACAGGATCGGTTCCGCCACTTCAATCGCAACATATTACAAAAGTCGTGCGATCAATCGGAGAGTTCCTATTGCGATTAAGATTCCGGACGCGATTGAACCGATTAATTCCATCGTATAATCGCCATCGGGTCTGCCACTTGATCGGAGCATATTACAAAAGACTTGCGATCAATTGGAAAGTTCCGATTGCGATTAAGATCTCGGATGCGATTGAACCGATTAACTCCATCGTATAATTGCCATCGGGTCCACCACTTGATCGGAGCATATTACAAAAGACTTGCGATCAATCGGAAAGTTCCGATTGCGATTGGGAACTCGGATGCGATTAGCTCATAAACTGTGGCATATAACTCGATCGGGTCCGGCTTTCGATCGCAATCGCAGTTGCGATGTTCCGCTGCCCTTGCGATCTCCGATTGCGATTGGGGAGAGGTCCCACCATCTAACACTTCGTTTTGTGCGCTCCATAATATAACAGACATATATGTATACTTTGCCAAAGGGTTAAGCGATTCCCGGAATATGGTTTATATATTATATGTGCTCCGTCGGTTGGAGAGTGCGATTCCCGGAATATGGTTTTGTATTATATGTGTAACGCCCGATTGGAGTCTGCGATTCCCGGAATAAGATTCGTGTTAGATTATATGTATAATGCTCGCTGGAGTGTGCGATTCCTGGAATTTTGTAACTGCTCTCTGCCTCTGTCTCTGCTTCTGTCACTCTGCCTCTGTCTCACTGTGCTTCTATGACTGTTACATTTTGACTGTCTTCTTGCTGCCTCTATTGCTTTTGCTGTGCCTCTTTTGCCTTCCTTTGCTTCAGCGCTGCCTCTTTTGCCTGAGAGCTGCCGCCTTTGCCATCAATGACAATATTTCCAACAAAATAATCATTAAAAAGTAAGGTCTAAGCTATAATAAGAAAGCTGGAAGAGGAAGTGATCCTAGCAGTAAGTGCCAATTACAGATACGACTGTGTGCGTACTGCTGAGATCCAAAACCCTGGAGAAATGTCATGTGCTAGACTACAAAGAAAAGAAGATCATGGAGTGCTGGAGCTAACAGCCAAGATCAAAGAGAGAGACTGAGAGGTATGCCCTTCCTACAAGTCAAGAATCTCAGTATGTGTATCTCTCTTAACATTCGAGGCCATAGAAAATAAATTGTGGATAGGACATGGGCTAGATCAGCAAGACAAATTTGGCTAAGAAATGTATCTTTCTCTGGAAGAGGCAGCCCACCATTGCTATCTTGAGGATCTCCACTGTGTGTTTGAGTGGCACAAACTATCTTAGGCTCTAAAGATGACATCTCCACAGTGGTCTTAGAGACGTAGGATACTTATTGGTGGAGGGTGTGTGGAAGGTGTACAACCCCCCAAGGTTTCTTGGATATGGAGCCTGAGATAGTGCAACCGTCAACCATCTGCTCGATTCCCCTGTATGCTTTCAACCACACAATATTAAAGTTAAAATATGTCTGGTTTTGTGAACCTTACAGTTTTAACAAAGACTTCATGATTAGACAAAATCCTTACAGGAAAGGCATCTTGTACACACTATAACTCAGAGATTCCTATTTCTTTGTTGCTGATTATTATTATTATTTTTAATAGCTAGAGACAGTACAAGATGCCTTTTTTTCCAACACTTCAAGTGGCATTGAATTTGAATTTTCCTAGCCAAAATTATGGCTCAAATTGTGCAAGGCGCGGTTTGAAGGCAAGAATCATTTGCTTTGATGGCAAATGTTATGAATTAACCAAATCAGCATAAGAAACACCAGATATAGTTATTTTAATACCTAATTAATTTAATAAGATAAAATAATATAAATACATTTTATTAATGTCCAACAACTGACCACAAAAGTAGGTAAATGGGACTAATAATGTAAATTCAATGAGGTGTGAAAATTTCTGAATCTAAACATATAGAAATCCTACTGCGATTAACTAATTTTCATTACCTACTTGTATTTTCCTTTAACAAGTTATTTTTTGAATACTTCAGTAAAATATTAATGCAAATACTAAGCAGCCTACACCGATATACAGATCAAGCACTGAAAAATAAATGTAGCAATCACACAAAGGACACTTATTTTTGAACAATTGTCCCCGAAAAAACCCAATGCGGGAAAACCGTTGCAGTAATTTCAGTACAACTAGGTTGCCAAAATCCGGCTCACCCAACAGAGAAAATCCTCGGCAGACGGATAAAATAGTGAGTTTTACCTCACATTGCAAGTCCTTGCTGATCCAGGATCGAACTGGTGAAACCCCAGCTCCCTTTGCGCTGCCTCTGCACAGTAGATGCGTAGGCTTGCGTGGGGATGGCTGAATAACTTTCACTCTGGGTGGAATTTCTCCAAACGATTTCTGGGTCTTGGAGATCTCATGTGTTCTAGCCCCTCCACAAAGTTTTGGAGCTAGAGCACATCCGATGCTACCTAAAAATCAACATGAGGGAGTAACCTTTAGCTCAATATTGAAAACAAAAAGATAAAGAACTAAGTGTCTAGTGAAATGCTAAATATCTAGCCAAAAGATTATATAAGAGAAGGTGCAAGTACAATGCAATAAAGCCTCAATATGCCAAAATGCTAAATTGAGGAGAGAATGTCAAGATTTCCCAAAGTTGGAATTAGCGTTGGTCGTTGAGGTTGAGTTAGGGGACCATGATGTGGAATCCTCATTGGAGCCATCGATAAATTTGAAGGACTAATATACTGGTAGATGATTTCCTTTAGTGACTGGTCAGGGTTGAGAGGGCTTAGTTGTATGATCTTGAGGGAGCAAAGAATCGAGGAAACCCAACTCTCGTAACATCCAAGGCCACGGGGAAGAAACACATGATAGAAGACTAGCTTCTTGAGTGAATTTGAATAGTGGTTTGCTAGAGGGGGTGTTGAGAATTCAATAGGGCAATGATTATGTTTAATTCTCTTTTACTTTATAACTGTTTGTGTTTCCTTTTTACTTATTACTATTAGCTTTGTTCCTTATTATTATGTGTGTGAAACATTAAACATTTACCAAAAAAATAAGAACAATGACATAGTAAGTAGGTTGCAAGCTAGGGCCAAAACCTCTCCTCTTGAGAGGAAAACCCTTAAATCTCTTCTCTTCCTTATAAATTCTTCAATTGACGAATTCCATGACCTTACAACTCAGACCAATACCCTCCAAGACCAAGACCAACCTCTTGAGATGATGTGCCAACTTTGATCTAGCCAAACCCAGTCAAATCACTTCTAGTAGCACTTCCTCGGCCTCCTGCTGCAAAATTCTCGTCCTCCTACTGCAGATCTGAAATTTCGACTTCCCTACCACTACTGCAACTGCTACTACCACACGTGGGAACTTCAATCTTCTTCATGAACCCTCCTCGGACCTTCGCTTGCCTCTCCCTGACTCTTGGAGCTTGAGAGAGACCTTTGGTGACCTTCGATTGACCTCTTTGCCTCCTTTTCTCCAAGATCGAACTTGTAGATGGATGCCCTAGGTTTGCGCAAAAACCCTAGTCCTCTTTAGCATGTGAGAGAGAGAATTAGCCCAAAAACAAATGTCCTTCGTCCTTCCTCTTCTTTGGTGCCTTCTACCTCCTCTTCTTCGCTAGAGTGAGTGATGAGTGTGAGTGCCAAATGGAGGACGAGTTCTTCTCTATATATAGGCTTCTTCAAGGGTGGATGTGGCTCTTTATTTAGGTCGACTTGCCAGCTTCTAGGACGACTTGGTCTTGGAGGGTATTTCGACACTTTTAAAGACAAAAATATTTTTCTTCACAAGTTACAATGAGCCCAGTGGGGTCTTCAACTTATGACAATGACTCTTTTGACTCCTTGACCTAGGACAAAACCTAGAAGCACTCAATGGGTGCTTGACCTATAAAATAAAAGAACTTGAGCATGAAACCCTTGCTCCAAAATAATAATGATAATTTTTCTTTTCATATTATAATTTACAAGAATAAAAAATTTATTTCATAATTATGAAGACTGAACCTAGTTACACATTTTTCAACAGTCCTTAACTAGGGAGGTATTCATAAGAGGTACATGGACATTCTCAATCTGAAGAGATCTCATAAGAAGAGTCGGATTGGTAACCCATCCGTCTAGCATCATATTAACCAACATTGTCACATAGCAAGGCCTTGACTAACAACTCTATCTCTCCACAAGATCATAGCACAATGGTGGCGAGACCAATGATTTATGGACACCATCATTTTCTCTCAAGGTACATACTCCACTCGAGTGTTCACCGAGTATGACCTTCTTTGGACTATTCTTGTATTGGAAAGATAGTCTTCAAAGAACATTGGTCCACGACTACTCTTGTCTTGGATGCTCTACCACATCCTCAAAGAGAATCGGATGCCAGATGGTTACCCCATCCTCCATTCTGTCTTCCCAAGTGAAGACTAGAATGATGTGCCTATCTCTCCCTCTCAACTAAGGAGGATATATCAATAAAACCAAGTTTGTCTCTCAAGTACGCAAGCTTCTAGTTAGGAAGAGATTTCGTCAGTATGTCAGCTACTTGTTCATCAGTGGAGATATACTGTAGCTGCATCACACCATTTTAAACTAGCTTTCAAATGTAGTGATACTTGATGTTTATATGCTTTGTCTTTCCATGAATTACTGGGTCCTCAAACAAACGTATACAAATGGTGTTGTCACAATGTATCATTGTAGGGTTCATCGGTCCTTCGAATAGGTCGGATAGCAACTTCCTTAACTGGACCGCTTCTTTGCTTACTTCACAGGCCACAACATACTCAACCTCAACACCACTGAAAGCAATTGTGTCTTGCTTTCTACTCATCCATGAGATCTTTGAGGATCCCAAATTGAAACATCCTCCTGTAGTGCTCCTTCCATCTTGCTCATTGATCCCCAGTTGGAATCTGTATATCCAACCAAGTGGACATCATTCCTCCTATAATATTTCAGGCAGTAGTGGATAGTTTCTCGCAGATATCTTAATATATGTTTTGCTGCTATCCAATGATCATGTTTTGGCTCCACTTGGAATTGACTGAGAATGTTTATTGCAAAACATATGTCTGGTCGAGTATTCACCAAGTACATCAGTGAGCCAATCAGTTGTCTATATTTGGAAGGATCCACAGGGCTCGATCCAGAACTCCGTAGTCTCTTCAAGTTTGTGATCATCGGAGTGGTCATAGGTTTGTTATCCATCCTGTCAAACCTCTTTAACATCTTGATCACATAATTCCCTTGAACTAGATAAATTTCATTAAGTCCTTGCCAGACATCTAGTCCCAAATAGTAATGCATCAGCCCTAGATCCTTCATGTCAAATTCTGCTTTCAGTTGCTTCTTACATTCTTCAATCCGACCTTCTACACCTGTTAAGAGAAGATCATCTACATATAGAAGAATGATTACAGGTTCTCCATCTACAACCTTGATATATAGGTTCGGATCAACAAAACTTTTTGTGAAGCCTATTTTTTGTATGTATGCATCCATTCTAGCATACCATGCCCTTGGTGCTTGCTTGAGGCCATATAATGCTTTCTTCAATCTGCGAACATATGCTTTCCCGTCTTTAACTTCAAATCCCAAGGGTTGCTCTATATAGACTTCCTCATCAATTGTTCCATTTAGAAACATAGTGTTGACATCCATTTGATGGATGTTCCATCCCATTGATGCTTCCAGAGAGACCAATGAACGAATCGTCGTATACCTTATTGTCAGAGCAAATGTCTCTTCATAATCAATGCGTTCTTGTTGAGAGAAACCCCTAGCCACAAATCTTGCCTTATATTTATCGATACTTCCATCTGTCACATGTTTGATCTTGTAGATCCATTTGGAAGTTACCATAGATTTGCCTTCGGGCCTTGGTATGATCTCCCAAACTCCATTCTTCATTATAGATTGATACTCTTCATTCACGACATCCTTCCATTCTTGATGATCAACAACCTCTTCAAAAGTGGATGGCTCAATGCAGCATAGCCAGAATATCTCTTGGGTTTCTTACTTTCTCTAAATAAGCCTTGCACTGCCTCATGTCCTTCTGCATCAAGTAGTGTAGATTTAAACTATTTTGGTCTCTTTCTTGTTTCGGGGAGGACCTCAGGTTGAATGGGTTCACTGGGATCCTCGTCTTCATGATGAGATTCTTCTTCTTCCCTGTTAAATTCCTCTTCAAATACTAGAAATTCTTCGTCATCAGAGTCCATGGGAAGTTCCTTAGATTTCTTGAAAGTAATACTCTCGTCAAATATGACATCTCGACTTACTTCTATATGGTGCCCTTCCTTTATGTAGATTCTATAGGCCTTAGAGGAATTGCTGTAACCAACAAATATTCCTCTCATGCCTGATGGATCCAACTTCTTTCTTTTGTCCTTTGGTATTTGAATATATATGGGACACCCAAAGATACAGAGATGATCCATAGTTGGTTTCTTCCCAGTGAATACTTCCTCGTGAGTCTTGTTGTCTAGTGACCCATGGGGACTTTGATTTTGAATGTATACAACTGTCATTGTAGCTTCTCCCCATAGGATCTTTGGTAGATCTTGATCATGTAACATTACCTTTACACTTTCTTCAATAGCTCAGTTCTTTTGTTTTGCAACTCCATTTTGCTCGGGATTATATGGGACTACCAATTCCCTCTTAATCCCAGATTCCTTACAAAATGCTATAATCTCCTTGGATGTATACTCTCCTCCATTGTCAGATCTTAATATCTTGATTCTTCTTTCTGTAAGGTTCTCCACTTCAGCTTTGAATTCTTGAAATTTTGTAAATACTTCGTCCTTGGTTTTCATTAAGTAAACCCAGGTCTTTCTTGAATGGTCATCTATGAATGTGACATAATATAGATGACCTCCTTAGGAGTCATAGGGCCACATATATCGAAGTGAATGAGATCCAAGATTTCTTTTGACCGCTAAGCACTGCTTCCAAATGGTCGCTTGGTATTCTTACCCAATGCACATCCCTTACATACTCCTTCATGATCTTCTTTCAACTTAGGTATTCCATCTACCATGGTGTTTAGAGATGGGGAGGATCTTGAAATGAAGATGACCAAATCTTCTATGCGATAGTTCACATGGGCTACTTTCAATGTGAACCAAGGCTTGAGCAAGAGGAGATATCAGCGTGTAAAGTCTTCCTTCTCGAATACCAATGACTCTAGCATTTTCTATACTTGAGTCTTTACTCTATACAACAACCTTTCCATCAATGAAGGCTACTCTATCACCCTTATCTCCTAGACTTGAAATGGAAAGTAAGTTCTAATGCAAACCTGGAACAAATAGAATGTTGTTTAGGTGAATGTTGCTTCCATTCTCTAGCTCTATAGAAGTTGATCTGATGCCTCTCATGGGATAGCTCTTGTTATCTCCAAGTTCCACTGAATAAGAAGATTTTCCCTTTGATAAAGTTTTCAATTGTTTGTGATGACCTGTCATGTACGTAGATGCACCACTATCAATTACCCAAATGCTCTCGTCTTGGAAAGTGCCAGTGAGTGCCAAAAAGAGACCTTCATCCTTTTCTACAATTACTTCTTTCTTTGAAGAGAATAAGGGACTCCGTGCTTCCTTGATGCCTTTCTTGAGATAGTTTGCTACCTTTGAACACTTCTTGATGAACTGCTTCAATATAGAGGAGATCTTCATGATGCCCTTAGCCAACCTTAGCTTTGATACCATGTTGAGAATTCAATAGGGCAATGATTATGTTTAATTTTCTTTTACTTGATAACTGCTTGTGTTTCCTTTTTACTTATTGGCTTTGTTCCTTATTATTATGTGTGTGAAGCATCAAATAGTTACTAAAACAATAAGAATAATGACACAGTATGTAGGTGCAAGCCAGGGCCAAAACCTCTCCTCTTGAGAGGAAAACCCTTAAATCTCTTCTCTTCCTTATAGATTCTTCAATTGACGAATTCCTTGACCTTATGACTAAGACCAATACCCTCCAAGACCAAGACCAACCTCTTGAGATGATGTGCCAGCTAAGATCTAGCCAAACCCATTCAAATCTCTTCCAGTAGCACTTCCTTGGCCTCCTGCTGCGAGATTCTCGGCCTCCTACTGCAAATCTGAAATTTCGGCTTCCCTGCAACTATTGCAACTGTTGCTGCCACACGTGGGAACTTTGATCTTCTTGTAGAGCTCTCCTTTGACCTTTGCTTGCCTTTCCCTGACTCTTTGAGCTTGAGAGAGACCCTTGATGACCTTCACTTGACCTCTTTGCCTCCTTTTCTCCAAGATCGAACTTTTAGATGGATGCCCTAGGTCTGTACAAAATCCCTAGTCCTCTTTAGCACGTGAGAGAGAGAATTAGCCCAAAAACAAATGTCCTTTGTCCTTCCCCTTTTTCGCTGCCTTCTACCTCCTCTTCTTCGCTAGAATGAGTGATGAGTGTGAGTGCCAAATGGAGGACGAGTTCTTCTCTATATGTAGGCTTCTTCAAGGGTGGACGTGCCTCTTCATTTAGGCCGATTTGCCAGCTGAAAAAACATCCGATGCTACAAAAACTAACAAATTGTCTTTGAATGCTTTCTTAGTTGCAAAATTCAATAAACCTGTTAAATCTTAATTCACCTTCATTATTGTCTAGAGGGCCTTCATATTTTTACCAGATTCTTTCTATACTACTGATTTAGAAAGAAAATACTTTGAACTCAAGAAAACCATCAAATTTGTTTTTGAGAAAGCAGGCCCATATTTTCCTTCAAAATTAATCAACTGCAGCATATATGGTCAACTTAGTGTCTTCTTTAATCTTTATCCCCAAGTGTTCCACTCAGCAATTCTGCCCATAAAAGCCAGTTGATTTGGATTGAAAATTGTTTTGACAAGGCGATAGCTCTGACCTTCATCTTATAACTTGGGATTGATGGCTTCCTTCTAGTATATAACTTTATATTCTGAATCTATGTAGCACTCCATATTTTCTACAACAATATATTGGAAGAACTAATATTTTAAATCAGCTAATAGCTCCATTGTGCAGGCCTCCCACATTGGGAAAGATGCACCTCTGACGTACCAGTTGTCATGCCCAAGGTAGATGCTGGGTAGCCAAGTGCAGAGTGGATTGGTTTTCAAGTCCCCATCCATGCAGAAAGCAATAGCATTATCTTTAGGCACGGTGACAAGTTTTACGTGATTTTTTCGTCCTGAGAAATTTTGAATGAAATTATGAATTATTTTGAAGCTTGAGATTTTTCATATTCAATTTGCAACTTCATGGATTCATGGATTTACCTCTGAATCCTTTGAACATGGTTACATTACAGAGCATTAAAAGATCAAAAGTATTTTAATGTTTTAGCTTAGCTATCTTAAAGAAGAATGTCAATATTGCTAAAATAAGAACGAACTCTCACAGGCTTCATAGTGAAACAAGTCATTCAACATTTCATTAAATGTGTGGGGATGAAATAATGAGTCATATCCGTGATACTAGGAAGGTGGGGAATGAAAAACACTTTTGTTTAGAATGTCCCTTATATGGCGACATTAGATCTCATTTTCAAAATATTTGTAACAATATTGACCTTCCTGAATTGTTAGCTCATAAAAAATATGGAGATTTAGGAGGCTTATCTCCAATCATTTCGAGCATAGAAATAAAATCCTAAAAGAAACCAATTAATTCCTTACCATTTTTTTTCAGGGTTTGATAGATTGAAGTTGGTCTTAATGGATGGTAACAATCATCATCATCATCATGATAAACAACTTTTGGGGACATACCTCCTAAATCAAATCATCAATGATTTTTATTCCTTTTTATGGCATACCTCTAATGTTATTTCTTTCTGAAAATTTATCTCCTATAATTAATGCCATGCTACTTGTTTGCATTGTGGAAAAATTAATTGTGGATTTTGTATTTGATAGGCAACCGAAAGGAACATCATTGCTGGTATGAAAGTATGGGTCGAGGACAGTGAGCTGGCATGGGTTGATGGCGAGGTGATCAATGTTGGAAATGGGCACGCTACTGTTCTTACAAGCAAGGGGAGTAAGGTAAATGTTTTCAGTGGATATATTTAAATGATTCTTATTGGTTTGCATGCTCATGAACTTTATTGCTTGTTCCACAAATCCAGTTGTGGATGGCTGGATAATTTAGTATGTAGTCATTTACATAGAAGTTTTAGCATCTGCTTAAACGATGTGATGTGTTAGATAGCTAGAGTATTTAAACAACTTCTAGGGAACCATGGTTTAGCATGAAAAACCTGTATTTTGTGGCTTATTTTCATTGGTAAGTTGATGGAAACCTTGTAATTTGTGGCTTATTTTTGTTGTGCAGCTATCTATTCCGTTTTCCAAGATTCATCCTAGGGATGTAGATACACAACCTGGGGGAGTAGATGACATGACCAAGCTGTCCTATTTGAATGAACCGAGTGTTTTATATAATCTTGCAAGCAGATATGAACTGAATGACATTTATGTGAGTGATATGATTTTTCTAGCCTTTACGTTGTATCTGTTTTAATGTGCAAAAGCTAATCTTCCATGTTGTTTTGAAATCTTGTCATTTTCCTAAATGAATGATACACTTAAGGAAACTTATAGGACGTTCCTATGAAAGAACTCTATTTCATTTGTTTGTTTTGAAAGTTAGTGTCTCTTCTGTCTGTTTCTTAGATAATGAATTTAGTGTGCGTGTTGTGTGTGATCCTCAAGTAATCCTGTTGCTGCAAAATCTAGCAGGCTGTGGAGAAGGAAACCCTACAAGGTACAAACTAGACAATGGGACAACAATGTGGTAGAGGCCCAATGTCACCTCAGCCAAACCCCCCCTGCTCTTTACGGATTTTCACTAATGGGAGGAGTCCCGGTAGGAGAGGTAGAGATCAATTCTAAGATAGATAGGCTATAGACAAGGCATGGAATGATCTCACTAGGGCTCATTCAAGAGAGACACAATGAGAGTTCAAAGGCTTCTTTGAGGAAGCAATTCGCTCTCCATGAAAAGACCTAGAAAATGGAGGTGCATGACCTAGGGTTTGATGTACTTGATGATAAAGGGAGTTCCAAAGGTCAAGACTAAAGAGAAAAGGTTTCTTATAATGAAATTAGCTAAGCCAAGGCTCATGAAATCCTCGAAAAAGTCTTTTAGTTGAGCGAAGGAAGACTAGGGTTTCCTTCTTAGGGTAAACACCTAGGGCAAAAGAATTTATGGATAAAATTTGAGTGGATGCCCACCAAATTGATAGGTTTGGTGGCAAACCAAGTCAACTTGATGTTTAGGCCTCCAATCATCAAAAACCCTTTTCCCTAGAATTTCGCTCCAAGTCCTAGTTGCTCCTCCAGCCTTGAAAGGACTGAAATTTTGAGAGAAGAAAAGATGGATGAAAAATATGAGTGATCACCAATGACTTGGATTAGTGCTTTGCCCCTTGGGTATATGGAGTTAAGGATGTCAAATATAGGCTGATCTCGTTCTTAAGGAGGCTAAAATTTGATGCCGTAGCACAACATATCAAGCATTTACCCACTTCAAGGAATAATGGAATTTTGTGGGAAGAGCTTTCAAGAGTGACCACTAGGATAATTCTTACAATGTTATGTATGAGTAATGCATGCAAAATTCATCTAGATAACCAATTAACACGTTTTCAACAAATTAGGGCACAATTTTATCATCATCTAGAATAATTATTTCTATACATTATACACAGAGAATAAATCATTCAACAATTAAAAGTACTCACAATACAATTATGCAAGAGATCCATCTATTATTCGAAGAAATAACTCTAGAAGATATCCAAAAATCAGCTCCAAGTGTCAAAATGCGTCCAATGATCCAAGAGAGCAAGAAGTGTGAGTCTCTCTAAGGATGCTAAAATCCAAAGTTGAGTGATGAAATGACATCTCTCCAATATATATGAGTCCTAACATGTGCTATTATGCCTACAAGCCCCTAAAATCATAAAGTAATGGGCAAGAAACACCTCTAGGTCACAGGCCAACCTAGTAACCAATGTGTATAAATGATAAATCTCCTAAAAGAGGGCCAGAATGCTGATGTCATGCATGCGTTGGCCTCCAAAGGGAAGACATTGAGGCCAAGTGGTGCCATGTGTGATCTAGAGGGCTTCTAAAATCATGATGGACGGGTTCATGTTGAGAAAAACGGTACTAAGGAAGTGTTTCCTAGTGCTTTTGCCTTTTGCATAGGAAAACAAATGATAACACCTTTTTAGTAAGTGACTTTATGAGTTATTAAAGTCACTTTATGAGGTACTTTAATACTATGTACTTTATATTATTAAAGTCACTTTATGAGAAAAGGTACATGGTACCTTATAATATTAAAATCACTTAATGTTTTTAAAGTGAATTTATGTGAAAAAGGTACTAGGTACAACTTAAAGTTATAAAGTGACTAGGGAGTCTCATTAATGAGGGTGGACACATGAAAAAGGGGTTCAAGTGGGGAAAATGTCTCCACCATTGATCTAGAGGGCTAAGATCTAATCTCAGCCCTTGATCAAGATTCAAAAGGTTTAGGGTTCTCTCATTTTAATGAGAACTAAAAAGGGAAAAAGGCATGAGAGATTACTCATTCTTCATGAGCATTGTTGGAGAAGAGGAGCAATGAGGCCGTGAGAGCTTCAAGGAGGCTGAGAGAGATTCAAGGAGAAAAAGGAGGTGTGAGAGTTTCTAGGAAGCTGAGAGAGCTTCAAGGAGATTGGAGGCCCATTCTACATGTGCATTTGTGGAAGGGAAGAGCAAGAGGAGGAGAAAAAGGAGGTGTGAGAGTTTCTAGGAAGCTGAGAGAGCTTCAAGGAGATTGGAGGCCCATTCTACATGTGCATTTGTGGAAGCTGGAAAGTGGTCCAAATTCTTGTTGAAAATTTGGTAGCTATGGTCGGTATATTCATTGGCAAATTGATGGAGAAAATTCATACTTTGATGTTTGAACAAGTTGGCCTAAAGTGCACAAGTCAGCCCCACATGTGGAATAGCCACCTTCTAAGACACATATAAATAAGACCTCATTGGAGCTCATTTGGTATATCTCCCATCCATCGATTCGATCTGAAATAGCAAGGAGACCTCCACACGTGCAAAGGAGTCAAAGGAAAGCTTCTGGTCTTTGTTGACCAGCTTCTATTCTTTTGTTTGACATGCATTGACTTGGGCTTATTTGCATCTGTTTGGCCAAAGTTTTGATTGTCCTTGGAGGTTGAAGATTGTAGAGGTTAGTTGACTTGATCACTGAGATTCTGTACTATATTTCTGGGCCATTGACCATAGGTTGACCGAGATTTGACTGGTTCATTGATTGTAATTCTGCAATTTCAGGACCGAATTTTGGCCCATATGTTCAACTACCTTCGGCTGAAATTCAGCCCCTGTGTTGAAGACTGTGACTTTGACTAGCGTTGACCATATTCTCTCTCCTTTAACTGATTTGACTTGGATGGATTGAGGTCAGAATTTGGAATCTTGTTTGGGAGTATTTTGATGTACTTTTGATGAAATGTATTTTCTCTCTCTCATAAGGAAAGATTGGTTGGGTTTTCCCCTTGTGGATTTTGCCCTGGCTGCTAGCCTAAATATTGATCTCTCGTCTCTTGTTTTACTGTTGATTGTGATCTCTACTGCTCTATTGAAGAACGTGTATGGTTGATTTTTTTCATGTCTAACTGCTTAATGATTAGAATGCTATATGTATCATTGGAAGTAGTTATCTGTTTGAAAATTTGTACTAGTCTTGATTGCACTAGAAACTCAACATGGTATCAGAACTTTGGTGAAGGGAAAGAGCTGTGAGATCCCCTTGAAGAGCATTGAGAGCACCTTGAAGAGCCTTGGGATTCTACATCTTTTTGATTTTTGGTTGTTAATCATGAATTCCTTCACGAAGGCAGAGAACAAGCTTGAAGGAGCTACAAATCACATGGCATGGAAGGTTAGGATTGACCTAGTGCTTGCAAGGCACAAGATCTTGGGCATTGTTACAGGAAAAGTTACTGAACCAGCCGACTAAGCAGGAAAAGACAAATTTCAGGAAGATGACATCTTGACAAGAAGCATCATTATAGAATCTCTCAGGGATCCTCTAACTCCCTATATTGCTGATCATCAAACTTCCAAGGAGATGTATGATGCCATTGCTAGATTGTACACTATCAACAATATCATTGAATCTATAAATTTAAGGGGTCAACTTCGCAATATCAAGATGACAAAGAATGAGACTCTGGTATCATACTTTGTTAGAATTTCTCAAATAAGAGATCAACTCAAGGACATTAATGAAGAAGTATCCGGCAAAGAATTGGTAGCTGTGGCAATGGTTGGTCTACCTATATCTTGGGATCCTTTTGCAACAAGTATTAATGGAAGAGAAAATCCTCCATCTTTTGACAAGCTATGGGTTGCCTCCACTGAAGAAGAATCAAGACTCCTTTCTAGAGGCAAGATTGAAGATCCAAGTGAAGAAGCTTTTGCGGCCCAGTCAAAGAGTAATAGAAGAAGACCTGATTTTGGAAGATTTCTAGACCTCGTTGTGGATGGTATTTGAGATTGGTTGACAGAGTTCTGAGAGCGTTGTTACTTGTTAGTCATTTGCCCAGGAAATCTGAGGGCCAATGCTAGGGTTGGGAAGCCACAGATAGAATAACTTGGTAATTTTTTCATTTTCGTTTGGGAATTAAAGGCATACTTTTACTCAAATATCGTTATCATCAGAAAGTTGTTTCCCTGTTTGTCCTTTATAGCGGGGAAGAAGATCCTATATTCATTTTATAGTATATACATCATGCATTTTTCTCATCATCAAATAATTACTATTTTCAGAAGTCAGTTGATTTTTGTCCTGTCCCGAGCAATTGATTATAGGGTATCTCATATAAGATTTTTCTCCTGATGGCAGACTTATACAGGAAATATCTTGATTGCTGTTAACCCTTTTACAAAGCTTCCGCACTTATATGATGTTCACATGATGGAGCAGTATAGAGAAGCACCATTTGGACAATTGAATCCCCATGTTTTTGCAGTTGCTGATGCTTCATACAGGTGAATTTTCAGAATAAAAAAGTAGGAACAGGTACATTGCCCCTAAATCTGACAAGAGGAAATTGATTTTTATGTTTTTTTGTCACACATGGTTTTACTGGTTGATTTCATTACAGGGCAATGATCAATGAACAGCTAAGTCAATCAATTCTGGTTAGTGGAGAAAGTGGAGCAGGGAAAACAGAGACCACAAAACTGATAATGCAGTATTTAGCTTATATGGGGGGTCGATCTGTGACGGATAATAGATCTGTTGAGCAGCAAGTTCTTGAAGTAAGTTTTATTTTCCATTAGGGCTATTTTAAGAAGTTTTTCTTAAATGAAATCCAGATAGTCGTCAGGTGGTTTTTTTTATAGATGAAAGCATAACACCTTCAGGCACAAATAAAATAAGTAAGTTTTATTTTCCATTAGGGCTATTTTAAGAAGTTTTTCTTAAATGAAATACAGATAGTCGTCAGGTGTTTTTTTTTTTTATATATGAAAGCATAACACCTTCACACCTTCAGGCACAAATAAAATATAAATGAATCCATATTTAGACCTTTGAATGATATGGCTCAAAAGGACTACATGCATTGGGCCTCATAGTATATTATTTATCAAGAAGTTGATTCTCACTTTCCTAATATAAATGCTTATTTTGAGATTTCTCCAGTCAAATCCAGTTCTAGAGGCATTTGGCAATGCAAAAACAGTCAGGAATGATAACTCAAGGTGAGATTCAGAGATGTATGGATTTTGTCTTATATTGCGTCATTACCTGCATGTTACAGTTGCATGATCTTTTCCTGTTATGAACTTTCCAAGTTACCATTCCGGGATTTAAGAATGTGTTCCAGTTGTTCAACTGACATACATAATGGGGATTGTGTAACTTTTATTGCATTGGAAAATAAGGATTAATTCTGTGCTTGCTGCTTTCATCTTATTTGGGTGTCATATGCTTTTAGAGATGTATAGATTTTGTTTTATATTGTGTCATTACCTGCATGTTACGGTTGCATGAATCTTTGACTGTTATGAACTTTCCAAGTTACCATTCCTCAGGATTTAAGAATGTTTTCTGGTTGTTCAATTGACATGCGTAATGGAGATTGTGTAATTTTTATTGCATTGAATAATGCAAACTTAGTCTGTGCTTGCTGCTTTCATCTTATTTGGGTGTCATATGGTTTTGAAGGTTTTGCTTAAGTTTGTCTGCTTATCCTTACCATCTGATAGGTGTGTGCTCCTTGTTTCAACTTCGAGACATATTTCTCTAGATTCACACAATATAGACAGCTGCTTGAGATATGCTGATTGGCATCATGTGTGTATTTTGCACAGCCGCTTTGGAAAATTTGTAGAAATACAGTTTGACAAGAATGGAAAGATATCTGGAGCTGCTATTAGGACCTACCTTCTGGAGAGATCTAGAGTGGTGCAGATATCAGATCCTGAGAGGAACTACCATTGTTTTTATCAACTGTGTGCTTCCCCTGAGGTTAGCTGATTAGTGAACTTAGTCTGAAGGTTTTAGAATAAATTTGAAATATTGCCGTAGGGAAATATTTGTGTTGTTATTTTCATATTTATCTTTCTTAGTCAGTGCTCCTTTATTACTATCTGACTTGCTCTTCATTTACCAAGGATGTTGATATGTATAAGTTGGGGGATCCTAGAGTGTTCCACTATCTGAACCAGAGCAACACTTATGAATTGGATGGGGTGAGCAACGCTGAGGAATATTCTAAAACACGGAGAGCCATGGATGTAGTTGGCATAAATCTTGAAGAACAGGTGCACATATTTTTGAAGTATGTACAAATATACCATTCAGTCCACTTTCAAAATCGAATTAACATGGAGCTAATAGAGGGATAGGTAATTTAAAAGGCAATGTTACTGATTTTTAGTGCCTTATGACTGATATTGTGTCAGGAAGCTATATTCCGCATTCTGGCAGCTATATTACACTTAGGGAACATTGAATTTACTCCAGGGAGAGAACATGATTCCTCAACACTGAAGGACCAGACATCTGCCTTTCATCTCCAAAATGCAGCAGAGCTTTTCATGTAAGTTTTTTGTGTAAATTGAAAGCAGTGGTTGTTGCATGTACTATCATCGAAACAAGGTTTGATTAACCTTATCCAGGGAAACCATCATAAAGTTAAGGATTGATTGTCTAGGCATATTGTTGAAGAAATTTTCATAACACGCTTCATTATTAGTCTAACTGATGTCAGAGTAAGCCTCTAAAAATGCTAGTATTACTACCCAAAATAGAGATTGTCTTGATCAAGCTTGAGGTTGCATGATAGTGCCGAGGGTCAAGAACAAGGGAGAGATTGCAGCAATATCAAGAAGTTGACCTTGACTTGAAGTAAGCATTGACTTGGTCTTGGAGGGGTTGTAGGTCAAGGGTCTAGGTCTTGGAATTCATCAATTGAAGATTCTATAAGAAGAAGAATTCTATGGGTTTTCCTCTCAATATTGGAGAGGTTTTGGCCTTGACTGATCGCCTATATCTTGTGTCCTATGTCTCCTTGTTCTTTATGTTTTTGGTAGCTGTTTGATGAAGAGAACTCATAATAATAAGCAAAAGAAGAAGCGAATGAAGTAAAATTAGAAATGCATCACAAACAGTTATTAAGCAAGAGAAATCATCTCATCTCACTGCCCTAGATTTCTCAACACCAAGTGCCTCTGTTCCCACTAGGGATTTCCCACTAGAGAATTGCAAGGTCACTTGTTTTAACCGGTGAGCAAGGGTCAAACTTCTCAAATTGGATGAAGAAGGTGGTCCTAACTTTCTATCAACCAAGTTTATGCATGAGGGTAAATTTTAGGCATGTAAAACTAAATCTAAATGATAATGCAAGTGACAATGATGATGAGATTAGATAGTTTCAAAGAGCTACAAGATGCTTCAATCTAAGAAGTTTAAAAACACTTATAACCAAGCTTATGAAAAGTTAATCTAACAAGAAAGAAGAGAGAGGGGTTAGTGATTAGATCTAACACAAGAGAACAAGACAAGAATCCTCCCTTTTAAATAAGGAGGGGGATACCATGGGATTGAATCCCAAGGTTCCTTCAAGCCAATGATTTAATGCTTTTATTATCAGAGGCCCTTCAGGACAAGAGGGAAGGACTCTTTTTCAAACTCAAGGAGATTTGTACTGGCAAGAAAGTTCAAAAGCAATTTTTCTCCTTAGGCTTACAATGTTGATCCACCTACAGATGTAATTAGAAAATCCTTCAAAATAGTAGATCAGGCCCTCTACAGTTCACTGCCTCTGAACAGAGATGGATTGACAACCAATTTTGCACACTGCTTAGAAGACGAGAACCTCTGAAATTCTGGATTTCAAGCTCAGAAAATGGATGATGATTCCATGCAACTAAGGTGGCTTGAATTTCAGTGAAAGGTTCACCTACAAGACAACAATGTTAGCCTCCTCAAACTGCAAAACCAAATCAGATCAATCGACAAGTATGATGCAAATGCCACTTAAAAAAAAAAAAAAAAAAACTGATCAAAAGCCCCGAAGGGGTCTCGACCTTGAAGGAGTAAAATCACCTGTCACCAAAAACGCTCATGGCCTAGATGAATTAGGCCTCTATCCCTCACGGCCAGCCCAAAATTAAAAATAGAAATTTCATTTAAAATTTATGTGAAATTATATGGTGATTTGTTTAGTTTCAAGGCTAAAAAATTATGGGTCTCCAAGCTGTTTTAAGTTGCTCGTATCAGTCAAGGAAGGGAGTCCTTCTAGGGCTCTTGGCCTTGGGAGAAAGGCTCAGAAATGAGTATGCGGCCTAGCAAATTTTGAAGAGAAATTCTCTGCAGCTCTCAAATTTTTTTATAATTAGATCAGGCTTAGCAAAAGAATCCTCTCCAAAGAAGAATTGATGCAAAACCCTCTTAAAAGATAGCTTGGCTCCTCTGCAAAACCAGTGTTAGATTTCACAAGAAATATACGTTAAAACCCCTGTGGCCTTGATAAATTTATGTGAAAAATTCATGCAATTATTTTTGATCAAAACCCCCTTTAAATCAATAAAGGAGAGAGTCTCTAAGGCTCACGACTTCTCACGAAACTATGCCCTTGGCCCTGCAAAATTTTATTAGAGAACCCATTGAAAATTTAGAATTAAATTTGCAAAATTAAAAGATATTGCTTTGCAAAATAAATTCGACTCTTGCAAGCAAATCGAGTTAACCACGAAATTCCTAGATAAAATTTGCAGAAAACTTAAATAAATTTCCTCACAAAATTTTAATGAGAGAAACCTTCTCGACCTGCAAGGAGAATGATCAAAACCCCAATTAAAATTTTGCAAAAAAAATTCTAATAAAATTCCTTTGAGATTTTGCAATCTAAAACCCTCCAAAAATCATTGAAAAACACCTGCAAGAGTACAAGGGTTAGCAAATAATCCCAATGCAAATTATTTGATGCCCTAAGGGCCTGTGGCCTAGATCGACCTGTGACCTCCACAAAAGAGTCTCAAAATAACTGTAAGTGACAAAAACAATGATGCCAGACCCTAGCAGATGCCAAAAGAAAGCCTCCAAGGCTAGTGGCTCGCCTAGACGAGCAGGATTTTAAATCATAACCCCAACAAAACCCTTAGAAAAGTCTTCAAAATTTTTATGAGGCCAAACCCTTGGAAAATAATTTGGTCTTGAAGGAATAAGCCCCCAAAACCCTAGACGACTCTCAGAAATTTCGATCTCCTTCCATTCTTGATAGATCCAAGCCAAACCGAATCCTTCTTTCAAATCTGCAATAGAAACTCAAGAAAAACACGACAAAATATATACACAACTAGATGGAAATATATACACAAGGTTAAAGGGAAATATGTACACAAGATCTATTCACAAATTAAGGTTAGAAAAATATTTACAAATAATTTACAAGTCTAATCTATGGGTATGAGGACACCTCTGCCCATAGATCAGATAAGATAGCTCTAGAAATAACAGATAGATCATTGAAAGTTCTTTAAAATAAGTGAAAGATTTAATTTTTTAGATAGATGATCTTGGTAGAGTAAAAGGCAAGAAACTCCCTTCAATGCAATCTTATGATAAAACCTTGAGGAGTCCGACTATGGGTTTTTAGCCTTCATGCCTGAAGGAGCTGGTTGGTTCAACTAAAACTTCTCCAAGTACTCGAGATTTGATCAATAAAATTACTTTTACACACTTAGGATGAAATTATTAGTCCACAATGAGTTTAAATTACACAATGAAAATCAAAGATCCAGAGATACCTGCTAGATCGATTATTCCAAAAATGTTATTATAAACCCAAATTCTAATGCAAGATACCCGTGCAAATAAAAAATCCAACTATTGACAAGTGAAATAATGATCTAGAAATTTAATTTAATAGAGCATTAAGCACAAGATTAGAAAGATTATACCATGAGACTGAAGAAAAACACCATAAATTTGCCAACAAAGACTTTTGCTTTTATTAATCAAAGAGAAAATTACAGAGCTTCCAAAGCCAATCACACCATCCAAAGATGTTTTCAACGAGGAGCCTTAGGCTCAATTTATAGAAAATGAGAGATCCGGATCCCCCTCCAAGTGGAAAACGACTAGGTCCAAGGAAGTGCACAAATTTCACTTGATCCCAGAGAAAACATGTTAAGTCCCTATATTAATATTGTAGTCCCTTATTATGTTAGTGTAGCCTTAGTTATTGTTATTGTTGTACCCCTGTAACCCCCATATTATTATTATTGTGCCCTTAAATTATTATTATTAGGTTGGCTAGGATTACATTGTGGCCCCACTAGGATTACATTGTCTCCCCATGGACTCCTATATATAGAAAGGAGGTTTTGTAATTTGAATCATCCAAGAATTATCTCAGTTATATTTTGCAAGTAGAATACTAATTATTCTTCCTTTTGCAAGATATCCTTTTATGCTTTGATTTAGCAATTGATCATATATATCGTGGAAGCATCCTTATATCTTGTATTGATTATTTTTGTGCTAACATTATTTTGTTTCACTTTTAGGATTACTTGTGCTTCCATTTGAAAGCATTTCATTTATTTTAAGCAAATATATTTCGTTTTAGAGCAATACTTTGAAGGCACTGGTTTTTCATATGCTTATGCTTATCTCATGTGTTGATGGTTATTAATGGTTATTTCATCTCATATTGCTCATATTGTAGTTGCTTATAACCTTAAAAAATAATCCATTTCACTCTAATATCTCCTAGAAAATCTCACATCTTTAACTTAGTTTTCCTTTAGGGACCACCCCCCATAGCTAGCCTAGGAGATAGCTTAAACGGAGAGAGTTGGGAATAGGTGATAACCCCTTCTCTTAGTTCCTTCCCACCAACCACACATTTGTGGGGTTAAAGGCTTTTCTCACTAACTGGTAGGTGTGTATGGCAGGCGACAAGTGCAACACAACGCTTCATTTTTTTTCCGCAGAATTTATTTGTGAATGTTGCAATGTGTTTATTTTGATATTTGTTGTAGCAAATGAATTGTTAAATTAATTAACTATTAGGAGAAATTATACCAGTTGCTGCAATAGGATTTCAGTTTTGAAATTTTCATGTGGTATCATAGCGTGATTGATCAACCGGGAAGCTTAGAAGCGAAGAGGAAAATTCTGCTTGAAATTTTTAGAGGCAACATAGTTCCTTAACAGGCAGGTCAAGTTGCTGGGGTAGCAGTTCGACCAGTTGCAGGGAGGCAAAAAAATCGAGTTGCCCAGATTAGTGATTCCAACAATCAGAGGGAGCAGTTGCAGCTCAAATTTTCGCTGAGTAGATTCCTTGGTTGGACGCAGAGGGTTTTGCAGTGGTAGAACCAACATTGGGTGGAAGAGAAAAGCACACACCGAGGGAAAATTTCTCTCAGGGGATCTCGTGTCTTGAAGATCTAAATTTTTCCAATTACAGATTGGTAGTTGCTGTGAACAGAATTTCTCACTCTAGAAGGGAGTGTGATTAGCAGATTCAACAACCGAGCAAAGGGAAAGAGAGGGATTTTTGAGGTTTATTTCTCCAGTTTTGAGTTTTCAGATTTTGCAGCGTTGCAGAGATGACCGTACGAGATTTCTAGAGGAGTCCGTGCGAGTTAGCTAGAATGCAGAGCTGGGTAGCACATCAACTTCGAGTTGTCGGAGTCAGATGCTGAAGGAAGTGCGAGTTGCAAAGAAACGAAGGGTCCTAGCCAAGGACTAGGCTCGATAAGAGATAGTGGGGCACCAGATCCAGGCGGAGGAGTATGAGACTCCAGTGTGTCAGATGGGCAGGGTCCAACGTAGTTGCAACAAGGACACTAGTCAGATCAGTTCCAAATTGTTGCAGCAAGACCATCACCTTTGCTACATGAGCCCACAATGTAATAGTAACAGGTTTAGTGTCAGTAAACGCAATTTGTCATTAGACAATTGCAAATTTAGTTGTAGTCAATACCCCGGAGACAGTTGCAGAGCTAGATGTAGTGACACAGGCAGTGCGAATTGCCCAGTCGCAGTATGCAAGTGCAGTTCCAGCCAGAAGATTCCCAACGCAAGACTTCACAGTCCAGTTTTCAGTACAGTAGGATAGTGCAAGTTGCCAGGAGGGAGCAACCCTATGGAAGCTAGTACTTCAAGATCTAGGGAGATCAGACTCATTATTGCAGTAGTTGCAACAACAACATGAGTAGATCAAAGGTCAGAGTTGCAGTTTGGGCAAGGTCCACTAAGGAGTCCACCTCATGGATCATTAACTAGCTACGGGGGCCCATAGTATTCAGCAGTAGGATGGATTAGTGGCAGTTGATGCTGTCAGATACAAGAGTGACAATTGCAGACTAGTAGTAGTCAAATGCTGGGGAGCGCAGTGTAGCGCTGACAACAATGCAGATTATTCATAGACAGTGCAAAAGCTAGTAGCAGTCAGAGACTCGGATGACAGATGCATTATACTAAACATAGTTGATTCAGTATTTTGGATGTTTTTCAGTTGCAGATGTTGCAGTTGCAGCAGAACAGAGTTGCAGTGCAGATGCAGTGTTGGTAGCAATTTAGTAGGGTTAGCAGCGACACAGATGCAACATCAGAGTTGTGCAGTGGTTGGTGGGCAGCGGCAAGCAGTCACAGTGGCTATACATCAACAACATGACAAGAGGTGATACAGAGACAGGGTGTTGTGACAGGGTGTGTAGCACTAGAACACATTCCTCGCTAAGAGGGAGTGTTAGTTTTCATAGCATCGAATGTTTTCGAGCCATGAAATTTGGTGGAGAGGCTAGAATACATGAGATCTCCAAAACCCAGAAATCGTTTTTGGAAATTCCACCTAAAGATGGCTTAATTAGATTATTAGCCGTTTTTGAAATACTTCCTAAGTCTAAACTTAGGGAATATGGCTAATTAATCAAAATTAATTAAGTCAAGGTGAGAACTCTCTAGAAACTCACACAGATCGATCTAGAAATGATCCTATCCATTGATTAAGTTCTAATCTTGGGCGTTGGTGTTCCAACAGTGGATTATAAGAAGAGATCGATGTGGTGATGGAGAATGTTGTTAGTTTTTGTAGCATCGGATGTGTTCTAGCCATGAGATTTGGTAGAGAGGCTAGAATACATGTATTCTCCAACACCCATAAATCGTTTCTAGAAATTCCACCTAAAGACAACTTAATTAGACTTATTAGTCAGTTTTTAATATTTTCTAAGTCTAAACTTAGGGAATATGATTAAGTAATCAGAATTAATTAAGTCATGGTGAGAATGTTCTAGAAAAGTGCATGGATCGATTTCTAGTTAATCTTAGCCATCGATTAAGATTTAATCGTGGTCGTTGAAGTCTCAACCGAGTATCATAAGAAGTCAATGGGGCTTGGAGAAGACACCAAATCAATTGAGTATTTGATTTCTAGAGTTGCAACTGTGTGTTTTAGGAAGTGATTAAGTGAGATCGAAGCAGTGAGAGAGGGGTAGAGATAGTGAAGCCGGAGGAAGATTTCCAGATCCGACGAGTGCATTTGTAGAGAGGCAGAGAATCCCATAATGAGGCAGCACAGAGGCAGTGCATTTCCCTCTAGAGACATATTTTGTTTTTCTGGGGAGAAGGCGGGATTCAGTTCCAAAAGATGGACACAGGTTCTAGAGGCTAGGAGAATTAGTTTCCCAGACAGCAGTCGACAAGACAGTTAGAGGTGACGCTGTTCCGAGCTGGAGGGAAGCAGTGACTGCGTGAGTGATGCAGAGACTGCGTAGAGGCAGTTGGGGACAACTCAATTTCGATTTGAGGTGAGTGTCATATTTGTCTGTGGAGTAAGGACTTTCCCCACTAGCTATTTTTGCCAATTTTTCTTTGTTTGGATTGCCAGTTTGGGTATCCATAGTTTGTACTCAAATTTCACTATTGGATAATAATAAAACCCTCAGCTGCTGCACCGGTTTTCTCGCATTGTGTTTTTCCGAGGACATTGGTCCAAAAATAATGGTGTAATTTTGTGTGTGCGCATATATTTTCTTCCAACGTTTTATTTCTTCCGCAGTTTAATTGTGGAGGTTGCAGTGTATTTAATTCGATATTTTCCGTAGGAAACAACAGATAAATTGTTGATAAAATTAACAATAATAAGAATTAACATCATTTGCTGCAATAGGATTCAGGTAACCAAATTTTCACAAATGCGCTAGAGTCATTTGGAGTATTCGATATTCTAGAGTAGTAACAGTCAGTGGTCGGAGAGTTTGAGCTTCAGTGAGGCAGCAAAGATAGTGAGGGGGAGGGACAGTGATTCAGAGGAAGTTTTCCAGATCCAGAGAGACAGCAACAAGAGGGCCGAGTTATTCCTAGTGAAGGTGCGTAGGGGCCGTACGAAGTTTGAAGGAAGGGGGATGATTTGCTGGCGAGATAGGTCTAATTCTCCAGGGCCAAGATTTTTCAGGAGGGTCAGTTTCTTTGAGGTCAATTTTCTTAGTGGGGCAAAGTTTCTAGGTTCCCAACAATTGTATTTTTCTATGTATTCTCTATGGGTCTAACCCATAATTTTCTCGAGTCCAATAATATGAAGGAAGAATGTATTCGGTACAAGTTTGCTGTTGTAATGTGACTGACCTCTCTAATTAATTTCCGCTGCATTTTATTTTTTGAGTTAATAAAACAATGTGTTTATTTTATCAACAATTTTAGAAATATTTGAGATAATTATTTTTTTGGCTTTTAATAAATCCTTGAAGTAAAGTAGATCAAATCTACTATAAAGAAATTAACAACTAAGTATTTTGCAGTGTTCCACGGTGTCGCGTCCCCCCTACCTGGGGGTCGAGTTTCCTAGCTCCCTCGCGCTCCGGGGACTTGGGGACGGTTGGGGGATGTTTCCCCAAGCTCCCAAAAAACAAGGTACGCGAGGGGACGTGTGGGGTCGTTTCCTAGGAAAAAGGGGACGTGAGGGGTCGTTTCCCTAGTGAAAAATTGCAATTTTTGTTAATGAAAAAAAAATTCCGAATTTCTAAGGGTTTGAGTTAACTTAAAAGTTTATTTCAATGTTTCATTGTTCATTTCACATTTCATTTACGTTGAAGTTGTCGCCACTGCTCAAATTTATGTTGTATTGTGGGGTAAGGCAAAGGATCAATCCAAATTGGATACAAGCACAGAAAATACTGGACTTGAAAATGAATCCAACAACAACAACATAATTACAACAACAGAAGAGTTTAACATTGACATTAATCAACCCCTCTTACAACATGAAGGCAGTGCTGAACATTTAAATCATTCTCACACACAAATTGCTAATGAGTAATTTTCGATTAGATCTAAACACGAAACTGTTTTGCTGAGAAGTAGATTATTTTAAGTTCTTGCCACCTTTAGTTATGAGAAAGGAAACCATTGTCAAAATTCGCAAGAATATAGTGTATTTTTATTCCCTTCTTATCTTCTATTATTTGACATAAAAGCCACGGTCTCTAGTTTTTTAAATGATCACAGTTACAAACTTATATGAATGATATTCTTCATGATGTAAGTGTTATATATTATATAATGATAAAGACAATTACACTATAAATATTAAAATTTTAATGATATATCATATTATTTTATATTTATAAATTTTTAAGATCTCGACGTCCCCCCACATTTCCAAAAAAATGGTGGGGAGCTTTTGCATAAGCTGCTCTCGCGTATATCTGCTCCCTCGCCCCCACCTCCAGGGTGTTTGGTGGAACATTGGTATTTTGTATCACCATACCTTTGTCATGGTTATATACATATGTTTTGAGGCTATGGTATATACCACTGTAGGTTTCTTTCTTTATGCTATTTTTTACATTCCTTAGGAGTTGGTCTTGCACTCCCACTTTGTATCCATGCTAGTTGTATTCTCCAGTCCCATTGACCTACTTTTTGTGAAAATTTCAAAACTGAAATCCTATTGCAACAACTGGTATTATTTCTTCTAATTGATGAATTAATTATTTAGTTTATTGCTACGACAACATCGAAATAAACACACTGCAACCTTCACAAATAAAATTCTGTGGAAATAGTAGCGCTGTAAACTGAGAAAAATCTAGCAAACACACATATAATGACACCGTTATTTTTGAACAAATGTCCTCAAAAGTTTTTATTATTATGCAACAGTGAAAATCTGAGTACAGTCTGGATGCACAAACTGAGTAATATACTAGTATGTTTTGCTTTCAGTTTAGATTCTACAATGATAAATGATGAATTTAATTTTTAAATCAATGTAGATTGTAGAATGATGAATGATATGGATCAATTTATTTGAATATTTCATTATTTAATCTCATGGTATGGACGAATAATGAGTATGTCATATGAGTGATGTATGTATCAAAATGAATGATGAGGATGGATCAATGTATGTCATTATTTAATTCAATAATGAATTTAAATTTTATGTGTGGCTCAAATTTCAATTTTCAATGTATTGGTATCTGTATTACTATTTGTCTATTTAATATTTATGCTTTCATTATTGAACAATGAATATGAACTTGAATTATATATATATATATATATACCCCAATGCCCCCCCACACCCCATAAATTTCCCTAAAATTTGAGGATACTCCCACACGTCCCCCCTGTGCATCTCCCCGCATCGGAGTCTTGGTGGAACATTGTATAAATATGAAAACATAAATAATATATAAGATGTATAAGATGTCTAGTGCTACATCACACATTAACATTGAATTATGTCTTGAGTCATGGGCCCTGACTTAGCCTCAAAATATCACCAAAAAATATAATAAATGTATCTCATCATGATAGAGTCATCTACAATGAAATTAGACATATAAACTAGTGTTTTCCTTTGCCCCTTTTATGGGTAAAGGCAATGCCTTTTCCTCTAGAGGAAGGAGGCCTTGGGGTTGGTTTTGGGAAGATGAAGGAGGTAGACTTTGACAGCTTCTAATGGTGCCCATACTATTGCTAAGTCCATCTTGCTTTGTTTGAGTCCCTAAAGGTGGTGGTTTCACATTCTCCTCCTCCTCCTCCTCCCCTCTCTCCTAGTAAGATGAAGAAAAACTAATGGGTAAAGGAAAACCCATGAAAAATATTTTAAAAAAATGGTGGAAAATGATGATCCACGATTGAGGGAAATCAATCCCACTCCAACAAAAGATGGTGATGGTAAAGGAAAATGGTGTCCTCTTCCTCCTTCGCTCAAGCAAAACCAGTTGCTCCTCCTCTTCTCTCCAAATGCTTCTTTCTGTTTGCAAAATTAGTCAACCCCCTCAAGAGGAAAAAAAAACCACTGAAAGTGCCCTTGTCTGTGGCTTGGCGATTTTTTGGAAGAGTTAGCAATTTTTTTGATATTATTGTGATTTTTTCGGTTGGTAAAAAATCGTTGATTTTTTCCGGCAGCGAAATTGGGCAAGAGTAAAAGTTGCCACCGCACAATTTTTTCACAATTTAATTGTGATTTTAATAACATTGGTATCCCTATTCAATGTGTGATTCCAACAAGCCACAATTTTTTCCCAAAAAGTGTTTGGCAATCCATTTGCTTGAATTATGCATCTAGCTATTTGAAGCGATGTTCTATTCTGTTGCTCAACAATGCCATTCTGTTGAGAAACGAATGCCACAATTCCTTGCAATGAAATGCCGTTTTAGGACATCAAACACTTCATTGGTTGTTCTCAATGCTTTTTATGGAATCCCTTGAACTCAATGAATCTCTTAGCTCCATCTTCATATTCTTCGAGAAATAAATCCATGCATGCTTTTACTCTGCACCTCAGAGAGAATGATGGCTCATCATGTAACATTCACCATGCATGATGTCCAGTTGTCACTTTACCCTCCATCACTTGTCTTTATCAAATCAAAAGGAGACACTCTAGGTAGGCCATCCACTATGTTCAACCAAATCATCAACTGCATACTCCTAAAATTCAGATACCTTATTCTCTTGCAACAATGCTTATTTGCATCATCTAGTTTGGTTACAAGAGAAAAAGATCCTCTTTGTCTTTTTGGATCATGAAAACCTTAAAACTTTTGTAATTTCTCCTTTGGGTCAAGAGTGCCCATCGCAACAAAGGAAAAATTGTTGTAAATATCCTTCACCATAAACTTGTTAGGCCAAAAGTCTACTTTCTTGCCAGTTTGTGTGATTTGAGGTATGGATAGCGAGTGAGCACTAAGTTGTGGCACATGATATACATTATTAATTATGCCATTCTCTTTCTCAACATTACCATTCCTAATGATAAATAACATATTAATTAAATATTACCTTACTCAACACTGCCATTCCTAATGGTAAATAACATATTAATTAAATTTTCTCTTACTCAACACTATACCATTCCTAAGGACAAATAACATATTAATTAAATACACAAACATGCTATTTACAAAGGGACATGACTTTCTTTGTATGTGACCATTCAATGTGTGTGCTTATACAGATGTCAAGTCTGATTGTAATCTATCACCTTTTCAACTATTCAATCATCTATCAAATAGTTTTCGGTACATTTTCTTTACAAATATGTTTATCTTGCATGTTTTTAACAATCTTCTTTTTTGAGGTAGAGGAAACAAGAAATGAGGTTTGCTTTTGCAAAAAACTCTAGAGGTGAGATAGATATGGTTGGGAATGTCTTGTTTAGGTTAGTAGAATATGCTTATTATCATTTGCTTATGAGTTAGTACAAAAGTGATATGTGCACGCAAGATAGCTATGAGAAAACACACTGATAAGAAGGAAAATGCAAGAGAAGAATTGTGGCAGTTGTACATGCTGCTCGCTATATTTTAGTAGGTATATATAGATGTACAGCAAGTGGTAGCCAGAGAGTATTCATGAAAATCTCAGTGACAAGTTTATCATCAGCGGAAGCAGATGGAGTGGTAGGTGAGATGTATGAGTCTGCTAAAATAGGAGATAGAAATACAAATGTAGGACATAATACTTTTTCACCTACTTCTAAGTTGCATACAAAATTGGTTCTAAAGCATGCACGATGAAAAGAACTTGTGCACATTATCTTGCCTTTGACATTTTTGTGTTAAATACTAGAAAGGAGTTTTATGTTATGTTTCTTTGTTGCAGGTGTGATGCAAAACAACTACAGGACACGTTATGCACTCGCATAATTATAACTCGAGAGGGAAATATCACAAAATCTCTCGATCCTTCTTCTGCTACAATTAATCGTGATGCTCTAGCAAAGACTGTGTATTCACGCTTATTTGATTGGTCTATATCTCCTACCATTTAATTTTCCATCGCTTCATCTTTAAGATTACTGTGTTAGCGTTATATATATTATTGGTAATAGAAAACTGCTCATTTTACACTTTTGTAGGTTGGTGGATAAAATAAACAAGTCAGTTGGGCAAGATTCAGATTCCAGAACTCTAATTGGAGTCTTAGACATCTATGGTTTTGAAAGTTTTAAGAACAACAGGTTTATCCATCTCTTGGCACCGTTATTTTCTACGAATATTGTGTTATTGTGAAAGATGCTTCTTTGTGTTTATGTAGCTTTGAAATGTATCCTTGTAAGCACTATTTTCATACACAACAAAACTATATTTGTCGATATTTGGAGTGTTCATGTTTAATGATGAAATGCCTCGCTTTGTGTTTTCTGAGATAAATTCTAAATTATTATGTGTTTTCCTTCAGTGTCTTAAAGAAGTGAGCTCCAGTAAAAAAATAATGTTAATTTTCCCTGTGTTTAGGATTCTGGGGATTCTTCATTGTTTAGGGTACTAGATCACTTTTTTGTTTGTAATTTTGTTTCTTTAGCTATTAATGTTTCCAAAGCATGTACGAGTAGGGTTTTGTTACTAAAAATGTGGGTGAGCTTGGTGGCCACCACAAGTTAGATTAAAGCAGGCTTAAAATCCATGGAGTATTAAAAATGCCCTATGTCATTTTTTTTAAGGATATATTGCCACTTGACATTAAAGCAGGCTTAAAATCCATTGAAGTAGTCAAAATTGCCCTATATCATCTTTTAAGGATATATTGCCAGTTGGCCATATAATATAATGTATTATCTCCCCAAAATGATTGCCATTAAGGCATGGAAAGGAATGACAACAAATATTAACAAGGTTTATTTCTAAGTTGCATGGTACAGAGAAACAGACATGTGTATCTGAGATGGGAATGCATTCGAAACATGACCTCCCCAATAATCAGGAAATGGGGATATATATATATATATATATGAAAAAATTGTTCTGCTTTTTTGAAAAAAACATTTAACATTATAATTTAAAATATAGATACAGATTCATGAATAAATGAGCAAGTTCTAAGGCTCAAGGCCAAAGAAAATTAAATTGGGATCCTCATCATCAATTTCTCTTGTTGAACTGAAGAATTTCTCTAGGAAAAGGTTGTTGGGTTTTCCCAGGGTAAATGTTTGTGTTCTTGTTTGGCTATCCCTTTGTGATCCTACTGGCATTTTGTTTTACTATTTAAATTCTATGTGTAATTGCTTTATGATGAATAGGAATGCAAGTAAAGATTAACCTAAGAGCAACCGTAGAAGTAATTATTAGTTAAGAAGATACTTGAAAAGTCAACAATGACAACATTCAACAGCTGGTTCCTGTTCTGGTCGGCCCAGTTTTTAAAGCACTGATCTATGGTCGTAGAATTTGCTTCTGAGTTGCTTCAATGGGGGAGGATTTTGAGTTTGGGGAAAATTCATTTGAAGCTACGCCTAATATTCAATCTTGTGATATAGGGATTGTGATTTGTGGTAAGGAATTTTATGTTCTTGGGTTTCCAAATGAAGATTAGATCTTTAACAAATCATAATATTGAAAATTAACTTGAGAAGAAGGTTTTCAGAACATTTTCTATTATTGTTGCCCTTTTTGTCTTTACATTTTGTTATTGAGTATTAAAATTTGGAACTGATAAAAACGTGGTGATTTACTCTCCAGAACTTCCTTTGCTACGAAAATGATGTTATCACCCTTATTTTAAGTAGGCTATCTTCAAGGGTCTCTATTTTATTAGATAAAGAGGATCGCTATTTTTCACTTGTGCGATGACTTCTGGTTTGGAATTATGTCATGCTAGAGTCATTACAAATTAAATCTGTCATTTTGCATTACCTGTGTGTGTGTGTGCATGCTTGATGTATGTATCTATGTACACCTATAGCTTGACAGAAATAAAATCTGTGATGAACTAAACAGTAAATGTTAAGAAATTACACAATGCACGAGTGAAAATGACATTCTAACTTTAGTCATTCTGGCCAGTTTTGAGCAGTTTTGTATCAACCTTGCCAATGAGAAGCTTCAGCAGCATTTTAATCAGGTAGAGTCAATTTTTTTGCATTAAAATACTAGTATTTTGTAGCTTGTGTACATGTGGCTGAAACAAAAAAATGGCTAACCTTTTGAATTGTGTCTCAGCATGTCTTCAAAATGGAGCAAGAGGAATATAGCAAAGAAGAAATTAACTGGAGCTATATAGAGTTCATTGACAATCAAGATGTTCTAGATCTAATTGAAAGAGTACGTATGCTTTCAACAAGTTGGCTTCTTATACTAATGGCAATGGCTATAGTGCAATGCTTTTGTAACCGGATGCTGTTGCTTGTTATTCTTTGAAAGACATCCGGGGGATTTTCGATGGTAAACTTAAACTGTTTTGAATGCCTTTCGATCCCAAATACTTAAATACTATTTAAAGAACATAGGCAAGAATTGAAGCATGGGGATGCTTTATTTCATTAGTTTGTAGCTGATTGTTACTTTAGTTGTTAATAGATCTCCGTTTTAAACCATGTCCGATCACTTGACTGGAAAGGATCAGTTTTTACAGAGATTTATTAATATTTTTGGTCAGAAATATTTTCTTGAAAGTTACAGACGAAGCTGTTGTGATTGCTGTTTTTTTGTTTAATTCCTTCAAAAGAAAACCGTATTTTCATTCATATTTGAAAACATAATACATTTTATATATACACACTAAACATGTGCATTCATCAAGAATCTGCCCAGATCCTTGTGTGGAAAAATACTACAAAAAAAGATACTAGCTGTTATGTACTTACATTTCTGTACTACAGATAAAAAACATAGAAAACACTGAAGTTAAGTTGGATAAAAATCACTTAACTTCTCCTTTTTGCCTTTCTTTTTCTGGACCTTTTGCCAACCCCCAGGATTGGGGTCCATAGGAACCAAAGCCAATTCTATTGCAGATGTCAACGGAGGAACTTCTTTATCTGAATTTGAACTCCCAGATACATGAGCTCTTTTTATACCCCCCACACCATTTTCTATTAGAGCCTCATTTTTCTGCTGATCTGAACCCTGAATCTCTTGAATTTTGGTGTCTTCCTGTTCATGGAACACATCCCCACACTGGGCCGGAGCAGACACTTCTGCGTGTCCTGGAGGATCCTCCCTAATTTCCTATTCTTCTTCTTCTGACAGGTTGGGATTTGATGTCTGCCATCCTTTGGTTTATGAACCTACCCCTTTTTCCTCTTTGGGATTTTTTTTTTCCTGATGGTAAGTGCTCTGCAGGTGACTTGTTTGAAAGAGCTGTATTCACATAGTCCAGTACTTGTTTCCATTTGAAATTTTGTGCTTCATTTGTATGTGGTCAGGAAGACCTTTGTTGAGATCAATCTCTACACAGATTCTAGCAAAAAATATACACCTTTCTCTGATCTCTCAAGGTCCATTTTTTTTTTTTTTGTATTTTCCCAGTGTGTTTCCTATTTTCTCTAGAACTTTATAGTGCATGTTGTCGCCTAAGATGTACACTTAAATGTGGGAAAAACTTCCGACCCCACAAAGTATAGACTTTATGGTGCTACGCTCAGAGTAGGGGCTGTCACCTATTCCCTACTCACTGTGTTTAAGCTCTCTGCTAGGCAAGCTAAGGGGGTAGTCCCTAAAAGATGGAAAACTAAGGAAAAACTTGTTGAAACAACAAGTCTAGGAGATCAAAAGGCAAGGCAATCGTTTTTCTTAGTAACTTGAATTAAGGGTTAGATGGAAAGTTATATTATTAGATTTGATCAATGTGATATAGATTGAATTAGATCAATGTGACACTTAAGATGAAACAGTGAGAGACCAATGACTTGATAACATTGCTCAAGTAGATTAAAGATACTTGCACAATAATAAATGATATTTCAAGCTACAAGGTAAGCAATGCTGCAAAGAAAATGTTAGTATGAGAAATCAATAGATCAAGACAACCAAATATATGAGCAATAAACCTTTAGAGAACAATTGCGAGAAGAAGAGACTTGTTCTTTAAATATGATATTCAAAGAACAATAAGCTTGAAATGACAAGTACAATAATGTAATGCTTGCAATTATAAATTGAACTCACAATTCCAATTACAATGATCAAATGATGGATGAATGCAAGATCTATCTAAGGGAAACGCAAGATCATGATTGATTTTAATTAAATGATATGGTAAGGTGAAATCCTTCTCCTAAATTGTTTTGAAGCAACTCTTAAACAAGGTTGTAAAGAGAACTGCTGGGGAAGGAGGCTAAGGCCTCTTTAGCGATACCTACCTAGGAGTTCTACTACCCAAGTGCCTCTGTTCCTACAAGGGATTGCCCACAAGGGAACTGCAAGGTCACAAGTTTTAACCATTGAGTAAGGGTCAAGCTTCTCAAATTGGATATGAAGAAGGTGGTTCTAACTCTTTATCAACCAAGCTTATGCTTGGAGGTAAATTTTAGAAATGCAAAGCTAGATCTAAAATGATAATGCAAATGAAAATGCGATATGATTAGATAGTTTCGATGAGATACAATTATGGAAAGATGCTTCAATGTAGGAAATACTAATCCACCTATAACCAAGCTTATGAATATCACTTTAAAACACAAGATTACAATATTTCAATAGTAAACCAATGAAGCACTTTGGGATTACTAAATGAAACAATGATAACAATATCAAATGCCTTTAGGTTATAGTGCTTATTAGATATTCTTCACTTATATAATTTATCGATAGAGACAAGTGAGAATTTAAATGATGCAAGCACAAATGGATAATGGCAAATGAGATTGCTAACAAAATGAAATGAAAAGATGCATTTCAAAGACTAGGTCTAACTTATGATATCAATGAAAGCTTATCTAATCAATGAGAGCAATAGAAAAGGTTAGTATCTAAATCCAAAACAAGAACACAAGAAACTAACTAAGAAGATGAGAGCAAGGTTACTTGGGAGCGGGAGCGAAAATGCGGAGCAGGAGCGGGAGCACCATTTTTAGAAGCCTCCGGTCCGGAGCGTTTCCGGGAGCAAATATATATATATATATATATATATATATATATATATATATATATATATATATATATATATATATATATATATATATTTAATATTTTGATGCATATATGTCAACAAAAACATGTAGAATGATGAATTAGACATAAAAAACATAAAAACCTAGATTGAATCATATAACATCAATCATCTAGAAGTTATAATCTTCATCAACCACGCCCACAAGTTTGAAGCATACAACATATTGACTCTTGAGTCTCGCGAATCATCAATCTGAAGGTTTCAAGCTTTCAAAATTCAATATATAACATTTATCATCATTGATTTCAAATTTCAATATCTAACATTGATCATCATTGATTTCAAAATTCAATATACATTTATCATCATTGATATATAACATTTATCATCATTGATTCATTGATTTCAAAATTCAATATATAACATTTATCATCATTGATATTATATAACATTTATCATCATTGATTCATTGATCACCATATAACTTTCATGAAGCATCATATTCATAATTCATAATGACTTGTAAAATAAAGAAACTTATAAATGCCAACTTCAAAGTTTCACCTTTCAAATTCAAACTTCAAACTTAAATTGTCATTAAATATATGAAAGAGTCAAGTTTCAACTGTTCAACTGTCAACAACAATTAGAAAAGACTAGTAAACAACAAATCTATTTTATCTACTGGCTGGCCCCTTGCCACGCCCACAAGAAATGTCTAATTTGTGCGAGCCACGAGGAAATGTTGGTCTTCTAGTACTCTCAGGAGTACCACGACCATGACTAGAAGGTGGAGGCTGGATCTGCAAAGGAACAATAGTGTGATATTGAGAACTGGCACTGGCACTGGTACCCGCACTGCTACCAGTAGATGGTGGGACTGGCCCTGTGTGAGGCGGTGCTGCTGATGCTTCATTATCATCCCTAAAAAGTTCTGCTTCCAATTCTTCCAGATGTAACGTGCCGTCCTCCAAATTATCATCCTCTGGGTTGTTGTCCCAGACTCTGTATGATTGATCCTCATTTGCCCGATCACAGTAATGGCTCAACAACTTAAAGTTGTAATGCACATAAACCAAGCTTTCAGCTCGGTTTTCATTCAGCCTGTTTCTTCTCACATTGTGTATGAAGCTGTAGGTGCTCCAACACCTCTCTGCAGAAGAAGTGTTCACAACCTGTGAGAGAACTCTTTTAGCCAACTTTGGCAAAAGTCCCATGCCGCCATATGCTTCCCACCATGTGAGAGCATCAAATCTGTCCCTGTCTTCCATTGCATGGAAAGAACCAAAGTTAGCAGTGCAATTGAAGTATTTGCCTAATTCAAGGCGCAATCTAGCACACTCCTCCCTGTCGGGTACCAACTTGTCTAATGCCTTCATGTACCCCTTTTGTACCTCTAGATTTGTTTGAGGTTTCCTCCTAACCCTGCCTCCAGGTGCAGGTTGGCCCAACCAAGATGGAGAGTAATATTTTGGCGTAAGGATATATGCCAAAGCATGTAATGGAACATTGAGTTTATTCCACCGTGCACACATACAGTCATGAATCATAGCATACAAGTTGGGATCATTATCCTTAACAATATCTTTTATTTGCCCCAACATGCTATCCATCTGCTCATAAACCTCCCCAATCACTGGTTTATCAGTATTTGCAAACCGAATCATGTGATAAATGGGCTTGGTAAAATTCAAAATTTCCCTCACACGTGCCCAAAACAGAGGGTCAAGGGCGATCTCCTCCACATGTTCGAAACCTTGCCTGTCAACTATTGTCGCTGCCCTGTCCTTTAATAGCAGCCAATGACTCTCTTACCTTCAAAAGGCGCCTGAAGGTGAGGTAATAGCTAGCAAATCTAGTCTTTGCTATCTTCAACAACTCCAATTTGGAGTGTGTACGGAAAAGCCCATGGGTATTGCTATGATTTGTAATAAATTTTATCATTTTTTTACCTCTCTTGTACAAATCACCAAGCCATTTGAATTGAGGTTGTTTGTTTTTGATGATATCATGCATCAAAAGGTTCATTGTGTGAACCAAATACCCAGACCAAAAAATGTTGGGGTATTTATCCTCAATAATTGCTCCTGCTGCCTTACAGTTAGCAACATTATCAGTGATGACCTGTATGACATTGTATGGCCCAGTTATTTCAATTATATCAAGTAATGGTTCTGCAATGTTAATGCCGGTTTTGAATTTGTCTAAATAATCATATGCTGCCAGGAAGATTGCACCACTAATCGACACAGCCAAAACACTTATCAATGGCTTTCCTTTTACATTGGTCCATCCATCAGAGACAATGGACAGCCCGTGCTCATTCCATGAACTTGTCATTCTAGCCAAAGAATGGTTTATTTTAGCTTTTTCATGATCAAGACCCACGGTTCTGGCCTTGTCATACCCAGGGATTTTGTATCCTTTGGGGGCATCATTAATGGCAAAAACCATTTCATGCCAATAAGGTGAGCAAAGAACATTGAATGGCACCCCACATGCATATAGACACCGGTAAACTTTTGAATCCACATCATTCCTACACCCTTTGTCCAAGAAATCGGATATGGTTCTACGCCTTAATCCAGGTGTGCCACTGCCTCCAAAACCATTGGCATGGGTGGAAGTTGAACCTGTTTGTCCATGACGTGTTGGGCCTGAATAAGAATCAATGAAACCCCTAGATCTTTTAGATGATTTGTGTAGGGCATCCTCCTCTTCCTTCCTATATTTCTCTCTCTGTGTTGCTGGCACATTAGTACAAATTTTGATTCCAATATTTTTATCTCCATCCCCTGGCATTTTCCCACAAAGGTGCCTTATCGCACGGGTGTATGAACCATGGTATTGTTTATTGCAATGGGGGCAAATAAATTTAGTGGTTCCACCACCTTTCCCTCCTTCTTGTTTCTGAACATATTTCCATAAAGGTGTCTGAGTTTGGTCTTGTCTAGTTGGGGAATCTGTGTCCTCATGTTCTCCACTCCCCACTTCCTCCTCAACATAATCCTCCTCCTCTTCAGGATTTTCTTCAAATCCACCATAACCCTCCTCTTCTCTGATTTGCCTCTTTCTTCTACTATTCTCCAACACCATTATCACAAAGAAAGGAACCAACATGAGGAAAATCCCTAGCCATATAGCCATGATGGAAACAAGTTTTAAGTTTCTAGCCTGCAAAACAAATGGAAAAATGCCAAATGGGAATAGGAAATGCAACATAGGAAAAAAACAATTCATTTTTTAAGTTTTAAACCCAATAAAATGCAACATTCAAGAAAAAATCAAGTTTTCATTTTTAAACAAGCTACAAATTCATCCTAGAAAATACAAAATTGGATTAGAAGGTCTACCTCTTTCTTGCAATCCTCCTGTTGCCCGATCGCTTCCGGAAACGCTCTCGAAAAGGCAGGGAGCGTTTTAACAGGTTCGGAAACGTGCTCCCGAAAACGCTCCCCTCAGGAAGCGTTTTCGGGAGCGCATTTCCGAACGTTTCCAAAACGCTCCTGCACGGAGCGCGTTTCGGAAACGGGAATGAGGGGGGGGGGTGAAGCTTCCCCACAACCCTGGATGAGAGCTCCCCCTTTTTAAATAAGGGGGGGGGGATACCATGGGATTGAATCCCAAGCTCCCTTCAAGCATAGTTTTAAAACCAACCCGATTCGAATCGGACCAGGCCTGGTTGACCAAGCCGAAAGGCCTACCGGTCCGACCAGGTAGATGAAACGGTTAGTCGGCCGGTTTGTTACCGAGCCGGCCGGTTTTTTGACCGACTCGGCCGGCTCGGTAACAAACCGGCCGACCCGGCCTGGTTCGAGTTAACTCGGCCTAGTCAATCCAGCGAGCCGGTGGGCCCAAAAAATTGCAAAAAAGGAACTTAAAACTCAAATTAATTTTTTTGTTGGGTCTTTTTCAGGTTTTCTAACCCCTCCCCATCTTATTTAACTAACCCAACCCCTCTCAATACCTCACATCTTTCTCATTCAATTTGCTTGAGCATTTGTGAGGGTTTTCTGAAGAGTTGTGGAGTTGGTTTTTGGAGCAGCTTCATGGTAATGTTAAATTCTTAAAGTAAAAGTGACATTCTCCTTAATCTTCATTTTCATCCTTTTACTTAAATTTTTAACATTACCATGAAATGACTCTGGATGTTTGAGAGTGGTTCCAACCTCATTGGATTTCATATGGAGAAAGTAGAATTTTAGATCTCATTCAAAATCCAGCAGACTTATCAGTTTTTCAGGATTTCAGGATTGGGTTATTGCAATGTTTCCATCGAATTTTGTCATGTATTAGGGTATAGAACTCGTATTTAATCAAGAGCACCAATCCCTCTATGTACCTTGATGACATGATGTTAGTGACATTGGTTATGTTTTTTGTTTTGATCTCTATATCATCATCCTGTATTGGACAGTGCACTAGGTGCAATTTTGATATAATGGATATATTCATGAGCCTACTTTGATCATATGTTGTCTTTTGTGACTTACCTATATTGTAATGCTTTGTGTTTGGAAACATGAATAAAAATCTTTAAATTTATGTTTTTGTACAAAAAAATAAATATTTAATGTATTTTTTTAAACTGAGTCATTGAAACCGAGTCGACCGAGTCATTACCGATTCGGAGTCCGAGTCGGAGTCGACTCTCGGCCTGGTAGCTGACCGATTTCGTTTTTTAAAACTATGCATTCAAGCAAGATAATCAATTTTATTATTAACTTCAAAATGAAGAAGAAGCCCTTAAGACAATGGGAAAGGCTCTTCCAATACCTTGAGGAGATGACAAATATGATGAGTACTTCTACAACAAGAAATCACTCCTCAAGTCACCAAATGTCAAAGATGAGATCACAAGAAAATAGATGACATACTTTAGTGATAAATGATTTCCACCAGACCTCAATAAACCCCGCAGCCTTGATGAATAAGTCCACAAAAGTCCACGACCCACCAAGAGAAAGGATAGAAAACATTTATAAAATTTATGTGATGAATTATATGTGATTGCAAGCCTTAAAACTCTTCAAATTAATGTTAAAACCCTCCAAATAGACATGCTTCATGGTGAAATATGTAACTAGGTCCGGTCTTCATAATGACATATGTAATCATGATTTTATGTATTTAATGTAAAGAGAAAAATAAATTTATTATTGTTGTTCTTGAGGCATGGGTTTCATGCTCAAGGGAAATTTATTTTTAGGTCAAGCACCCATTGAGTGCTTCTAGGGCTTGTCATTTAGTCTACAAGTCAATTGAGTTTATTGCCATGTATTGAAGACTCATTTGGGCATGTTACATATTGTAATGAAAATTTATTTTAGTCAAAAGACCCTCCAAGACCTCGTCATGGTGCAAAGATCAAGTCAACATTCTCAGGTGGACAAGTTGGCCGAAAAGAAGCAATTCGACCTAGTAGGAGATCTATATATAAAGAGAGACTTCGACCTCACTTGGAGCACTCACTCACTGCACACAAGTTCGATCAAGGAAGAGAAAAAGGTGTGAGAAAGAGAAGGACAAGAAGAAGAAAAGGAGAGTGAAAATTTTGGACTGTTTTTGGGCTATTACTCTTCACATGTGTGAAGAAATCAAGGCACCTATTGCAGCAACAAGGATCGAGTTGCATAAGTTGAGTTAAGGCATCATGAAGGACACTTTGCAAGCCGAGTTCTCTAGGAGCAAGAATCAACTCAAGCGAAGAGGAAAGGAGGAAGAGGAAAGGAGGAAGAATCTACCATAAGCTTCTCACATGCCAGATCTAGGATTTCTGCAGAAGAAACTACATGAGGTCGAAGTTGCAGAAGAATTTGGTGGGAGGTCGAAGTTGCAGAAGAATTTGGTGGGAGGTCGAAGTTGCAAAAGACGCTGCTGGGGGGTCGAAGTTACAAAAGAAGTTGCTGGAGTTCGAAATTGCAGAAGTTGCTAGAAGGAAAGCTCAATTGGACTTGGTCTTGGAGGGTCTTGGTCAAGGGTCATAGGTCTTGGAATTTGTCAATTGAAGTTTTATAAGAAGAGAAGAATTCTTGTGGGTTTTCCTCTCAATTGGAGAGGTTTTGGCCCTGGATGATCGCTTATATCTTGTGTCCTCTTGTCTTATTAATTTGTAGCTGTTCGATGATAAGAACACAATAATAATCAAGTTAAAGAAGAAACTAATCAAGATAAGTAAAAAGATATCACAAACAACTCAAAAGCTCAAAAGCCCTTATATGCGTCCCTCTCAAAAGCTCACGGCTGGGATGAAAGAGGCCTCAAGGCCTAGCGGCTAGCCATCAAAATTTATCTCAAGTGACAATTCGAAGAGGCCAGTCCCGTTGAGAAATCCTTAGGGCAACACAGTTAGGGTTTTATTAATTTGATTTCTCTTTCTTTGGCACTTTCTTGTGATGTTTCTTATTAATTATTCTTTGTAATTATTATATTCTTGTTAGATCTAAGATTTTTGTGATCCATAAATTAGATAAACGTCTTTCGGATTAATCACATCATTAGGATTTGGTTCCTGTGGCACTCCCTATATCGGTGAAACAGGGCAATCCATTAGACAGAGAGTTCAGGAGCTTGCAACAGACATTAGGCACAATCGGTCACGCACATCAGCTCTTACAGAACATGCGGAAAAATCATGTCACCATGTTTGCATTGAGGACTCCAAGGTCATCACTAAGGTTGATCTCTTCCATCATAGGAAGCTTAGGGAGGCCATTGAGATTGAAAGGCATATTACGAATCTCAATAGGGATGATGGTTGGAAATTGAGTAAGAGTTGGACTCCAGCTCTCTTAGGAAATCCCCCCCCCCCTCTTGCTCTCGGTCTCGTTTTCTTTTAATCTTTCCTTGTTATTCTTTTTTTAGGGTGGTTTTTATTTTTCATCCCTTGTCTTTAATTATTTCCTTTAGCCCCCCCCTCTTTATTTCTTAATATTTTCTTCGTTCTTACCCTTTATATTATATTATCCTATATATTATATTAATTGAATTATAAATATAATATTTATTAATTGAATTCCTTTAAATAATAAAAAATTTAATCTTTAGTAAACTTTTTTAATCAATTTATTATAATATTTATTAATTTATTAAAATATAACTAATTAAATTAACGACTAGTTTTTTAGCGACTAATTCCGGGCAATGATGCATCCACACTATTTATTCATTAAGATCCATGGGTTTTTTCACCTTGTCTTGAGGATGAACCACATTAGTTTGTTCGAAACGTCGACCAAATCCTAATGATGTGATTAATCCGAAAGACATTTATCTATTATATTCTTATCATTAAGACAAATGCCAAACAATGAAGATCAGAAACACAACAAAGGACACAATATGTAGGCACTTAGCTAGGGAATGTTGAGAATTTGGAGGGCGTCAGGTTAATACAAATTCTCTTTTTGATAATTACTTGTGAGCTTGCTTATGTTTCTTATGTCTTCTCTTAGTTAATCTTTCATCAAGTCAATTATCAAAATGTACAGAACACAAACTTTAGGCAAGAGTAATACTTTTATTGTGGAAGGTAAATCATAGATTTACCTTCCTTCCTTTACACTTAAGAATTCCTTTTCTATTTTGGAGCCCTTCTTATCAATTCACATCCTCATTTGTTATTGCAGCATGATCGCAACCCTTCTTGAGACATTCACTTTTCCCAACGCTGTCTTACATTATAGACATTCGACTATACCAACATAGTATGATCGCCCTTCTTCATATGGTGTCCGCACTGTACATTCATGCTCTGTCTCTGCTGTAATGACCGCACAATCTTCATATGGTGTTCGCACTATACATTCATGCTTCGTCTTTTGTTGTAATAACCGCAAGGTTTTCATATGATGTCTGCACTGTTTATTCATATAGATATCCGCATTTTTACTGTGAACCCTGTCCGCTATTCTATTAGCATCTACACCGAAAATTGTCTTTTAATTGATCTGCACATAAGGTATATATATATATATATAGTCGGCCTAAGAGCTCAATATATATATATATATATATATATATATATATATATATATATATATATATTGAGCTCTTAGGCCGACTATTCAGCCGACATGCTTATTGTGAGCAGGCTGACATGAAGAAGGAAATCTTCATTCATTTAATGTGGCAACTTCCACGGTAATTTCAGCTTGTCTTCCATCGTTGATTGAGGGCAGTTATGAGCTAGATTTCCAGCAAAGTCTTGGAGCATGAATGACACTTAATTACTTCTTCTTTTCATAATTACATAGTCAACATGAAGACCGACCTAGTTACACTTTTCAACACTCCCTCTTAACTAGGGAGGTATTCATACAGGTACAAGGTTACTTTCAAAATGAAGAATCTCATAAGAAGAATCGGCTTGGTAATCGCATTTGTATAGCATCATATCAATCGGCATTGTCCTAGTGCAAGGTCTTGACTAACAGCCCCATCTCTTAACAAGACAATGGGCTTTAGTGCTGGCGAGACACATGACTTATAGACACCTTCGTCATTGTCTCTCCAAGGTACATACTCCACTTGGGTGTTCCCAAAGTATGACTTTCTTGGACTATTCTTATCTTGGGTAGCTAGACCTCAAAGAATATTGGTCCTCGACTACTCTTATCTTGAATGCCCTAACACATTCTCAAAGAGTATCGAATGCCAGATGATTACCCAATCCTCCATTCTGTCTTCCCAAGACGAGAATGATGTGTCTATCTCTCTCTCTCAACTAGGGAGGACCTATTCCACAAGGGAATGTACTCATTCTTATACAAAGAATGTACCTAAGCTCATCCTTAGGAATTACCAAGTTATTCCAATTAAGAAACTTACCATCAGGCTCCCTCTTAACCAGGGACCTCCAACAACAATGGTGTGACACCTAGTTTCTCATGAAGAATTCCTGTCCTCGATGTCATGGATTTCGATATTGAGGAATCTCCAACTTTTAGTGTTATAGAGAACAAATCATCCATCACTTTCATCCTGAGTCATGTCAGCTATCAGAAAGTGATTCATCAGACTTCCTTATCTGGTCCATTGTTATGCCATGCTACTTTCCTTTGAATCATCTCCAAGGATCATGCATCCTTTATTATGATTAGCAGCCCTGCACAAGTTAATTCAGGTAAACATATACATATGAAATTTTAGCACAAAAGTTACCTTAGTGATGATCTTTCACCATGACATCTCCTGTGTTATCGACATCCTTCATACAGATTGACACATCTCCTAATGATATGTTTTATCAAGGGTCCTTTTACCAGACTTTTGTCAGAGTCTACATATCCTCCCAGGAGACCTCTTAGTCACATCTTCTTGGCTTCCGGATGATAACTGCCTCTTGACATGGTTGCATTTCATGATCTTCATCCTCTTTGCACAATCCCGGGGACTTACACCCTTTCTAGTTTCTAGTTCATATACAACCACCTCATATTCCATGAGGACATATTATGTTGATTTCATCTGTTCGTGCATTGAGAGATACTCCTCCATAGATCATACTTCAAAATACAGAAATTCATTACCTGCAATCATATGACATGACTTCACAACATCCAATGTTAGCATATAAATGTATATACATACCTCACACCCTTTTTCCCTTGAGTCATCCTGTAGCAATTTCTCAGGAATGAAGAGCTTCATTCACTTGGCCTGCTTCATCTATATCACATCCCAGAAATATGTTTCCATGATGACCTTTGCTTTTGATGACTACTTTCTATTATTAAAGTTTGTCAAATGGTTTTCCCGGAGCTGATTCACCAAGAGCTCCTGCCATGCTTTGATCAGGATGCTACATTGCTTCCTATCATATAACCAACAGAAATCAATTCCTTATAAAGTTATAAGTTTAATTGATTTTTCTTGAACTGGTACCTTTTGATTTAACTGTTAATTCAAGTCTTCAAGGCTTGAGACTTCAAGTTCCCTTCAAACTGAATACTTATATCAGTTGTAGATACCTCAGATCTTTGGTAGATCAACTATTCCAAGATCCTTTAACGTATTGCTTCACTGTATATACATATCACTGAGAATCCTTCTTTTTGAAATCAGAAGTCATGACTATGACTCTGATTTCCACTGACACTCCTCTGAAGTTGCTCCAAAGGTGCCTTCAAATCTGTTTTAAGATGTATATCGATTCCACCAAGAAGTCTGCACCAAACTATGCTTTAAAGATGACTGTTGTTTCAACAATATTCAATATTCCAATAGTGCCTTCAATGGTGCTTCTAAAGCAGCCTTCAGTAGTGGTTACAAAACAGTGTTTAATACTGCTCCAAATTGCTTCCAAGATTGACTTCCATAACGCTTTCAATTCTTCCTTCAATAGTACTTCAAGTTTTCCTTCAAGGTATCTTCAAGTATTGATCAATGAGAATGCTCAAAACTATTGTAAAAGGACTTCAAGCTCTGCTCTAAACTTTTTCAAAACTCTGCTTCAAAGATGCAAGAGGGTTGCTCCAAATTGCAACCTGAAATCTTTGCCACAGAATTTTGGTACTGGTCAGAATCTGCCTCTTGCCACAAAGGTTGGGATTTCTGCTTCAAGTGACGAAGGGTATTGCTCCAAGAAGGACAATAACAGAATTTCGTTCTCTTTTACAGCTAACAGTACGAAGTACTAATCACAGATCCGAGACTTTTAATATATGTGCATACAGGTCAAGCCTTAATCTCCCCACATTACCCTTACTGATGACTGTTCACAAGTATTATATGCCACAGGTTAATTCTTTCACCAATCCGAGCTCAAGTTCATTGTTTGACTGTCCTTAATCCGAGCTAGAAAGAATATAATAAAAATTAGCCCAAGACAATTTTTAATCTCTGATTTCCTCGGCCTTTCTATCTCTGTTTTTCCTGCGGTATATCACTGTAATTAATCACCGAAATTTCAGAGAAAAAATCCGAAATTCTTATTCAAATGATAGTTAAGTCAAGTCCGAGTTTTTATGCCCAAACAGAAAAATCCTTAACTGTCCTTGGCCTCTTCCTGTTTCTCTGCCTTATCTCTGAATTGATCACCGAATTGGATTACTGAACTGCTTGTTGAGTTTAATATAGAGTTTATACTTCATTGTTCCTTCACCGAGTCCCTTCTTCTTTGATGATTGTAATAGAGATCGAGCCCATCACTTTTCTCTATCCAAAATATATCTGAGTTGTTGTTGACTGTGATCTAATCCTTAAGTGCCACTTATATGCCCTTCTTTGATTGTCACATTCGCTTTGATACCATGTTGAGAATTTGGAGGGCGTCAGGGTAATACAAATTCTCTTATTGATAATTACTTGTGAGCTTGCTTATGTTGCTTATGTCTTCTCTTAGTTAATATTTCATCAAGTCAATTATAAAAATGTACAGAACACAAACTTTAGCCAAGAGTAATACTTTTATTGTGGAAGGTAAATCATAGATTTACCTTCCTTCCTTTACACTTCAGAATTCCTTTCCTATTATGGAGCCCTTTTTATCAATTCGCATCCTCATTTGTTATTGCAGCATGATCGCAACCCTTCTTGAGACATTCACTTTTCCCAACGCTGTCTTACATTATAGACATTCGACTATACCAACATAGTATGATCACCCTTCTTCATATGGTGTCCGCACTGTACATTCATGCTCTGTCTCTGCTGTAATGACCGCACGATCTTCATATGGTGTCCGCACTATACATTCATGCTCCGTCTTCTGCTGTAATGACCGCAAGGTTTTCATATGATGTCTGCACTGTTTATTCATATAAATATCCGCATTTTTACTGTGAACCCTGTCCGCTATTCTATTAGCATCTACACCGAAAACTTGTCTTTTAATTGATCCGCACATAAGGTATATATATATATATATATATATATAACTGTGTGAGCTCTTAGGCCGACTATCCAACCGACTTGCTTATTGTGAGTAGGCCGACATGAAGAGGGAAATCTTCATTCATTTAATGTGGCAACTTCCACGGTAATTTCAGCTTGCCTTCCATCGTTGATTGAGGGTAATTATGAGCTAGACTGCCAGCAAAGTCTTGGAGCATGAATGACACTTAATTACTTCTTCTTTTCATAATTACATAGTCAACATGAAGACCGACCTAGTTACACTTTTCAACAGGGAAAAACCCCTCTTTTAGGGGGAAACCCAAAAATTCTTCTTCTCGTCTTTTAGAAAGAAATCAAATGAGACAACCAAGACCTTTAGACCAAGATAATGACCTCCTCCAATCCACCAAGTCAGCCCTCCAAGAGGATTGATCAATCTATAGTCAAGTTCTCCACGAATCAATACATGAAAACTCCTTCAAAGTAAATCAATAAGGGTCTGCAATTCCTGAACTTCGGCCTGCAATAGTTCAAACTTGCAATAACCCTACCTCACACGTGTGACAACAAATCAAAGAAATTCAGCTCCCTTTTTCTTGACATGTGTCTCTCTATCCCTCGCTCTAGTTCTTCCTTCTTTTCAAGGTTCTTTGCTCTTATTTTTCTATTCTTCAAACTTTAGATCGAATTGCTTGGATGATGTATCTCCCAATAGGCCAAATGCATGGCTATTTATAGTGGTTCGAAGCTCCTTTATGAGGCCAACACGAGGAGAAGGGATAACCGACTTGGTGTAGTCATAATGGACAATTTTGACTCAATTACAAATTTCTTCTTGATATACAAAGACCAAGAAGGGTCTATTATATGATGACAAGGGCTAATACTTATGAAACAAACCCTAAGAGCACTCAATGGGTGCTTTTACCTAAAAATAAAATAAATAAGCATGAAACCCATGCTTATAAATAATTTTCTTTCACAATAATTTTTCTTTTCTTTCTTTTTGACAAATACATTACATCATGACTTAAATACAATTATGAAGACCGATACTAGTTACATTTCTCAACAAGTCCCAAGCTAAAAAATCAATGATAAAAACCTTTTGAAAGTATGAATGTAGGCTTGCAAAATACCAAGGGTTAGTCTATAATTCAGAGGCAAAAATAAGAAGCCTTCGGTGTTGAAGAATGTAACTAGTGTCGGTCTTCATAATTGTATTTGAGTCGTATTTATCAAAAGAAAGGAAAATAAAGTTTTATTGTAAAAAGAAATTGACTTATTAAAGCATGGGTTTCATGCTTGGGTCATTGGTTAATAGGTCAAAACCTCCATTGAAGGCTTTTAGGTTTGTGTCAAAAGTCAAAGTCAAAGACCTTTCTTGGGCTTTGCATGGAATTATGTTGTTGTAATTAAATTATAATTTCCTCCACCATCAAGTCAGCCTACTCACAGTTCAAGTTGGCCTAATAATGGAGCCTCAAACCACTAAATATAGCCATGAACTTGACCTTGTTTAAGTGCAAAAAGAAAGTGATTCGATATGCAATTTCAGAGAAAAGAAAATGGTACAAAATACTAAGGGAAGCATTTATCCATCATCAAAAAGACAAGCGATGAAGACAAATGCAATGAGACCGAGATAAAGATAGATGCAAAATTGAGATAGTTGCAGGACTGAGCTTCAGGATTGTAGAGGAGGACCAAAATTTTGTCGAAGAGCTGATGCTGAAGATTTGACAAAAAGTTTGACTTGGGAGGCTGACTTGATGGATGAAGGAGAGTCTGTAAGTTCTTGGTTGTCTCAAATTGAATCTACTAATGAAAGAGTTTGACTGGGTTTTGCCTCGGCTGAGTTCATACATCTTGTGTTCTTTTCTTATGTTTTTGATCTTCATTTGTTTGGAAATTATCTTGATAATGAAGAAACATAATAATATCAAAAGGAAGTAATTATAACCTCACACAAATTTGTCGAAGTAAGAGAGTTCAATTTATAAGAAGACCTAATCAAGCTTCCCTAGATTTCTCAACATGGTATCATAGCTATGGTTAGTTAATTAAGGAAACTAGAAGATCGTGAATGTGTGAAGAAAGAAGGCTATCAAAGGAACTGATTGGGCCGAGTTACCTAATCAAGACACCAAGTTGAAATATATACATATTTGATTCACATCTTTGTAACAAGGACGAAATTCTTATCATAGGCTTGATCAAGACAAGTAAAGTAAGTTAGAAGCATCACTTTTGATGATCGAAAAGCTAGCTTACTAGTTTAGTAAGACCGAACTATCTGTGAGAAAGATCGAACTCCTATGCATGATTGTTAAGGTCTGAAATCACCACAAGGACCCAAACTCTGTGTCACCCCAGAAATCCGAATTCAAGTGTCTTGCATGTTGAGATTTTAGGGTAGCATCGGGTGTGCTCTAGCTCTGAAACTTTGTGGATGGGCTAAGACACATGAGATCTCCAAGACCCAGAAAGCGTTTGGAGAAATTTCAACCGGTGTAGTAGTTATTCAAATAATTTTTTTTTTTTAATGGGGACCTTAAGTCTAACTTAGGGAAATTAAAAAAAATTAAAGTGAATTAAATTACACATGTGATGAAATGTTCTAAGTGACGTGGATCAAGCTTTCTTTTAATCTCAACCATTGATAAGAGATTAGATCACGACTGTTGGTTTCCCAACGAGAAAAGTATAAAGGAAGGGCTTGGGGTCAGTTGGAAAACACACAAACTCATTGTAGAGCATTGAAGCTAAGTCGAATTTCGGGGTTGGGGTTTGTTGAGGAATTCGAAGTAAGATTGCAGTGCAATGAGGGGCAGAGATCGACAAGGGATGATTTGATCCGAGGCCGAGAATACAATAGTAGAGAGGCAACTTGTATCAGGCAGCATAGAGGCCAGCTGGGGTGATGTAGTCCAGCAAGGACCATGCAAAAGACTGCATAAGCCCAATCAGGGTGACGCATGCCCAACCAGGGCAGCGTAGGGGCAACAAAAACCCAGCCAGGGTGACATAGGCCCAGCTAGGGCAGCGCAGCACTAGTCAGGTTGACACAGTGGGTACGTTGGCCATTAGAGGTTGCAAAGGTAGCAATGAGGGTTCCAGTGGGCCAGAAAGGGCTCGAATTCGTAATTCCCCACAGAGGGTTGGATCAGCCATATTTTCTGTCTCCGAGTGATAAGGTACAACTGCCGTGTATTTTCTCTATAGGGAAAACCATTTCTGGTGCCCAAAATGTTGTATTCAGATTTTGCATAATAATAAAACTCTCTAGTGCTGCTGCACCATTTTCCCGCATTGGGTTTTTCCGGGGACATTTATCCGAAAAATCTGTGTAATTTTGTCACATGTGCGTGCTGTTCAGTGAATGATCTGTAGATGTGTAGGCTACAATTTGTATTTGCTTTAATTTTTTTTTGAATACTTCAGATTAATAACTTGTTAATTAATCAAACAAGTAGGCAAAGTAGATCAAGAGACCGCAGTAGGGTTTCGGTTTTGAAACTTTCACACGGTATCAAAGCATTGCAGATCAAGCTGATCCACCAACAGAGCGGCTGATGATAATTGCTGCGAGAAGGGCAGCTGAAGCAACAAAGATCCAGATGAAGGCAACACAACACCAGGAGGGATGCAGCCCAGCTAGGCTGACACATAGCCGTCTGAGTGACGTAGAGGCAGCGCAAAACCTTCTAGAGTAACGCTGGGGCAACTTGTGCTGCGCAGAGGCTGCGCTGAGCTAGTCTGCTCACGTAGAGGCTAACGCAACACCAGGATGGTGACATAGTCCGTGTTGAGAATTGCTGTGCAGTTTGCAAGCCTGGAGGTGCAACTCTGGATCTTCAGTAGTTGCTGGTGTGGCACAGGTTCTGTCGGTGTAGAACAATGCCTAGCAAAGGTGACAAAAATGGGAGGGGAACAGTGGCTCAATAGATTCTCTAGCCAAGGAATCCGAGTGTGATCAAGGGAGTGATCATAGAGGACTGATTTGTTAGAATTGGTGAAGGATTTCCGGGAGGGAAATCATTGGTTAGAGGGAGCACATTCTCTAGAGGGTTCTTTCGCCAAGAAGCCCAGATCCAGTTCCTTGCTGAGTGTAGCAGTAGGGGAAGGGAGAAGAGTTTGTGATTCGACAGTTGAGCAGAGATGGTTTCTCATGGGCTGAGAGATCAGGATAGGTTGGACGATGTGTCCAACTTTGTTATATGGAGGGCTAGAATCCTGATAGTCTTGGATGAGTACAATAGCAAGGACTATGTAGAAAACGTCCTAGCTGTGCCTATCGATGCAGATCCCCTGAAGAAATTTAACGAGAGTCAGGTGCAGGCTAAGAGGCTGATCATGGATGGAGTGAAGGATCACATGGTCCCACATATCGCTGGGAAGAACACAACAAATGAGATGTGGATAACATTGAACACGATGTATCAGGGAAGCTCCGTCCAGATGAAGATGCTTCTGGAGAATCAGATGTGGTTGTTCCAAATGCAGAAGGGAGAGGAAATCGATCCCTTCCTCTTTGGACTTAAGACTATCCGAGACCAACTGATTGATATGGGGTCAACTCTGGATGAAGGGCTCATGGTGAGGACTGCCCTGGATGCAGTCACCGATGAATGGGAAACATTTGTCCAAAGCATTTGGGCAGAGCAGCGTCACCATCCTGGGTGGACATGTGGGCAATCCTCCGTCAGGAGGAAATCAAGAGAATAACCAAGAAGCTAAACAACAATGGAGGAGTCAAAGTAAAGAAAGAGGAGGAGGAGGATGCGACCATTGCATCTAAGGGACAGAGGCAGCAAGGGAAGAAGAAGAAGGACCTATGAAAGGTCCTGTGCTTTAAATGTGGCAGACTTAGACACTTCGCCAGCTCTTTTCCTAAGAGGAAGGACAAGGAGTCTTTTGATTCCAATGCAGCAACAGCGAAAGGGGACGATGGAAGTGACTATGACGTAGCCATGAGTGCTCATGAACCAAGGAAGTGGGGCGATTTTGATCTGTAGAGTAGCTACAGATAGTGGCAGGATCCTTGAGGTGCCCAAACTCTTGGATCACATACGTGCTACGGGAGCCTTAAGACAGTCATGGGATGACTGGAGCAGTGGGTGCAGAAGATCACAGTGAATTAGAGGCGGAGCTGGGACGCTGAAGTCTGGAGCAACGCAGAGGAGAGGCAACAACAGCGTGGAAGCAACAACACAAAGGTTGATGGGATTTCAACAGCGCAGAGGCAGTGCTTACACAGTGTAGTGCAGTGTAGCAGACAACATAGAGCAGCAGCATAGGGTGCTTCAGTGATGAGTTGCAACCCAACTGAATTGTCTGTTAGTGTTTGGGTGATGGTCCTTCAGTTGCTTAATTCTCAGCAACTGAGTTGCAGTGCAATAGTTAGCAGTGGCAGTGCTATGGGTAGCGTGATGCAACAATTTGAGAGGGAGCTGGAGTACAATGTGGAAGTGTCAGTGGCAGTGACATGGGTAGCAGTACAGTGGCAGCAATGCAGCGGATGGAGGGCAGTAGGCCAAGCATCAGCAGCGCAGAGACCGATGCCGAGATCAGGTGATGCTTCAGTGTGGAAGTATTGTTACAGCACACTCCTCGCTAAGAGGGAGTGTTGAGATTATGGGGTAGCATTTAGTGTGCTCTAGCTCTAAATATTTGTGGAGGGGCTAAGACAAACGAGATCTCCAAGACCCAAAAAGCGTTTGGAGAAATTTCAACCGGTGTAATAGTTATTCAAATAATTATTTAGTTTTAATGGGGACCCTAAGTCTAACTTAGGGAAATTAAAAACATTAAAGTGAATTAAATTACACATGTGATGAAATTTTCCAAGTGACGTGGATCAAGCTTTCTTTTACTCTCAGTCGTTGTTAAGAGATTAGATCACAGCCCTTGGTTTCCCAACGAGAAAAGTATAAAGGAAGGGCTTGGGGTCAGTTGGAGAACACACACACACATTGCAGAGCTCTGAAGCTAAGTCGAATTTCTGGGGCGAGGTTTGTTGAGGAATTCGAGGTAAGCTTGCAGTGCAGTGAGGGGAAAAGATCAACAAGGGATGATTTGATCCGAGGCTGAGAATACAACAACAGAGACACAACTTGTACCAGGCAGCGCAGAGGCTAGCCAGGGGGACGCAGTCCAACTAGGACCACGCAGAGGTTGTGTAAGCCCAGTCAGGGTGACATAGGCCCAACTAGGGCAGCGCAGGGGCAGCAGGAACCTAGCCAGGGTGACGTAGGCTCAGCCAGGGCAGCGCAACACCAGTCAGGGTGACGCATTGGGTACGCTGGCCAGTAGAGGATGACACAGAGGCTGCAGTGGGCCAGAAACTGCTCGAATTTGTAATTCCCCTTAGAGGGTTGGATCAACCATATTTTCTGTCTCCGAGTGATAAGGTGGAATTGCCGTGTATTTTCTCTGTAGGGCAAACCATTTATGGTGCCCAGAATGTTGTATTCAGATTCTGCATAATAATAAAACCCTCTAGAGCTATTGCACTGATTTTCCCGCATTGGGTTTTTCCGAGGACATTTGTCCGAAAAATCTGTGTAATTTTGTCACATGTGTTGTTCAGTAAATGATCTGTAGATGTGTAGGTTGCAGTTTGTATTTGCTTCAATGTTTTTCTGAATACTTCAAATTAATAACTTGTTAATTAATCAAACAAGTAGGAAAAGTAGATCAAGACATCGCAGTAGGGTTTCTGTTTTGAAACTTTCACACTGCACATCTTTAATGAGTGGCCGAATATGGAAGTGTCTCTTTTGTAGTCCTAACTACCAGCATAAGATTTACTTGTAAAAGACCAAGACTGAGAAACATTGGAAGACCTGATCTGAAGCTCGAGTCACCTAGAAGAAGGAACCGAGACTACTGTTAATTGTTGTATACGTAAAAAGGCCAAGTCCAAATCATTTGGCAGATCTACCCGTGTATTTTCAATGACTTGTTACCTAGCTACAATCACTGTACTTAAAGAAGGAGAACGCAGTCTTGGACACACACACACACACATACACACACACACACACACACACATATATATATATATTGGAAAGGCAAGCCACAACAGTAATAATGAAAGCCAACTTTTAAAGTAGGATCACAAGACCTATATCTGTGTTTGGAGTTGTGAAAATTTCATCTATTACGATAACTGGAAATTATTCTCCTAACTTGTAATATCCCTTTTCAGGGATATCTCTAAAACACAAGCAAACTCCAACCAGAGATGGACTGGGAGGGCATTTACCAGATATTTCACCTCTGAAAAGAGGGTGAGATTTGGAGGCTATCTGGCCCTTTCTAGACTCTGTCTAAGATTATGGGGAAAAACACACCAAGTGGTATAATAACTGGAATGCATGAGGAGTAGAATAACAGTAGTGCAAGCATACAATAGCATATATATATAGAACACGTAACAAATACTAAAGAAATGCAAAGAGAACGCTGAGCCATTTTATTATGCTGAGAAATATAAGTGAGTACAATAGGTGATCAGAGTGATGGCACCTAGACTTGCTCAAGGCAAGTGAAGAAATACTCTCAGAATGCTGATGGAATGGCTTCTCTCTGATCTGCGTCCTAGCTGTTGGAAAACTGCTGTGTAGCTGCTACTGCTGGAACAAGATGAGTATCTAGGGCTGCTCCCCTACTTGGAATAAGCTGAAACTCTGGAATCGGCCTCTACTCACCAAACCCAGAAAAGCCCAGAAATCATTTCTGGAATGACCGAACCCCGAAAATCACCCCCTTGAGGATCTACGCTATCCTCCAAGGCTCTGCGCTGAGGCTGAATGGAAACCACCAAAATACGACCACAAACTTTGCCAAAATCCTCCCACAGGCAAGGGCCGGCCCCTTGCTCAATCTCCAAGCTCGAAACCTCCGAAAGAAGCCCAAACCGGAGCTCTCAAGAAATGGATTGTGTCCTCCCTCTCAGGATTGCGCAGTCTATGGATGCACTGCTCCTCAACGAAGGCCAAACACCAATCCTTCGGCAAAATACTGATGGGACAACCTCACCCGAGCAGGGACTCGAAGTCCCCCGGGGCTGAGGGTGAGATCTCCGAAAGGAGACACTCGGTGCACTAAACAGTGCTACAAACTAGCTAAACAACCAGCGTGCTCAAGAAGTCAAAATGACCAGCTCAATATCATAAACATCGAATGACCAAAATGAGGAGGCTCTCCTCTCTATATAGCGTTGGCCTCTCTCAAACCCTAAGGCCCACCTCCTCCAACGTAGCCTCCCTTTGCCACGTGCTCACTTGGCCTGCGCAGTCCCTCCATGTGGTCTATGTGGGCCCCCTCTCTGCGTGGTCTCTTGGCCCCCTTGGCCCACTTAAGTTACAACGTTGTGTCTACTAGGGAGTGCACTTTATTTTTAGAGTGAGTTATGCCCCTCTCTACTCACTTTTATTTATATTTAGCTACATAAGGCAAAATTGATCAAAATTAATATTTCCAATTAGCTATCGCTAAGTGGGAATATTACAATCTCCCCCGGCAAAATGTTGCTTGACCCCAAGCCACTGTAGTGATGGATGCTGCAAGATCTTCTCACTCTCCCAAGTAGCATCCTCATCCGACAAATTCTTCCATCTCACCAAGAATTCCCGGACCGTCCTGCTCCGCAGCTGCCTCTCTCTGACATCAATGATGGCCTCCGGCTGTAGCACCAAATGCCCCTCATCATCTGTAGGCGGGAGCTCCTCTGTCACTGTCACCTGCTGTCCCAAAGCCTTTTTCAGGCATGATACATGGAAGATGTTATGAATCTTGCTGCCTTGGGGCAGCTCCAACTCATAGGCAACCTGTCCAACCCTGTGTATCACCTTGTATGGTCCATAAAAGCGGGGCTTGAGCTTTTCAGCCCCCTTCTGCTTCAGAGTCGACTGTCGGTATGGTTGTAGGCGTAGGTAGACCAAGTCCCTTACCTCGAACTATCTCTCCATCCGACCCTCGTCGGCATACAACTTCTGCTGATTTTGCGTAGTAGCCATGTTATCCTTGAGAGCTCGGAGGATGTCTTGACTCTCTTGGATCCAATCCTTGGCTCTCGGAGCCTTGCTGGCACCAAACATCACGTCAACGAAAGATAAAGCATGATAACCATACAATGCATAAAACGGAGACATACCGATAAACATGTGATGTGTGGTGTTGTAGCAATACTCTCCTAGGTGCAGCCACTTCAGCCACGCTCTCTGCTGCCCACTGACATAGTTATGCAAGTAGCCCTCCAACCACTTGTTAACTATCTCCGTCTGTCCATCTGTCTGTGGGTGGTAGCTAGTATTCAGTGTCAACTCCGTCCCCACCGACCGAAAAGCTCGTGCCAAAATCCGCCCATGAAGCGGCTGTCCCTGTCACTGACAATGGTCTTGGGAAGACCATGTAACCTGAAGACGTCCCGGAAGAACAACTCTGCCACCTGTGTTGCTGTATAGTGTGCGGATATGGCGAAAAAATGTGCATATTTTGTCAGTCGATCAACGACGACAAATATACAATCCTTGCCCTGCACCGCGGGCAACCCTGTGATGAAATCCATCGAAATACTCTCCCATTTCCTCTCTGGAATGGGAAGAGGCTGCAACAACCTTGCAGGATGGTTTATCTCTCCCTTGTTGCGCTGGAAAACTTCGCAATCCCTGACATGCTGGAGTACGTCCTCCTTGAGGCCCTTCCATGAGAACCTCTCTCTGATGGCCCTGTAGGTTTTGGTAAATCCCTGGTGACATGCCAATGGTGAATCATGAGATGCCTGAAGTATCTTCTTCTTGAGCTAGGAGCCCTCAATCAAGAAGATCCTATCCCTGTAATAGATGATCTCATCTATCACCCTGTATCTATCGTCCGCCACTTGACCATCCAGAACCTCACAAGCAAACCTGTCCTTGGAGTACTCCACCAAAAGTCGAGCCCTCCAATCTGCATCCAAACTCATCAGAGACAACGTGGCTGGTCTACGTGAAAGTGCATCGGCTACCACGTTGTTCTTCTCCTTGACATACTTAATGTCAAAATCATAAGCCTGGATCTTGCTGATCCACTTCTGCTGCCTCTCCTGTAGCTGTTTCTGCTCCAAAAAGAACCTGAGGTTGTTATGATCCGTCCTCACCCTGAACCTGTTACCCACCAGGAATTGCCGGAATTTGGTCAATGCATGCATACTGGCCAGCATCTCCTTGTCATATATAGCATACAACCGCTCATGAGGAAGGAGCTTCCGGCTCTCATAGGCTATAGGGTGGCCTCCCTGCATCAAAACTGCACCGATCCCCTCTCCCGATGCATCACACTCCAAAAAAAAAAGGCTGCGTAAAATCTGGCAACGCAAGCATTGGACAGCTGCTCATAACCTCCTTGAGCTTGTCAAAGGCCCGCTGTGCTGTATCTGACCAACTGAATGCCCCCTTTTTCGTCAAATCTGTAAGGGGTGCAGCGAGCTGAGAGAAACTCTTGACGAACTTCCTGTAATAAGTGCAGATACCAACAAATCCTCGAAGTTCCGTCACGTTTCTCGGCTCTGGCCAATCTATGATGGCCCTGATCTTCTCCTCGTGGACCCTCACTCCGTCCACTCCTATGATGTGACCCAAATACAACATCTCCGTCAACCCAAACTCACACTTGGAGAGCTTAGCATAGAACTGTTGCTCCTCCAAGATATGCAACACTGCCTCTATATGCTGGAGATGCTCCTCCCAGGTCCTGCTATATATCAGTATATCATCGAAAAAGACCAACACAAACTTCCTCAAATGACTGCAGAAGATATGGTTCATGCATGACTGGAAAGTAGCTGGGGCATTGGTTAGCCCGAAAGGCATAACCAAGAACTCAAAGTGGCCGTAATGGCACCTGAAAGCGGTCTTGGGAATGTCCTGTTCCCTCACGCGAATCTGGTGGTACCCGGATCTCAAGTCGATCTTTGAGAAGAACTGTGCTCCTCTCAACTCATCCATCAGCTCATCTATCCGCGGTATGGGGTACCTGTTCTTCATGGTCTTCTTATTCAGGGCCCTGTACAATAATTTAGATGCTCTACTGGCAATCTAATCTGAGGAAAATACTGGCAAAACTATCAAGAAAAAATTCTCTCACCCCAAAACTATTTTCTGCCCCCGAAATTGCCTCCCTAGCCATACGCTGAACCTTCTGCATCAACCCCTGCGTAGTGCTTGCGCAGAACCTCTGGGAATTTTGGTCTTCCTCTCACTGCCTCTTCCCAGGGCTCGAATACTTCCTCCTGGAATGCTTCTGACCTCCTCTACCATCTGCTAGTCACCCTCTGGCTCTATCTTCTTTGTTGAATCTTTGCTGCCGAGAAAATCGAACTGACTCGGAAACTTAGTATCTGCTTTGGTGTATTCTCCATCTACCCAACGACTTCTTCTTATAATCCTTTGTTCGAGCACCAACGACCAAGATTAAAACATAATCGATGGTCCCAATTAATTCCCTGTTAATCCATGTGAATTTCTAGATGATTCTCACCTTATCTCAATTAATATTGATTAATTAAACATATTCCCTAATTTTAGACTTAAGAAATATTTAAAAATTGGCTTATAATCTAATCGAGACACTTCTAGGTGGAATTTCCAAAAACGATTTCTGGGTTTTGGAGATCTCATGTATTCTAGTCTCCACCAAATTTCGTGGCTAGAACACATCTGATGCTACAAAAACTAACACTCCCTCTTAATGAGGAATGTGTTATATGTGAAAATTCTACTACAGTGTATTGGTTTATTTCCTTCTACTTGATTGAATTTTTACAAGTTATTTTTCAAAAATTAGATTAAGAAAATATCGAAAATAAACACAACTACAACCTACACATGCAGAGCATTTACTGAATAATTCACTCATGCAACAAAGTGACACTTGGATTTTTGGACATAAGTCCCCGGAAAAATCCAAAGCGGGAAAACCGGTTCAACAGGTATGAGGGTTTTATTATTAAGTAGTTCTAAGTACAACAAATATGGGTTCCAACCTTGGAAAACCCAACAGAGAATAAAAGATATAAAATTTGCAGCTAACCTGAAAATCTAGTGCCAAATATCTGACTGATCCACACCCTCAAACGGGATTTACTGGACTCAGCCCAGATCTGACCGTAGAAACGCTTAGCACTGCCCCTGAAGCCTCAGCGTCAGCCCTGCTAGCCTCAAATGCCACTGCTTTGCACTAGAAGGGACTGCGTCACCCCTGGAAGGGTCTCATAGCCGCACGCTGGCCCTAAAAGACCCTCTGCGTGATTTTTGAAGCCTCCTAGTGCCTCTGCGCTGTCCTGTGTAGTGGCTGCACAACACCCGTGTAGCTGCTGCCTTGCTTCTCTGTGCTGTCCTTGAGCTACTCCTCTTGCCTCTTGCTGTCTCTTGGCTCTAGGAATCAGATCATTCCCTTAGCGAATACTACCCCTCACTGCAAGAAATTCCACTGGAAATTCTTAGCAAACCCGCCCTAGAATTCCAGATCTATTCCTTAGTTCTAAAGAAATTGTGTGTGTTCAACTGACTCTTAAGACTTTCTCTTATACTTTTTCATTGAACCCTTCAACGGCCGAGATTAAATCATCCATCAACGACTAAGATTAAAATACTACTTGATCCATGTGACTTAAGAAAATTTCAGCACATGTGTTAATTCATTCACTTTAATTATTTTATTTTCCTAAGTTAGACTTGGGAAATCCATTAATTCACTTTAATTATTTGAATAACTTCAACACAACTTGAAATTTCTTAAATCCATTTCTGGGACTTGTAGATCAAGTGTACTGTAGTCCGTCCACAAAATTTGGGACCTAGAGCACCACTGATGCTACCCCAAATATACAAAATCTCAACATTCTAGTGCTGCACACCCTATCACAACACACTGTCTCTATATCATCTCCGTCACGCTGCTGATGTCTAGCTTCTCCTGCCCACCAACTACTACACAACTCTAATATGTGTTGCATCTGTGCTACTGAAGACATTGCTGTATTGCTGCCAACTTTGCATCTGCACTGCAACTCCCTCTCATCTGCTGTTGCTGCAACTGAGAATCATCCAAAGTAATCTGTCCCTGCTACTGAAATGAGTTCTCCACCATACTCATCTGTTCTATGAAATAGATGAACTTAGCTCTCCCTAGAGCATTCGTGAGTATATTTGCAACCTGCTCTTCTGTGGGAACATACTGTAGTTGGATTGCTCTACGTTGTACACAATCTCTGATGAAATGAAACTGAATATCAATGTATTTCGACATGTCATGAAATACTGGATTCTCAGAGAGCTTTATGTAAGTTTGATTATCACAGTAGACACTAGTCGCCTACATCCTCTGCCTAAACAAGCTTACTCGCAGCTTCCGAAGCCATATAGCTTCGCACGTAGCTGTGCTTGCTGCCATATACTTGTGAAAATTCCTAGTCCCAAAATCCTATTGCAACAACTGATGAGAATTCTTCTATTTGTTAATTTCTGAACAAATTATTCACTGTGTTCTACGGTAAATATTGAAACCCTTACACTACAACCTTCAAAAAATAAAACTATGAAAAATAAATAAGTGCGGAAACAAGATCTGAGCAAGAATAAACAATAGACACATGACATCGTTATTTTTGGATTAAGTCCCTGGAAAAACCAAATGCGGGAAAACCAGTGCAACAACTGAGGGTTTGTATTATTATGCAGTAATTCTGAATACAATCTGGGATGTAATATCCCCAAAGGGAAATAACCAGTAATACACTAAAGAGTGCTGACAGATATGCGCAAATGTGTCAGAACCGCATCATGGAACAAGTACACATAGAATGCCAGAACACTAAGCCATTTTATTAATCTGAGAATACATATATAGGAGTACAGGATAATCAGAATGAGTGCACCTATCCTTGCCCTAGGCAAGTGGAGACCCTCTCAGAACAAATAATGGCTGCAAAAAGGGACAGCGTCCTAGCTGGCTGAAGAATCTGCTATGAAGAACTACTGCTGCAACACACTGGAACTATGAGCTAGAACTAGAAAGATGGTTGATCTCAATCCTCCAGATAAACCCCAGAAAATGTGAAGCTGATGCTCCACCACCAATCAAGCCCTCACCAGTGAAAACGCTGTCTCTGCTAGTGACAGCGCAGAAGACAGATGAGACGCTGGCAAGAAGGGGTGAATCCAACCACAAATCCTCCAGATGAGATGACCAACTCCTCAGGGCTGAAAACACTGAAAAACGCTGCCAAACCCCACACAAAAGACCCTGCTCATCAGATCTGCGTCCTCCCTGACTGGATCTGCGTCCTCTCTGCCTGGATCTGCTGGATCTGAGTCCTCCCCAACCAGATCTGTGTCCTATCTCTCCAAATCTGCGTCCTCCGGGGCTAGATCTGCTGGATCTGCGTCCTCTCTGCTCAGATCTGCGTCCTATCTCTCCAGATCTGCGTCCTCTAGGGCTAGATCTGCTGGATCTGCGTCCTCCTTGTCCAGATCTGAGGCTCTCCCGCCCGGACTGTCGGACCGCGTCCCTCTCCGCCCTCCACCGCCCCATCTCTCCGCATCCGTCTCCGTGTGGCCAGATCCGCCGGATCTCGGCGTCCCTTCCCGGCCCGCATCCGAGGCTCTCCTACCCCGGATCCGCCGGACCGCGTCCCTCTCCGCCCGCCTCCGTCCTCTCAAGAAGGGGTATCTCCTCCGCCAAATCTCCACCGTAAACTACCGCAAATTACCACCGAAACCGAAGGATGATGCCGTAAAATAACCTTACTCGTGCGTGACTTTGTCTCCCCGAGGCTAAGGGTGAGATCTCCGACCGAGACACTCGCTTGCACTAAACAAAGGTCGTTAATCGACTAAACAACCGGCGTGGGCCGGGCAGACGAAGTCTAGCTTCAATATCAATATCAAATCATGCATGCCAAAATGAGGTGAGAACCCCACCTTTTATAGTGCTAAACTCCCTCCAAAACCTTGACTGCGTCCTTCACTCTCCTTGGCCTGCACAGTTAACCTTGGGTCAGCGTGAGGCCTCCCCTCATACTCATGTGGACCCTCAAGGCCCCCTCTCTAAGTTATAACGTCAATCAACTAGGAAAAACACTTTATTTTATAAAGTGAGGTGACCCCTCTTATTTCTCACTTTATTTATTATTTCTAGCTAAAGCGGCAAAATTAATCAAAAATGAAATATTCCAATTAGCAAAGCTAATTGGGAATATTGGCGTCTCTCCAAGAAAACGTTGCTTTGTCCTCAAGCAACTGAAGTGATGGATGCTGCAAGATCCTCTCATCCTCCTAAGTGGCATCCTCATCCGGCAAGTTCTTCCATCTCACCAAGAACTCTCTGATCTTCCTGCTCCGCAGTTTCCTCTCCCTAGTGTCGATAATAGCCTCCGGCTGTAACACCAGATGCCCCTCATCATCTGTAGGCGGTAGCTCCTCGGTGACTGTCACATGCTGGCCCAGTTCCTTTTTCAGGCATGATACATGAAAGATGTTAAGAATCCGGCTACCTTGGGGCAGCTCCAACTCATACGCAACCTGCCCGATCCTGCGTATCACTCTGTATGGCCCATAAAAACGAGGCTTTAGCTTCTTCGCCCCCTTCTGCTTGAGCGAAGACTGTCGGTATGGCTGTAGCCATAGGTAGACCAGGTCCCCTACCTCAAAGTGTCTCTCCACCCGACCCCACGCATATGCAACTTCGCTGACTTCGTGCCGTGGCTATGTTGTCCTTGAGAGCTTCCAGAGGATGTCTTGGCTCTTCGATTCCATAACTTGGCTCGCGGAGTCTCGCTAACACCAAACATCATGTCCACAAAAGATAGGGAATGATATCCATACAAAGCATAGAAAGGTGTCATACCGATGGACATATGGTGGGTTGTGTTGTAGCAGTACTCGCCCAAATGTAGCCATTTCAGCCATGCTCTCTGCTGCCCACTGACGTAATTACGCAAGTAGCCCTCCAGCCACTTGTTAACTATCTCCGTCTGCCCGTCCGTCTATGGATGATAACTAGTGCTCGGTGTCAATTTTGTCCCCACTAGTCGGAAAAGCTCCTGCCAGAATCCGCCCATAAAACGACTGTCCCTGTCGCTGACAATGGTCTTGGGTAGACCGTGCAATCTGAAAACCTCTCTGAAAAATAACTCCGCCACCTGTGCCGCTGTGTGATGTGCTGAAATGGCGAAAAAGTGAGCATACTTCGTCAGCCTGTCAACCACCACGAAGATGCAATCCTTGCCCTGTACCGTGGGCAACCCCGTGATGAAGTCCATCGAAATACTCTCCCATTTCCCCTCCGAAATGGGAAGTGGCTGCAGCAACCCCGCGGGATGGATCATCTCTCCCTTGTTCCGCTGACAAACCTCGCACTCCCTGACATGCCGGAGTACGTCCTCCTTGAGGCCCTTCTAAGCAAATCTCTCTCGGATGGCCCTGTACATCTTGGTGAACCCCTGATGGCCCGCCAATGGTGAATCGTGTGAAACCTGGAGTATCTTCTCCTTGAGCTGAGATCCCTCAGTCAAGAAGATTCTGTCCCTGTAATAGATGACCTCATCGGCCACCCTGTATCTGCTATCTGCTACCTGTCCATCCAGCACCTCGCATGCAAATCTATCTTTGGAGTACTCAACCAGTAGTCGAGCCTTCCAATCAGCGTCCAAGCTCATGAGTGATAATGTGGCTGGTCTACGGGACAGGGCATCAGCTACCACATTATTTTTCCCTTTGACATACTCTATGTCAAAGTCGTAAGCCTGGATCTTGTCGATTCACTTCGTCGGCCTTCCCGTAACCGCCCGCTCCAGCAATTTCAGCCGTTATGACTGGCCCCCCACCCCGAATCAAGTGTCCTATATTAATAGTGTAGCCCCTTATTATGTTAGTAGCCCCTTATTATGTTAGTGTAGCCCCCCTTATTGTTATTATTGTACCCCGTAACCCCCATATTGTTATTGTGCCTTTACATTATTATTGTTAGGTCGCTAGATTACATAACTTCCCCACTAGGATTACATTATGGCCCCATGGACTCCTATATATAGAAAGGAGGTTTTGTAAATTGTATCATCCAAGAATTGTTCATTTATGTAATGTATTGGAGGTTGCCCCCTTGAAGTGGCTCATTTCTAAGGCATTTATATCTCTTTTCTTCTCTTTTTGGAGTTGGTTACACAACATTTGGTATCAGAGCTTGGGATTCTAGGGTTTCGCTGCTCCAAACAGGTCATCGTGGCATTTTCGCTATAAATTTTTTTCTACGAAGTTTCAGAAGCTGAAATTTTTAGGGTGCGAAGAAGAAATCCCGAGGAAGCTTGTCTAAAAATTTCAGAGCTTGGTTCGCAATATTTTCGAAGATATCATCTGTGGAAGTTAGGTCTTTTTTCAAGCTCCTAAACAGGTAATCGTGGAATTTTCGCTATAAATTGTTTTCTACGAAGGTTCAGAATCTGAAATTCATATGGTGCGAAGCTGAAATCTTGAGGAAATTCATCAAAAAATTTCAGATCTTGGTTCGCAATATTTGTGGAGATATGATCTGTGGAAGGTAGTGCTTTTTCAGGCTCCTGAATTGTATCTCAAAGAGGTGATCATGGGAAAAGTTCAATAACTCTCTCTCTGGGCATCGGATTGGAGTGTCGTAAAAAGTGGTCAGAAGTACACAGACTGCAGTTTATTGGCTATCAAGTTTAGAGACAAAGGATGAAACAGTGACACGTGGCAAGTCGTACAAGTTCGCTCTACTGAACCAGTCCATAATTAGGTCATTGTGGGAGATTGGACACAACTTTGTCTTGGAGAATCCAAATCAGGTCAGACCTGTGGAATTAAAAAGAGAATTCAGAGAGATACTTCAGTGCTGAATTTAAGATATTGAAGATCTGCAATCACAGAGATAATTCAATTTCAATATCGAGCTCCTCAAAAGCAAGAAAAAGGTGTATATTGTTTTTTCCGAATTGCATAAGTCTTGTTTGAAGAATCAAGTTGAATTGATTCCAAGGGCATATTGAAGAATTTTTGTCAGTATTGGGTTCTATAATGCCTCCAAAAAATAATCCCATACCCATTAATCCCTCAAAAATATATTCTATGACGCATGAAGAGGAAGAGTTGCAGTATGAGATATCAAAATTACGGTACCAAGTGCAACAAGTTTCAATCTTACGAAGAGCAATTGAAGATGAAATAGATGGTTTAAAAGCAAAAATGGACGCTAAGTTGGATTTTTTGAAGGATCAAATAATAGCAAATATGGATGATAAATTATTGGAAGATCACATCGAGCATCAACAACAAGTTCTCCAACTCTCAAAGGATAACCCAACTTTGGTACAGAATCTAATGAAACAACAGGAAGATCAACATCACATCGAAAGAAGTTATGAAGCAGTCATAGAAACAAGAACTCGACAAGTACGATCAATTTTAGAGTATCTCAGCAAGTGGAAGAACTTTCCTGTAGAAGATTTCACATGGGAGGATGAGAATTTTATACAGAAGCATCAAGAAATAATCAAGCGTTGAGGGCAACACTTGTTTGAAGGAGAGGGGCATGTTAAGTCCCTATATTAATAGTGTAGCCCCTTATTATGTTAGTGTAGCCCCCCTTATTGTTATTATTGTACCCCTGTAACCCCCATTTTGTTATTATTGTGCCCTTAAATTATTATTGTTAGGTCGGGTAGGATTACATTGTGGCCCACTAGGATTACATTATGGCCCCATGGACTCCTATATATAGAAAGGAGGTTTTGTAAATTGTATCATCCAAGAATTGTTCATTTATGTAATGTATTGGAGGTTGCCCTCTCGAAGTGGCTCATTTCTAAGGCGTTTATATCTCTTTTCTTCTCTTTTTGGAGTTGGTTACACAACAGAATCTGCCACCCACCAAGTACTGCCGGAATTTGGCCAATGCATGCATGATGGCCAGCATCTCCTTGTCGTATATGGGATATAGCTTCTCGTGTGGAAGGAGCTTCCGGCTCTCGAAAGCAATCGGATGACCGTCCTGCATCAAAACTGCACCAATCCCCTCTCCTGATGCATCGCACTCTAGGACAAAGGGCTGCGTAAAATCTGGCAACGCTAATACGGGACAACTGCTCATTACCTCCTTGAGCTTGTCAAAAGCTCGCTGTGCTGTGTCCGACCAACTGAATGCCCCTTTCTTCGTCAGATCCGTGAGGGGTGCAGCAAGCTGAGAGAAGCCCTTGACGAACTTCCTGTAGTAGGTGCAGATACCAATAAACCCTCGAAGCTCCGTCACATTCCGTGGCTCTGGCCAGTCCCTGATAGCCCGGATTTTCTCCTCGTGGACTCTCACTCCGTCCACTCCTATAATGTGTCCTAGATACAGCATCTCTGTCAACCCAAACTCACACTTGGAGAGCTTGGCATAGAACTGCTGCTCCTCCAAAATGTGCAAGACCGTCTCAATATGCTGGAGATGCTCCTCCCAAGTCCTGCTGTATATAAGGATGTCATCAAAGAAAACCAGCACAAAATTTCTCAGATGATCCCTGAAAATGTGATTCATACAAGACTGGAAAGTAGCAGGTGCATTGGTCAACCCAAATGGCATGACCAGAAACTCAAAGTGCCCATAATGACACCTGAAAGCGGTCTTGGGAATGTCCTGTTCCCTCACGCGTATCTGATGGTACCCGGATCTCAAATCAATCTTTGAGAAGAACCGTGCTCCTCTCAACTCATCCATCAGCTCGTCGATCCTGGGAATAGGGTACCTGTTCTTCAGGGTCTTCTTGTTCAGAGCCCTGTAGTCAATGCACATGCGTAATGTGCCGTCCTTCTTCTTCACCAGTACTATTGAAGAAGCAAAAGGACTAGTGCTGGGCTGAATGTGACCAAGGGCCAGCAACTCCTGAATGGCTCTCTCTATCTCATCCCGATAGGCCTTGGGATGCCTATACGGTGTGGTAATCACAGCCTGTATCCCCTGCTCAAGCTCGATCGTGTGCTCAAACCCCCGATCCGGTGGCTGTCCCGGCGGAATGTCCCCAAAAACTACTGCATATCTGTCGAGAATAGACTGTAGATCAGGGTGCACCGTCCGCCCTGTATCCACTGCCTCTGAAGCCCGCAACTCTACTGCCCATTCTATATCTCCCTTGCGGAAAGTCGCCTCCATGCTGTGTGCTGATACTGTCTGGGGTGGATATGTGTTCTGCCCTCGTATCTTCTCATGCTTCCCCGTCTTGGGATCATCCCACTCCATCTCTAGGGCCTTCCAATCCGTCGTGACCTTCCCTAGAGTAATAAGCCACTGAACTCCCAATATCACGTTGGTGTCCGGGATGTCCACCACAAAGAAGTGATCGGTCAATGTATAATTGCCCATCGTCACTGATAACTCTGGTACATATCGAGCACATGCCATGGTCTGATCTCCTGGTACCAAAATAGAAAACCCATCAAAGCCCTCCGTCGGTATGCCTCTCCGCTCAACCATCTGGGCGTCAATGAAGTTGTGGGTGGCCCCACTATCGACTAAGACTGAAACCCGCTGTCCGCGCACTGTCCCCCGTACGCGCAGAGTCAAATACTTGGGGACTCCTCGCAATGCGGCTAGAGCTCCCCCAGTAGGTGCAAATGATGCCCCACCTGTTGCGGGTGGTGGAGGTGGTAAGGTACTCTGAGCTGCATAACAACCTCCTGCCTCCTCATCATCCTGCTCATCCTCTTCTCCGCTGCTCTCGGAGAAGACCTCTATGAAATGTGCCTTCCCTGCCGCACATTTGTGTCCCGGTGCCCATGGCTCCTGGCAAGTGAAGCACAATCGCTTCCGCCTCAGCTCTCTCCTGGCCTCATCATCAATCTGCCCTCGTCCCGGATTCGCCTTGGGAGGTGGAGCCCTCGTGTCCTTACCCTTACGCTGGAAAGCCTGTCTGTGGGGATAAGGTGGCCGAGTCCTGGGCAAGACATCCTGTAAGTCTCGAGTCCTACTGATAGCATCCTGCAGTGTAGCCGGTTTGTTTGACCGGACTAGGCCACGAAGTGGCTCTGACAGACCCTCCACAAACATATAAACCATCCGAGCTATCGATAAGTCAGGTACCATCACTGAAACCCTCAAGAACTCTGAAATGTATGCCTCTGCACTCCCAGTCTGCTTGAGCTTGGTCAGCTCAACAAAATGCTGCTCCGGATCCCTCCTGTCAAAACGCTCTACCACCCTCCTGGTAAACTCGGCATATGTCGTCACTGTGGAATGCCCGAGTGTCGCCATCCCATGAAACCACCAGTCCTGAGCCTCACCCTCTAAATGCAATGTAGCCACCTTAATGGCCTCCGTCTCCAACATCTGGTTAAGCTGGAAATAGATGTCCAGCTTCTCCACCCAGGACTTTTCCGAGCTGTTTGATGAACCATCAAACGTAGGCAAATGGAATCTACTAGCCGCGCGGTGGTCATCACGGTGGTGCCCGTGCCCCCTGTGCTGGTGCTGATCACGGGGTTTGATGCCATACTGAATATGGAGATAGCGCTTGAAGGTGAGAGAATCCATGAATGCCTGTCCGAAAGCCTGATACTCTGCAAAAGCGGCCGCCCATCGAGCTGGACTCAACTCTCTCGGTGCTGTCGACCCCTCGTCCTCTACCAGGAAGGTAGGCATGGTGGGTCGCGTGGGTGCTGGATTATCCCTCTGTGCACCTCCCCGTACTCCTGTCCCTGTGTCTTCTGGCAAGAATGTGGGCATAGTGGATCGCGCGGGTACCTGAGTCGTCACAATGGGGATAGCATCGTGTACTGGTACGTGGCGAGACATACCAGATCCCTCACCGATCTGAAGAACTCTAGGGAGTTCTTTCTGACTGATCTCCATGGCTACGAGTCTCTGTGACATCTCCTGCATGTGATGGAGGATCTCTCTAAACCTCACATCATCACCTGCCATTGGATTACGCTGTTCTGGGCCCTTCTCAGGCTGCTCTGCCTCTGAATCTGTCTCAGGTGGCTCCTGATCAGAATCACTTCCCCCGAAAGGAAACTTCCACCTATCCTCAGCTTCTCTACGTTCCTTCCGATAGATGTAGGGGTTATCCCCGGGCGTCATAGACTGCTAGCACCACAGGCTGAGCCAGATCTATGCTCTGATACCACTGTAATATCCCCAAAGGGAAATAACCAGTAATACACAGAAATATGCCAGACAGATATATAAAACAAAATGCCGGAACCAGATCATGGAACAAGTACACATAGAATGCCAGAACACTAAGCCATTTTATTAATCTGAGAATACATATATAGGAGTACAAGATAATCAGAATGAGTGCACCTATCCTTGCCCTAGGCAAGTGGAGACCCTCTCAGAACAAATGATGGCTGCAAAAAGGGACAGCGTCCTAGCTGGCTGAAGAATCTGCTATGAAGAACTACTGCTGCAATGCACTGGAACTATGAGCTGGAAACTAGAAAGATGGCTGATCTCAATCCTCCAGATAAACCCCAGAAAATGTGAAGCTGATGCTCCACCACCAATCAAGCCCTCACCAGTGAAAACGCTGTCTCTGCTAGTGACAGCGCAGAAGACAGATGAGACGCTGGCAAGAAGGGGTGAATCCAACCACAAATCCTCCAGATGAGATGACCAACTCCTCAGGGCTGAAAACACTGAAAAACGCTGCCAAACCCCACACAAAAGACCCTGCTCATCAGATCTGCGTCCTCCCTGACTGGATCTGCGTCCTCTCTGCCTGGATCTGCTGGATCTGAGTCCTCCCCAACCAGATCTGCGTCCTATCTCTCCAGATCTGCGTCCTCCGGGGCTAGATCTGCTGGATCTGCGTCCTCTCTGCTCAGATCTGCGTCCTATCTCTCCAGATCTGCGTCCTCTAGGGCTAGATCTGCTGGATCTGCGTCCTCCTTGTCCAGATCTGAGGCTCTCCTACCTGGATCTGCTGGATCTGCGTCCTCTCTGCTCAGATCTGCGTCCTATCTCTCCAGATCTGCGTCCTCCAGGGCTAGATCTGCTGGATCTGCGTCCTCCTTGTCCAGATCTGAGGCTCTCCTACCTGGATCTGCTGGATCTGCGTCCTCTCCCCGCCCGCACCGCGTCCTCTCGGGGCTAGTGGGTATCTCCTCTCGCCCTAGTCCCACCGTAAACGATCGCAAATTACCACTCAACCAAGGTCAGCAATCGAAAATAACCTTCTCCTGAGCGGGCACCTCGAAGTCCCCCGAGGCTATGATCTCCGACCGAGACACTCGCTTAGACGAAACGCGTCGTACCGACTAAACAACTATTGACTAATAAGCATTTAAGTCTAGCTCTCAATATCAATATCAAATCTATCCATGCCAAAATGAGGTGAGAACCCCACCTTTATAGTGCTAAACTCTCCAAAACCTGGATCGCGTCCTTCACTCTCCTTGGCTCGCGCAAGCAACCTTGGGTCGGTCGTGAGGCCTCCCCTCATACTCATGTGGACCCCCAAGGCCCCCTTCTCTAAGTTATAACGTCAATCAACTAGGAAAAACACTTTATTTTATAAAGTGAGGTGACTAAAGTGAGGTGACCCCTCTTATTTCTCACTTTATTTATTATTTCTAGCTAAAGCGGCAAAATTAAACAAAAATGAAATATTCCAATTAGCAAAGCTAATTGGGAATATTACATGGGATGCCTTACTGGCCATCCACATAGAGAATCGGTCTGAGAAAGATATAGTGAGGATTACCTCATACTGACATTGGAAATCTTGACTGACCAAACACTGAGCTGATGAGCCCTACGCTGCCTCTGCGCAGATCTGCGTCACTCTGCGTGGGGACTGCATCACCTCTGCTTGTTGGCTGGATACTGATCTCTGGCCCCTTCGGTCTCACACCCTGATACTTCGGCACTAGATCTGACTGATCCTCTACTGAATCTCGGATCTCCTCAAGGCTGCAGCGCTGCCTCTGCATGGCACTGCGCTGCCTTTGCGTAGCTGCTATGCTGCCTCTTCTATGTACTGCCCTCTATCTTCTCTGCTGTGTATTCCCGGCTTAGGAAAGATCTCCAACTGAAAATTATCTTTGCCCCTTTCTGCAAGAATCAACTCGATCGATTTGTTGATTTTATAGCATCGGGAAGTGTTCCAAGTCTCACATTTGGTGGAGAGGCTTGGACAACAGTTATTTAGAGAACACATAAATTGTTTGTGGAAATTCCACTCGGATATGGCCTTATTAAAATAATTAATTATTTTAATGCAGACCTTAATTCTAAACTTAGGGAAATTAAATAATTAAAGGGTATTACAGAGCAATGGAGCACATAAAATATGCGGAAACACAAAGACAAAAATTACATATAAAACAAGAGAGACACAAATATATGTGGTTCACCCAACTTGGGATATGTCCACGGAAACAACCAATCATTCCTTTTTATTATCCAGCAAAATGAAGAGAGATAACGTACAACAGATCTGCTGTAATATCCTCTACTCTCTCACACAGTCCCCCTTTCTCTTTCTCGCTCAGAATATACATACTCAACAATTAGCTGCAATACAATTCCCTCATACAACAAAGGGCTTTCTAGGGCAAAAAATCCTAAATTAAACATAACTTCTACTGTCAGATCATCCGCCTAATGAACGGCCTAGATTTACTACGAAATTATAATATTTTACAAGGAAATTTTACATCTATTTTTAGCTTCAGGGGCGCTGCCCCTGAAAACCCCCGCCATGGGAGAGGGGGGGGGGGCTCATAAAATCGTCGTCACCCCTCCTTGGACCCCCCTAATGGCGATTAAACGACACAACACAAATTTTCACTGATGGGAGGAGTCTCGATGTTTTTGGGAAGCCACTGATAAAGGATATATCAATGAATAGATGGGAAGTGACCCCTTAAACCCTTTCCCTAGGAGGATGTGAAGGATGGAGATTGCTTACTCTTTAAGCAAGGGCCTTGACTTTCTAGGGAAAGGGGGTGAGGATTAGAGGGCGAGGATGAAAGATGTAACTTGTAGAGGTGCTTCCCGATCCCTAAAATCCTATAGGAACTTGGATTACCAAATAGTCCTTGATGAATAGTCTTTGACAACAAATGGGACCACACGGGCCCAAGTGGACCCAACCCAGGTTCGAGGATGGAATTTAGCAATCAATGATGTTCCTATCCTAGACAAGGTGAGAGGAAAGGATCAAACAAAATTTTTTACTTCAAAAGGTCTAATTGATCTTGTCAAGTGCTAGCCTTGGGAAACACAGGGCAAAACTTGATCCTAGAGCTAGGGCTTGCGATATCCCGGGATTCCACCGTCGGAATGTCTTCAAAATTTGAGGAGACCTGGGGGATCCACCAATGTAGTTGACCCTAGGAGATCGAATTTTTCCTATGGCCAGATTTCCAGGAAAGTGATGCTGTAGGTGACCTAATGGGGCTAGACTTGGGAAAAATGGAGAAAAGGTAAAAATAAGGGTTAAAATGATCACTGTGTGAAGGATCAATGCCTAATTTCTCTTGGGGATATGGAGTCAAGGATAATTAAGAAGATGGAATGTATTTCTATCGTTCAAGGAGGCTTCAAAATCAACTTCGTCCAATGTTAGAGGCTAGAGAAGAAAAGTGACTTTAAAACATTTAGGATCTCTAGGAAATTTCATTCATATAACATGGCCCATAAACATATACGCTAAAATAGACACATAACTCCACATCTAACATATGCAACAATCAGCCCTAATCATAGCGAAGTTCACATGTATGCAACAAGAAGAAAAATGACATCAAATTTGCACTTACACGTTATAGAATATATCCAATCAACATCAAATTCGCAATATAAGAAGCTCCAAGATAGAGAGAACCCAAATCCATACATCAAAATTCGTCCATCATCCAAAAATCTCCACCAAGGAAAAAATGCGAAATTTTCTTAAGAGAGAGAGATCCCAATCCAAGTGATGAATCCAACTAACTCCTATTTATACACTTTTTAGGAGTTCGATTTAGCTAATGAGCCTACATTAGCCCCTAAACATAAAATAATGTGCAAATAACCTAACTTTTGGTGACAAGCCCACCAAATTAGCTCCTAAAATGAAATAATAAGCCTCTTAGGAGGTCAAATAGTAATATGTGCATGTCGTGGGGCCCTCCAAAAGGCCTGATAATGTCCAGAAGTGCCATAGTTTTGAATAAACTCCTCAAAATGTGATGGACAACAAGGTGGCGCCTTGTTCTTCAAGTAGTAGACTTGTGGTCCTCCCAATGGGTGTGGGGGCACACCAATGATCCCATGGGTCTCCATATGGGTCGAAGATGCCTGTAGATCATCTGTAAGGGTTCAAATGATGGAATGAATGCTGCCATGTCATCGTACAAGTCCTAGGACACGTGCCAAGTGTGCTCCTGTGGGGCCTGCTGGGCATAATGTACCAAGTGCATCATCCTGGTCCCAAAAGTGGATCTCTAGTAATCTTTGGACATCAGTGGGGATCCATGGAGTACTATCTGCTGCTGTGAAGGCCCATGGCTCTCTACACACAACCTACATGTGCCAATTTAGCCCTTTGGGAGGTTATGACCCCATGTAGGGAGACCAAACCCAAATGGACACCATTTGCAATCTTGTATAAGATCCAATGCTTCCCCTAGCCTTCCTGTACAACAAGTCATTAGAGTAATTGTGTAAAAGTGCTTACAAACCATAGACAACGAAGTGGGCACTTCATAATGGCATGCCTTTTCGTAGTGGGCTTTGGCATGTGCTGATGTCTCCAAGCTCCAGAGGGGGTTAGCCAAGTACCTTATTAGGTGGTTTCTACCCTTAAAGGGGATAGTATGTCCAAGGCACATCCCTTAAATGGGGGTGGCAAGTGATAAAGAAGTGAAATGTAATAGGGAATGAGAGGGGCAATCCTAGGCCACATATTGGGGCTCAAGGATAGCTAGATAAGGGAAAGCCCACCCCTAGGTATGTAATGTGTAGGAGCGAGCAATCGTGGTATATGAGGTGCCTCGACCTTGATTTTTCCACCCTTCTTTATATGCCTTTTTCTTTTTATGAACTTTCTCTAATTAACTGCTTGGGGCTCAAAGGACAAGATCATGATTTGTATGATTACCCCCTTTTAGGTAGGGCGGTTCATTGCCCTCCAGGGGTTGGGACAATCAGAGGTTTCTGAATGATAAAGGAGGCTCATCTAGGGCCTATGGAACCAGGGTGATGACCATGGGTATGGGGTAGAGCTCATGTATTGGTTTTTGTCCACGTGCTAATTATTTTTGTCCCGACCATCTTTTACATTTTGTAGTACAATTTCTTGTTGAGTGTGTCATTCTAGGCCTGACCCAAGGTGGGGGCAAGGGGATAGGGAGACTGACCCTATGTGGACCCAGAGAGGCAATGTGGATCCAGGTGGGAGAAATGATGAATGGGGGTATAGTGAGTGGAAAGAGAGCTATATATGCGGATAAAGGAGTGGGACCACACACCCATCGCCGGGGTTTCCCAAGTAGTACCACCCTAGAACCAAATGGTCAATAAAGGAGATCCCACGGGACTAAGATCCAAAGGTAACATCCAAAAGAGATCAAGTGGACAAGAGCACAAACTAAGCCCACTCTTTCCGCCAAATACCCCCATCAATCCATGCCCAAAAGTGTCCATGATAAGTAAACCCAATACTCAATTACCAAATGACAAGATATACCTTTAGATTCGGGAGGCCCACTTTCAAACATATGATCAATACAAATGGGTGAGGGAACACATGGCTGGCTCAGGTGGCGGAGAAATGGCACAACGAGCTTGTTGAAGGCTACAAGGGGTAGTCGATTGCTGACTGAGGTCCATGATTGAGAAAAAAATTCTCCTATGGATGTCACCCACGAAGTGGTGGGTAACACCCCTGACGCTGATTCTGTAATTCCAAACTGCTTCAAAACCCTCTACGTGCAACCAAAAATCTGCTCAATGAAACACTGAGCTATTGCTGCACTCTCTACTTGCTGGAATCATTGTCCTTGGAAATTCCAACTTTTTCTGCCTCTTGCAGCTAAAAATCGAATTCTTTCTAGCAATTCATACTGCCAACACTAGAAAATTTCGGTCTTGCTACTTCCTCTGAACAATGAAAGTTTCCTCTTCGCTTCTGAGCTTCCCAATTGAACACTTATGCTCTGATACCATGTGAAAATTTTATCTATTGCAATAACTGGAAATTATTCTCCTAATTGTAAATTTAATTGTGTAGTTTATTTGTTATGACAAACAATGAATAAATCACTACTGCAATTTTCACCATAAAAATACTGCGGAAATAAAATACTGGAAACTGAGAAATTCTAGCAGACACAAGAATTTAGACACAGTTATGTTTTGGACAATTTTCCTCGGGAAAACCCAATGTGGGAAAACCGGTGCAACAGTGAGGGTTTTATTATTATCTTCAGCAGCAATTCTGAGTACAATAATTTAGATGCTCTTCTGGCAATCCAATATGAGGAAAATAATGGCAAAACTATTGAGATAAATTTCTCTCACCCCACAGTGAATTTATGCCCCTGAAATTGCCTCCCTAGCCACACGTTGAACCTTTTGTGTCAACCCCTGTGCAATGCTTGCGCAAAACCTATGGGGATTTCAGTGTTCCTCTTAATGCCTCTTCCCGGGACTGGAATATTTCCTCCTAGAATGCTGCTGACCTCTCCTACCACCTGCTACTCACCCTCTGGCTCTATCTTCTCTGCTGAATCTCCACTACTGAGAAAATCAAATTGACTAGGCAACTAAGCATCTGCATTGGTGTATTCTCCATCTACCCAACGACTTCTTATAATCCTCTGTTGGAGCACCAACGACCAAGGTTAAAACACAATCGATGGCCCATATTAATTCCCTGTCGATCTGTGTGAGTTTCTTGATGATTCTCACCTTATCTCAATTAATACTGATTAATTAACCATATTCCCTAAGTTTAGACTTAGGAAAGATTTAAAAATCGGGTAATAATCTAATTGAGACACTTCTAGGTGGAATTTCCAGAAACGGTTTCTGGGTTTTGGAGATCTCATGTATTCTAGCCTTTCTACCAAATTTCGTGGCTAGAACACATCCAATGCTACAAAAGCTTTTTATGCATGAATGATTCTAATGCCCTAATCTTAATACCATAATCATGTAAAAAAATTGTACCATAAATTTCAATGTGCTGTTGCATATTCTAGGGACTGTCATAATTTTTTTTTTTGATATTAGACACACTACCTTGAAATGGTCCTTACACCTGCTTGTAGAGTACATTATGACCTTTCTAACAAGTACCTACTTGCCCTTTAATTCCTTGGCGTTGTGAAGATATTAATTTTTGAAGTGTAAAATACACCTTCTGTCAGCCTACTCAAGTCAGCTCAGTAAGTACAGGTTAGCTCTCCTGAAGGGACGTGCCCTTTCACACTCATAAACAAGTATAAATACAAACTAGGGCTGTTCGTTGTTGAAAAAAAAATCGGATCACAGAAGAAAAAACGTAGAATAGAGAAAAAGTTCACATCTTAGAAAATGGACAGACTTATTTGGATTTTCGGCTGGATGAACAGGTTGTTAAACATTTTTCTGTAAATTAATTTTTGGATTTCAAACCTGTGAGATACTATACTTCGACCTGTGGAGACTATCTACATATAATCTGTGAAGACACTTCTCTTCAGACCTGTGGAGGCTAATTACTGAGGATATAAGCAGATCTGTGGTAACCACCTTTTCACGATGTGGTGATACTCGTTTCAGACCTGTGGACTGAAATACTTCAGACCTAAGTCATAAAACTTCAGATCTGTGGAGATTTTTCAGAGATTTTTCGGACCTGTGGTTGACTAAGAGCAGACTTCAGGAGCTCGGACCTGTAACATCAAATTCATACCTGTAAGATAGCTCAGATCTGTGGAAGAAAGGTGTCTCGGCATTCTTTGTGACATTGTATTGCAGACTTTGGTTGGAGGCGTAGTTTATTGTTTTTTGCAGATCTTTGGAAGCACGGTTTTGGCCTTGGTTTGCTGATCTCTGGAAGCACATCTGTTGACAGTGTGAGCAGACCTTGGAGGGAAGCGCTCCCTTGATGTCTTTAGATCAGCCCTTGAAAGGACTTTGAAGCAACATAGTTTCACTGTGTTTGATAATAGTTTTGCATTTTGGGGGATGTTGTGACACATTTTCCAGGGTGTGCTACGGCTCTCATCCCTGTGTAACATCAGCTTTATCAGATAATAATTTTAAGTACCTTGCGAAACCTACCTTTATTCACATGAAGAATTATGTTAATTCTGTGTTATATCTTTTCTTCCATCCAATGTGCTTGCTATCTTGGATGTAAGGGAACTGAAAGCAAAAAGTTAAAACACGGATCATGCAAAATGTAATTTTGGTCATGATCATGAAATATCATTAGTACTTTACTATGTTTGCTTTCACAGTAATGCCAATTCTTGTCTCGATCTGTTTCATATTTGAGGCAGCTGTTAAATAAAATAAATTGTTCAGAAGTTTATGTGTTTGTCCCCTAACTAGGTCTTGTGAAAGAAGTTTGGAGATGCAAAGTATGCACTGGTCTATCATAGATAAGATAAGTTGAGATACGATAATTATAATAATGTCCACAAATGACCAAAAGAGTAGATCAATGGGACTAAGAAGTACAATTAGCTATAGTAAACTGTCTGGGTGCAAAAATCTACTCTGAAATGTGGAGAGGAAAAGATGCAAGTGCTTTGTAATACAAGAAAGTTACTGGGAAGAGATGAAAATTAGCGACTGGGAAAGGAGGAGCATTTGCTGTGATGGAAGTTACCGTGAGGGCACCATTTCATTGCCTGATGATGTCATTTGGGGTGCATGCAGGGCTGAAAAGACCTAGTTTAGCAGGGGTAAAAAGGTACATATTTTAGAAATTCTTCTTGAATCAGTACTTAGTCTTGATAAGACTATCATACTAAACATTTATATCCAGAATTTAAGGTACTTACTAGCACTTCTGCGCATATTATCATCTAAATTATAACTGATCTATGGAGCTTTTCGATGCTGACAGTTACCATGAGTTAGTTTCATAATGAGCGGTTCCCTCTAATTTTAAAAGGCTGCATCTTAATAATGGATTATCATCTTCTTACAGACATTGATTAGCCCATTTTGGCTCTCTGTTTTGACTTGACACACTCATGATGATTGTTGGAATGGTAATAACTATTCCGTACACCTTTGCTTTATCTCTTTAATTTCTTTATGAAATGTCTTTCTGATGCGTATTTTTGTTAATCCCTTGTTAATTTAGATATTCGCCTGGATTTTTTTACCAGTGATTAAAAGTTATCATAATACAGTTACTGTATTTTTGTTGTTGAACTCTGATATTCAGTATTGTTTTATATATATCCTCTGTAGTATTATAGGAATCAGTACTGCTTTTGAAATATAATGTAAGGAGTTTTTATGCATTTCTAATTTTGTTGATGGTTGGTTCACTGATGGCTACTTCATGATTTTGTTTTGCAGAAACCTGTTGGAATCATTTCTCTTTTAGATGAAGCCTGGTAATTTCAGTTCTGACGTGTCATGCTTTGTGTATTTCTTTCTTTGTTATTAAAGATTGGTTTTCATTATAGTGATATGTACATCTCTTTATTTGCGTTTGGTTTATTAGCTTTCTTGATTATATACCAAATGCTATGATGCATTCAGTGTTTTTTATTAATAATTGGCATTAATGAATGCTATTCTGGTAAGGAAACAAATGCTTAATGCATGTCCATTAACCTGATGTGCAGAAATTTTTGGCATTCTTTAATAAATACATGCATTCAGTGTTTTTCATTAATAACTGGCGTTGATGAATGTTATTCCTGTAACAGAGAAAAGTTTAATGCATGTTCATTAACCTTATTTAATTGATAAATTTTAGATATTTGAAGTGAGCAAAGTTCATTTGCTATGGAAAAATCCAGCATAAGAAGGACAATAAACAAAAGTGCGTATAGGACAAAATATATAGATATAATGAATAATATGGATGAGATATAAGCTGATACAATGCCATGTGATGGTGTACTTATCCATGTTGTGAAATTTCTGGCTACCCAGAAGGTGCTATTGATCCAGTTACTTATTTCCTGTTACTTTTTTACTGCAAATTAATTATTTTGTGAGAAGTAACGAATAATAACTTGAACAACAACAGTGACTAAAATAAAATTTCAGGAAATATACGAGAAACCAATCATAGAATTTACACCATTATTTTTGGACAAAACTTCCTTGGAAAAACCTCGATGTGGGGAAAAACAGTTTTCAGATTTGAGGGCATTTTATTATTATCTTCCACAAAAACGGTTGTTGAGAAATTACAACTGCTTGCCTGACACACGCAAATCTCTGTCAATATTTTATCTTCATTTCTGCTAATCAAATCAACCAGAAGAAACCCCACGACTTCCCCTTCTGCAATTCACATTGCCTCCAACAACTCGCATTGGCACTCTGGCAAACTTGACTAGCAAATTCGGCCTCCTTCTGCAGAAATAATTCACTCTCCTTCTGATGCTCAAAATCTTGAAAACTTTGTGAAGAATAATCTCCGGCAATTTCTTCCCAATCACCATTGCTGAAACCCTCTTGGTGTCTCTGAGAATCACCCACTTGAATTGATCTCTATGATCTGATCTGTATATCTCCAATGCTGCCCGTCGATTTCCCCTTATAATTTCTCATTCACAAATGAATGGCCATGATTAAGATTTCACTTGATCCAATTGATGGCTAAGTTCAACTTAGAAACATTCTACAAGCTTGTAGAGGAAAATTGATCTTATCCCAACTAATGTCAATTACTTATTCATTTTCCCTAAGTTAGACTTGGGAAATAATGAAAAAAATACTAATTGACATAATTAAGATATTTCCCTTGGGAAAAATTACTTCTCCTACTTGTTAAATTCTACAAGTTATTTACTGTGTTCTATAAGTAAATATCGAAGCAAATACAACTGCAGCCGTCACTAAATAAATAAAATGTGGAAGATAAGTACTGAGCAAGAAGAAATACAACACACACAAGTGACACTGTTATTTTTGGACTAATGTCCTTGGAAGAACCCAATGTGGGAAAACCGGTGCAACAACTGAGGGTTTGTATTATTATACAGTTATTTCTGAATACAATATGGATGCCCAAATCTGGCTATCCAATAGAGAATCTGACTAGCAGAGAATTAGTGAGGATTACCTCACTCTAACACTGGAGATACGACATTGACCCAACCCTGAACTGACAAGCCCCACACTGCCTTTGCGCAGCATGCGTCACAAACGCTGGGATTTGCATCACTCCTTCCCACTGATCTCTCTGTTGGCTGGATGCTCGATCTTCTGGACCTCCAGTCTCACACCCCGGCTCCCGGCACTGAAATCGATTTGACTCCCTGCAAAATAGCTGATCTCCTCAAGGCTTCAGCGCTACCTCTGTGTGGCTCTATGCTGCCCAGCGTAGCCCTTACGCTACCTCCTCTGGTTCTTCCTCTGCCTTCTCTGTGATGTATTCCCGGCTCAGGAAAAATCTCTCGAACCGGAAATTATCTCTGCCCCTCACTGCAAGAATCATCTCGATGATCTCTCCTGCTACTAGTGCTGCTCACTTGAGAAATTGATATCTAGATCCTCTCTCGATGTTCTTTCCAAATGCCCATCAAGCCTTCCCTTATAACCTTCTTGTTGAGAAATCAACAACCCAAATTAAAACATAATCAAGGGCTAACTTGACTTGATCTTCGTCTTTTTCTAGAAGATTCACACTCAATTCTATTAATACAATTTAATTATTTTAATTCCCTCAGTCTAGACCTAGGCTTCCATTAAAAATAATTAATTATTATAATAAAACCTCATCCGGGTGGAATTTCCGAAAACGCTTTCTGGGTATTTTGGAATACATGTGTCCAAGCCTCCCTGCAAAATTTGAGACGTAGAGCATATTCGATGCTACCAGAAATCAACACTCCCTCTTAGCGTGGAATTTGTGAAAATTCTACTGCAGTATCTTGGTTTATTTCTCCTACTTGATTTAGATAAATACAATTTATTTTTAGGAATTAGATTCAGAAAATACCGACATAAACACAACTACAACCTACACATGCAGATCATTTACAGAATAATACACTCATACAACAAAGTGACACATGGATTTTTGGACATAAGTCCCCTGAAAAACCCAAAGCGGGAAAATCGATGCAACATATATGAGGGTTATTTTGTTAAGTAGATTCTGAGTACAGTAAATCTGGGTTTTAGATCTGGAAAACCCGAAAAGGATAAAAGAAATCAAATCTGCAGCTAACCTGATGTTTTAGTGCCAAATATCTGACTGATCCACACCCTCAAACGAGATTTACAAGACTTAGCTCGGATCTGGCCCTAGAAACCCTCAATGCTACCCCTGAGGCCCCATTGTCAGCCCTGCTAGCCTCAAAGTGCCACTGCGCTGCCCAGAGAGGGATTGCGTAACTCCTAAGAGGGTGACGCAGGCCTTATGCTGGCCCTGGAGACCCTCTGCGTAACCTCTGAAGCCCCCTGGAGCCTCTGCGCTGTCCTGCATAGTGGCTGCGCAACACCTGCGTAGCTGCTGCTCTGCTTCTGTGCGCTGTCCTTGTTGCTGCTCCTCTGCCTCTTACTGATCTTGGCTCCGGGATCGAATCGTCCCCTTAGTCAATAGTAAATACTACCCCTCGCTGTAGAAAATTCCTCCAGAAATTTTTAGCAAACTCGCCCTAGAATTCCAGATCTATTCTATAGCGCTGCAACTGTGTGTCTCTTCCAAGTGACCCTCAAGCCTTTCTCTTATACTTTTTCATTCATCTCATCAACGATCGAGGTTAAAACATTCATCAATTACTGAGATTAAAAGACTGCTTGATCCGTGTCTTTTAGAACATTTCAACACATGTGTTAATTAATTCACTTTAATTATTTAATTTTCCTAAGTTTAGACTTAGGAAATCCATTAAAATAATTAATTATTTGAATTACTTGAACACCAACTGAAATTTCACAAAACACTTTCTGGGTTTTGGAGATCAAGTGTGTCCTAGCCCCTCCTCAAAAATTCAGGGCTAGAGCACACCTGATGCTACACCAACTATACAAAATCTCAACACTCCCTCTTAGCACAGAGTGTGCTCTAGCAATGCATCCACACCATGCACTACAAGATTCTGAAGCTGGATTCTGTGCTGCTGATGTTTGGCCTGCTGCCCTCCATCCACTGCACTGCTGCTCTCTGTACTACTGCGCATGCCACTGCCACTGACACTGCCACATTTGTACTGCAACTCCCTCTCAACTTGCTGCATCATGCTGCCCATAGCACTGCCACTGCTAACTACTGCACTACAACTCAGTTGCCGAGAAGTAAGCAATTGAAAGACTTCTGCCCAACTGTTTGACAAATATGTCAAGCTGCATCTATCACTGAAGCTCCCTGGCTGCTGATTTACACTGTCCTCCTGAAGCTATTGCGCTGGTGCAAATCTACATTGCGTGAGCTCAACCTCTCTGTGCTGCTGAAGTCCCATCAACCTCTGCGCTGCTGCCTCTGCATTACGCTACTCCCTCTTCAGCTCTTCAGCTATCCCCTTCAATGTTGCAGGAAACGTCCCCCCCTCAGCTCCAAGCCTCGAAACGCGTCCCGTACGGGATCCGCACCCCGAACCACAGATCCGAATTTCAGAAACGCGGTTCGTAAAAAAAATTGTGATTCCTGGAAATCTGGATCCGTACGGCCGGATCCGCGTTTCCGTACAGCGGATCGTATGGCGGATCGCCATACGGAACCGCCGCGATTCCGGTACGGATCCATACAGATCACGAACGGTTCTGTATAGCAGCGTACGTATCCGGTTTGCGGACTTAAAAAATGTGTTTTTTTTTTTTTGATTTTCGATGTTAGCTTGGTTAGTTAATGAGTTAGTCTTGGGTTAGGGATTAGATGAAAAACTTATAAGCTCTATTCTTCCTCTTATTTGCTCACTTGTGTTTTTGGAGAGCTTGGAGAAGAGAGGAGAAGAGAGCTTGGAGGAGAGAAGAGAAAGAGAGGAGAAGAGAGCTTGGAGAAGAGAGAGTTGAGGAGAGCTTGGAGGAGTGAAGGAGGTGGAGCTTGGAGGAGTAAAGAAGGGCTTCCATCTACAAGAGCTAAAGAGGTAAGTGCAAACCACAAACTCTCTCATTGTTTTTGTCATTGTTTTTTGTATCTTCTCTCCTCCCTCTCCTACACTTTCCCATTCTTTCTTCTTGTACATTTATTTGCAGGTTGTCCACCATCTATATTCATACTCAAAGATGATGTTTCTTTGGGTTCTATGTATCATCCCCTCTTGGTTTTGAAGACGGTAAGGGGGGAGTAGAATTAGAAGAGGGGAACATGAAGAAGAAGAGGAAAGTGGTCACCATATGAGTGACCCAATGTATGATGAGGAGGAAGGCTTTGAAGAGGAAGGGGATGATGAAAACATTGAATCACAAGATGGGAAAGCTGCATTGACACCCTTGTGGAACTATGTGACCAAACTTGAAGGGGGAAAAGGTGGTGGAAGCTACAAGTTTTTGTGCCCTCACGGTTGTCATGGAGGAAAACCATATAGCGGTTCATATACCCGTGTGAGGAGGCATCTTTGTGGTGTGATGGACAGTGATGAAAAAAAGGGTGCTGTGGGGATAGTAATTTGCCCAAAGGTTTCAGTTGAACAAAGAAGAAAATACATCCAAATATAGGAGGTTGCACAACAAAAAAATAAAAAACAAAAAACTCAATCTGAATCAAGTGCAACCTCTAGATTTGGTAGCTCATCTGCTCATGGTGTTTTTGCAAGTTTTGGAGGTAAAAAAACAATAGCAGATTTCCTTAATGTTGTTGGGAGGGATGATGTGGATGGAAAGATAGTCCGATTTCTTTGTGCTTGCGGTGTACCATTCAATGTGCTTTGATCTCCCTATTGGCATGAAATGGTAAAGGGCATCAATGAAGCCCCAAAAGGATACAAGTCCCCCAACTATGAGAAAGCTAGAACAATGTTATTAGAAAGAGAAAAAGGAAAGGTTCAAGCAGCTTTGACACGTTTTACAAATGAGTGGGCGGATAGTGGGGTATCCATTGTATTAGATGGGTGGACAAATATCAGAAACCAACATTTGATAAATTTTCTTGGTGTTTCTGCTACTAGTGCAGTGTTTATTGCATGTCACGATTCCTTCTCTGTCAATGCATCTTCCCAAAACATTGCAGATCTCCTATTGCAATCAATCAGAGATGTTGGTCCTAGCAAAGTGGTTCAAGTGATCACAGATAATGCAGCAAATTGTAAGGGAGCAGGTAAAATTATTGAGCGTACTTATCCACACATATTTTGGTCTAGGTGCTTGGTGCACACATTGAACCTTTTGATGCATGATATTGTGAAGCATAAAGAATGTGGGTGGATTAATGAGCTTTACAAGAGAGGGAAGAATCTCATTAAATTTATCACAAGGCATACAAGGGTAAACTACTTCTATGGCACTTACTCCAAGTTGCAGTTGCTTAAACTTGCAAAAACCAGATTTGCAAGTTATTACCTCACCTTTAGGCGGCTAGTGAAGGTGAGACAAGCTCTAACTAATATGGTCACCGCTGAATCATGGGAGGAGATTAATACTGATAGAGATGGTGCTAATGCAACAAAGGACACTATTCTTGACATGTTATTTGGGTCACAGGTTAAATATGTTTTGCAATTCACCAAACCAATTTATTACATGATCAAGTTTGGGGATTCAGATAAGCCAATAATTGGGGAGGTGTATGAGCAAATGGATAACATGTTGGGGCAGATTAAAGACATTGTTGAGCCTAGAGATATCACCTTGTACAAATATATTCGTGCAGAGGTGGTAAAACGATTGGATATGCTAAATATTCCATTGCATGCATTAACATATGTATTGACACCTAAATATTATAGTCCATCATGGCTTTCTACAACAACACCTAGGGGGGCGAGCAGGAGAAAACCACACCTAGATCCAGAGGTCCTACAAAAATATATGCTTGCACTGAACAAATTAGTCCTTGATGAGGATGAGGCACACTTGGTACGGAAAGAGCAACTATACACTTTCCACTGGTCCATTTGGGAGCATGCATGCTATTAGAGATCGAGAGAGTTTTTCTTCTATTGAGTGGTGGAACATGCATGGCGGTGCTACTCCACTTCTACAGACTTTGGCATTGCGGGTGCTATCATAGGTGGTAAACACTTCTTTTGTAGAGAGGTGTTGGAGCTCTTATTCTTTCATCCACAGTGTTAAAAGGAACAGGTTGAGTTTAGACCGGGCAGAGAGCTTGGTTTATGTTCATTACAACTTGAGATTGTTGTCCCATTACTGTGATGATGCAAAGAGCAACAAAGACCTTATTGTTTGGGACAGGTATCCAGAGGAGACCAATTTGGAGGATGGAGTGTTGCGATTAGAGCAATTAGAGGATGCTCTTATCCATGATGATGATGATCGAGTTGACATTCCACCCCCAACTGGTCCCTTGGTTCCTAGGTCCCATCACCATGGTTCAACACCAACAGCAGGGGCTTCGTCTTCATCAGTTACAGTGCCATTGCCACAGCTTCCACAACCACCATCTTCTTCATTGCCACCACGTGGAGGTGCACCGTCACGTACTCTTTTTGGTGGAAGGAGGAGAGATGAGTAGATATTTTTAGTGTTCACAGTGCACACTTTACTGCTTTTGTCATAGATTATCATTAGACTTGTAGGCTTGTTGTGAATTTGAACTTTTTTGTCTTGGTGGTGGCCAAGTGGCCTATTTTGTAAACATTATTATTTGAATTTTGGACATGACTAATGTTGACAGTTGCTCACTTATAATATGCTTTATGTTTTATAATATGGTTAAATGTTTTATGTTTTAAAATTTATAGTATGCTTAAATGTTTTAAACTTTTATCATGCTTAAATGTTTTAACTTTTATGTTTATCATTTATGTTTTATAGTATGCTTAAATGTGTTATGTTTTATAGTATGCTTAAATGTTTTATCATGCTTATATATTTGATGTATGTTTGCAATTGCTAGGATCTAGAATCTAGATTCTAGATTTATGATGCTCGAATAATTAATTATTCATGTACAATGGAATCATGGATGTCATATCTATCTTGATTTATGTAAGAATATGCATGTTTTCATGTCTTCTACAACTAATATGGTATTTGGGATTGTTGTTTTGAATGTAAATGCAAATATATATATATATATACCTACCAGACGATTCCGAAACGCTTCGCTTCCTAAATTTTTGGAAAATGACGCTTCTGCGTCCCCGCTTCCAAAAAACGTCTTCGCTTCGTCCCCGCTTTATGCAACGTTGATCCCCTTTGATTCACTGTGACCTTCTGCAACCATCTCCCAACTCACCCCGCTACTGTCTTAAGGCTCCCGTAGCTCGTATGTGATCCAAGAGTAGGGTTGACTCAAGGATCCCGCTATTTTTTGTGGATGCTTGACAGATCCATGTCACCCCACCTCTTCTCTCGAGGCACGAGCACTCATCGCTGCATCATCATCAGAGCCATCTTCTTTTGTTGTTGCAACCTTGGAATCACAAGATCCTTTGTCCTTCTTCTTAGGACAATTGCTGGCAAAGTGGCCAAGATCGCCACAGTAGAACCACCGGACCTTGGAAAGGTCCTTCTTCTTCTTCCCTTGCTGTTTCTTTTCCCTTGATGCAAAGGCTGCATCCTCCTCCTTGACTTTGGCGTTTCCGCTTCCTCCACTGATACTCTGTCGCTTGGTGACCCTCCTGATTTCCTCTTGGCAGAGGATAGCCCACATGTTAGCCCAAGATGGTAACGCTGCCCTTCCCAGAATGCTCTCGACAAACGGTTTCCAATCTTCTGAGACTGCATTCAGAGCAGTCCTCAGAGCCCCTCATTGGGAGTAGCACCAATGCCAACCAACTGATCTCGGATGGCTTGAAGCCTGAAGAGGAATGGATCTATCTCTTCACCCTTCATCATTTGGAACAACCACATCTGGTTTTCCAGAAGCATTCTTCTTTGGACGGAGCCTCCTTGGTACATCGTGTCCAAGGCCTCGTCCTTTAATACTTGCCAATGTGGACTTGATACTATGGCAGCCAATGACTCTCTTACCTTCAAAAGGCGCCTAAAGGTGAGGTATTAGCTAGCAAATCTAGTCTTTGCTATCTTCAACAACTCCAATGTTGAGTGACTACGGAAAATACCATGGGTATTGCTATGATTTGTAATAAATCTCATCATTATTTTTCCTCTCTTGTACAAATCACCAAGCCATCTGTATTGAGGTTGTTTGTTTTTAATTATATCATGCATCAAAAGGTTCATTGTGTGAACCAAACACCCAGACCAAAATATGTTAGGGTATTTATCCTCAATAATTGCTCCTGCTGCCTTACAATTAGTAGCATTATCAGTGATGACTTGGATGACATTGTATGGTCCAATACGTTTAGTTGTTTCAAGTAATGGCTCTGCAATGTTGATGTCGTCTTGAACTTATCTGAATAATCATATGATGAAAGGAATATTGCACCACTAACAAACACAACAAGAACACTTATCAATGCATTCCCTTTTACATTTGTCCATCCATTAGATACAATGGACACCCCATGCTCATTCCAAGAACTTGTCATACTACTCAAGAATTAGTCATTTTTGCTTTTTCATGATTAAGGCCCACGGTTCTAGCCTTGTCATACCCAGGGCTGTTTTAACCTTTGGGGGCATCATTAATGGCAGAAACCATTTCATGCCAATATGGTGAGCAAAAGACATTGAATGGTACCCCACATGCATAGAGAAATCGATTTTTTTTTGAATCCACATCACTCCTGGACCCTTTGTTAAGGAAATCGGATATGGTTTTACGTCTTAAAGAGATGTTTGGTCCAGGTGTGCCTCCATATCCACTGCCATGGGTGGAAGTTGATGGACTTCTTTGTCCATGTTGTGATGGTGCATAAGATTCAACGAAACCCTTAGATCTTTTAGATTTGTATTGGGCTTTCTCCTCCCCCCTTATGTATTTGGCTCTCTTTGTTGCTGACACACTTACACAAGTTTTGATTCCTATATTTTTATCTCCATCCCATGGCCTTTTCCCACAAAGGTGCCTTCTGGCACGGGTGTATGAACCTGTGTATTGTGTTTTGCAATGGGGGCATATAAATTTAGTGGTTCCACCCCCTTTCTCTGCTTTAGACCTAGTAAAATATTTTCACGATGGTGTTTGGTCAATTTTAGTTGGTGTCACTGTGGTCTCATTATCTCCACTCTCCCCCAAGTCCCCTTCCTCCTAAGGTTGGTACTCCTCTTCAGGATTTTCATCATATCCACTGTAACCTACTTCTTCATCCTCCTGTTTTGGAATAGGCCTCTTTCTCCTACTCTCCAATACCATAATAACAAAAAACGGAACCAACATGAAGAAAATGCCAAGCCATATAGCCATGTCCATGATGTTTCAACTTTCAACTTTCAAAATTCAAACTTTCAAGTTTTTAACCTACAAAACAATGGAGGAATGCCAAATGGGAATAGGAAAAAATGCAATATAGAAAAAAAAAAATCAATTTTTCATTTTTAAACAAATTAAAATGCAGCATATAAATATTTTTTTTTTTTTTTCATTTTTAAACAAATGAAAATGCAACATAGCAAAAAAAAATTCATTTTTTTCATTTTTCAACATGTTAATTATCAAACATAGAAAAAAAAATCAAATTTTTTATGTTTGAACAAATTAAAAACACATAGAAAAAAAAATTTAGATCATTGGTGATTGGACTCTCCTACCTCTTTGTCCTTCAATGATTTCGATCCCAAGCAGAGACCTCCAAGCTCCTTGCTGGTCAAACTTTTCTTTCCCTTGCTCTCTCCTCTCCTCTCCTCTCCTCTCTTCTCTTCTCCTCTCCTTTCTTCTCCTCTCCTCTCTTCTTCCTCTTTCTCCTCTCTTCTTGCTCTCTCTCTTTTCTAAAATGAGAAATAGAATGGGAGGGAGGGCTTTTATTTCTTTCCCTCCTCTCCCTTCCCTCCAATTTTCCAGTCGTCGCGCATTTTTTCTTCCGCGTGTGGACGTCAGGCGAGAGTGATTTTTAGCGCTCGGGAGCAAACGCTCCTTGAGCGCTTCCTCCTTAAAAAAAGCGCTCCTAGAGCGTCTTTTTTAAGGAGGGTGCACTAGGGGAGCGTTCGCTCCCTAGCGCTCCTGAAAACGCTCTCTTCTGGGAGCGTTTTCGGGAGTGTACTCCCTATGCGCTCCCAAAACACTCCCGCTCGGAGCGCGTTTTGGGAGCGGGTTCGAGAGGGGGGGCAGGGCGCTCCCCCGCAACCCTGGTCAGGATGCTTCACATTTATCTTCCAGGTTGGAGGATGAGTTTTCCTGCTTGTCAGGTTCAACATCACATGGTGTCTGCTATATAGATAGTGGAGCTTCAACTCATATGACGGGAGTTAGAGAATATTTCTCTAGCTATCAGGAGGAGTAGATGGACTTCCAGATCACTATGGGCAACATTATTGAATGTACTCCGGTAAGGAGATGCACCATAGAGTTTAAGACAGAAACAGGAATCAACACCAGCACTACTAATGTATTGCATGTGCCGGAATTGGATATGAACCTAATTTCAGTGTCCCAGTTACAGGACAAGGGGACGATGTACACTTCGTTGGGAAGAAAGTGTATGTCAAACACTCTAGCTGGAAGAAGGTGAAACTGATTGGAGCTCGGAGCAACAGGTTATACAGGTTGCAACTCGATTTTCCAATGGCACTGATTGGCAGTGATAGTAGCAGTGGGAAGGAGTTGAACGAGTTATGGCAAAGGAGGATGGGACATTTACACCATGGAGCACTCAAGATGCTCAGAGAAACTGTAACAGGAGTTCCAGTTCTCAGCACAGAGCACGATTATGTATGCAGAAGATGCGTACTTTGGGAAGTATGCAAAGGCAACATTTTCGAGAAGTGACAGTAGAGAAAACGACGTGTTAGGATTGATACACTCAGATATTTGTGGCCCAATGTCCACTAGAGCTCTTTGTGGTGGCAAATACTTGTCACCTTTATTGATGACTATTTTAGAAAAAGTTGGATCTATTTCTTAAAGACCGAAGATGAGATCTTTGATCGGTTCAAAGAGTTCAAGGTACTCGTAGAGTACGCGACAGGGAAAAAGATCAAGGTGCTATGCTCAGATAACAATGGTGAATACATTGATAAAGATTTCACAGACTTCTACGCGAACAAAGGCATCAAAAGGGAATGGACAACTCCATATAACCCTCAACAAAATGGAGTAGCAGAGTGGAAGAACAGAACGATAGTTGGGGCTGCAAAGGCCATGTTATATGATCAGGATCTGCCCAGATTTTTGTGCAAAAGCATGTAACACATAATTGTACGTTCAAAACATAACACCTCATAGAGCATTGGGGAAAGAAAATGCTAGAGGGAGTTTTCATAGGAAAGAAGCCTGAAGTGAGTCACTTGAGGATTTTCGGGAGTGTGGCTCAGTGCCACGTGCCAGATGAAAAGCACAACAAATTGGATTAGACTGCAGAAAAGGGGTTCTTCGTTGGGCATAGCGAGACCTCAAAGGCATACAAGATTTGCATTCCTAGCAATAGGAAGATTGTAGTGAGACGAGATGTAAAGTTCATGGAAGACACAACTTTTAGGAAATTTCGAGAGATGCTTGTAGGTGATCAGTCAATAGAAGTTTTGTTCAACCAACAGCAGGGGCAACAAATAGGACTAGCATGAGGACAGTCATAGGGATCAAGTACAATGACTAGTACCAGTATCTCCTCATGGGTAGGAGATCTAGGGAGTTCTCAACAGACGGAGCAGCTGGGACAGGAGGAGGTACTGACTGAATCTCCCACTACCGGTGGTAGAGCCAGTAGTGAAGTACGTCAGACCTTAAGAGACATAGAGGAGTTTGTCGAAGCTCCTAGGACGAACAAGAGACAGCGCAAGCAGCCTGACAGATATCAAGTTTTGGTAGCTCAGGTTGCAGAACCCTCCACCTTTCAGGAAGCCGCACAACATTAGGTGAGGGTGGATGCCATGGTAGAGTAGTATAGCTCTATTATGACAAATGATGTTTGGGAGGTAGTGCCAAGGCCGAAAGACAAGTCAGTTGTAGGTTCCATATGGATCTACAAGATCAAGAATGTTGCAGATGGTAGTGTAGAGAAGTACAAGGCTAGATTCGTGGCAAAAGGATATGCACAAAAGAAAGGGATAGACTATCAGAAGACCTTCGTCCCAGTTGCCAGATATTCCTCTATTAGATCTATTATATCCCTAGCAGCGCAGATGGGATCAAAGATTTACTAGATGGATGTCAAGGCAACATTCTTGAATGGGGCGATAGAAGAAGAGGTGTATATAGAGCAGCCCGAAGTCTTCGAAACTCATGAGAAGCGCGAAGTCTTCGAAACTCATGAGAAGCGCACTCATGTATGCAGATTGAAGAAAGCCCTATATGGGCTCAAGCAGGCACCCAGGGCGTGGTATTGTCAGATTGACAGTTACTTGCAACAGTTGGGACTCGTCAAGAGTGATGCAAATCCCAACCTCTACTATTTGATGGTGGAGAATGAACCTCTCATTTTGGTTTTGTATGTGGATGATCTGTTTTTGACAGGATCATTAGGGCTCATAAAGAACTGTAAAAGGAACCTTGAAGTAGAATTCGACCTGAAGGATATGGGGTTGATGCACTATTTTCTAGGATTGGAATTATGGCAGAAGAATGGGGAGATCTTCATTGGGCAAGGGAGGTATGCTACAGATGTTTTGAAGAGATTCAGAATGCATGATTTCCGACCCATGATGATGATGCCCATGATCACCAATTGGAAGAAGATAGATGCATTAGGGGACAAGGAAGTCGACCCCACCTTGTACAAACAACTCATTGGGTCGCTCATGTATCTGTTTAACACTAGGCCAAGCATTTGTTTTGCTGTCAATAGCCTTAGTCAGTTCATGGTGGAACCAAAAAGGGTACATTGGGCAGCAACTAGGCACATTCTTAGGTATGTGCGTGGAACAGTCGGGTATGGGTTGAAATATACTCGAGGAGATGATGTCAGATTGTGCTGATTCATTGATGCAGATTGGGCAGGCAGTTCAGTGGATAGGAAAAGTACCTCCGGGTACTTAGGGATGGTCTCTTGGTGCAGCAGGAAGCAAAATTCAGTAGCACTGAGCTCAACAGAAGCAGAATATATGGCAGCCAACACAACTATGTGCGAATCTATATGGCTTAGAAAGTTGCTCGTGAGTTTGTTCAGGAAGAAGATGGGAGTGACCAATGTCTACTATGATAATCAAATTTGCATAAGACTCTTTGAGAATCCAATGTTTCATGATAGGTCGAAGCACATTGATATCAGATGTCATTTCATCAGAGACTATGTACAGCGTGGAGCAGTCTAGCTGCAGTATGTTCCCACAGGAGATCAGGTAGCAGACGTACTCATGAAAGCTCTAGGGAGAGCTAAGTTCATCTAGTTTAGGGAACAAATGGGTATGGTGGAAAACCCGTTTCAGTAGCAGAAACAAATACTTCTTAGTTGCTGCAACAATAGATGAGAGGGAGTTGCAGTGCAAATGCAGTGTTGGGTGCAGTTCAACATAGCCAGCAGCCTCACAGATGCAGTTCATATCAAAGTTGCGTAGTGGTTGGTGGGCAGTATGACTAGACATCAGCGACGTGATAGGAGATGGTGCAAAGACAATGTGTTGTGGCAGCAGTTGCAACACTAGAACACTTTCCTTGCTAAGAGGGAGTGTTAATTTTTGTAGCATCGGATGTGTTCTAGCCATGAGATTTGGTGGAGAGGGTAGAATACATGTATTCTCCAATACACATAAACCGTTTCTAGAAATTCCACCTAGTGATGATTTAATTAGATTTATTAATCAATTTTTAATATTTCCTAAGTCTAAACTTAGGAAATATGATTAATTAATCATAATTAATCAAGTCATGGTGTGAATGTTCTAGAAATTCACACAGATCGACATGGAAATAGTTTGGGCCATCGATTATGTTTTAATCTTAGTCGTTGGTGCTCCAACAAAAGATTATAAGAAGAAGTCGATGGGTATATGGAGAACACACTAGTGCAGTTACTCAGTTGCCCAGGCAGATCGATTTTCTTAATGGCTGAGATTCAGTAGAGGAGATAGAGCCAGAGGGTGAGTAGTAGGTGAGAGAGAGAGGGTATCAGCAGAGGTCTGGAAAGTGCATATTGAATTCAGGAGGAGGCAACGTGAGAAGAGACGCAATCCACTAGAGATCTGCTCAGTCACTGTGCAGAGAGTGACGCAGAGGCACCAGCATATGGGCAGAGGGTCCATCTCGAGGTCAGAGAGTCACGGTGGAGAGTGATAAATTTATCACAAAATTTCTCTCAGTGTTTTTCCTCTGTTTTGGTTGTTCGAATTCTTGTACTCAAATTTGTTGCACCAGTTTTCCCACATTGAGTTTTTCTGGGGACAGTTGTCCAAAAATAACTGTGTCAATATTTTCTGTGTGTGTGCTAGAATTTCTCTATTTCCAGCATTTTGTTTTCCGCAATAATTTATTGTGAAAATTGCAGTAGTAAATTTATTCGATCTTTGCCGTAGCAAATAAAATGCATAATCAATTTGTTAGTTAGAAGAATATTTTTCAATTATTGCAATAGATGAGATTTTCACATCTCCAAGCTCAATAGGGGGTTAATCAAGGACCCTATTGGGTGGTTTCAACCTTTAAAGGGGATGACATGTCCATGGAACATCCCAAAAGTGGTAGGTGGAAAATGATATAATAATGGAACAGAGTGGGTATTAGGGTAATCATCCAAACCACATGTCATGGTACAAGGGTAGCTATAATAAGGGAAGCCCACACCTGGGTATATGAGTGTAGGAGAGAGAAAATCTTGGCACATGAGTTGTTCGAACCTTTGTTTTTCCAGCCTTCTTCATATGCCATTTGTTTTTGATCAATATTCCACCAAGTTTCCGGGACGTGGAGACCGGGGGACAGGGATACGCAGGAGCGACCTATGCAAAAGCTCCTCACCAATTTTTAGGAAACGTGGTGGGACGTCGAGGTCTTTAACACAAGGGATCTTGACAAAAATAGTAAAAAATTATAAATATCATTGAAATTTAATAATTTAACTACCTTTATCATTATATAACACTTACATCATGAAGGATAAATTGATGAATCATATAACTGAAACAAAATTAAAACGAAAAGCAAAATACAATCATACATGTAACTATAACAATGTACAATGAAAATAAAACTTTAAACCATATTGAAGTTCCAACTATGAACACTGAATATTGAAATAAAAGTCAAGTCTGATACATCATGATTGAAATTTCTATAGTTAAAAAGTTAACGTAATGTTAGTTGTAGGTTGTTAAAATTAGTGTCACTAAATGTCGCATAAATGAAAACTTTCTATAGTTTTTGTCTTTCTTTAAATTCAAAATATGACTGCGACATGTTAGCATGTTCAACAAAACTGAGTGCATGAATATTTAGAAAATTGTCGGGTTTACATAAATTATGTCCCATGAAACGACATGTATTGTGGCTTGCAACCATGAGAATGGGAAATTCAGAATAAAATCAATATTATCATTCACGTCATCAAGTCAATATTGACGAAGTTGGCACACAACATCATTGCTGCACTAATATATGGTCCTTTCCTATCCCCGATCCAAGAAAATTAACTCTCTATCACCTTTAACAAATTATATTAAGTCCACATACATATATGTTTTCATAAATACCAATATGTTTGAGCCGTCTATAGAAGCATCACTGGTGTATTAAGAGTTAGCAGGCTGGAAGATCTAAAGGAGGAGGAGGCAAAGATTGATTTGGGGTATTTCCATCTAGCACAACCCATGCCATTTTCAATCCTCAACTTGTGTGAACCTCCAAGTGACAATGCATGAAGCAAACACTTGCAAAAGTTACCAAATAGAATTTGAACAATAGAATTTGCTTTCTTAGATCATTGCGACCAGGATTGTAAGAGGGGAATAGATTGGATAAATGTAAGTAATATTACCTAGGTTGTCAGCTCAGAATCGACCCCTTTTTTTGAGGGAATGACCCCTTTTTTTGAGGAAACGCCCCCCTTTGGAGTTTTGTGTGTGCCCTTTTTTTGGGAGCCTCGGGAAACAACCCCCAGACGACCCCAAGTCCCCAGAGCGCAAGGGAGCAAGGAATCATGATTCCCAGGTGGGGGGACAGTCCCTATGGAACATTGCCTTTGATTGATTTTTCTTCATAATTGCTCGGGGCTCTAGGGGATGAGAGCATGATGTGTAATATGTAGCAGTGGGTACCCCCTTATGGTGGGGCGATTCATTTCCCACTAGGGGTTGGGATAATCATGGGTTCCTTAATGATGGAGGGGGCTCATCTAGGGCCCATAGGAACCAGGGCAATGGCCATAGATAAAGGGTAGAACTCATGTTCGACTTTTGTCCATGTGCTAACTTTGTATGTCCTGACCATCTTTTGCATTTTATGGTACATTTCCTGTTGAGAGTGGCCAAACTATGCTTTTTCTTTTCTTTTCAGCTGCATCAACATCTAGGGCATTATTTTAGGGTCGACCCAATGTGTGGATAAGGGGAGGGGGAGACTAACCCTATGTGGACCCAGTGGAACATGTGGACCTGGATGGGGAAGGAGATGAATGGGGCTAAAAAGAGTGGAAGGAGGGTGATATATGTGGTGTCGGGAAGTGGGACCATGCAACCAAAATTGAGATTTCCCAAGCAGTGCCAACCTTGAAGCTAGTGGTTAGTAAAGGAGATCCCACGAGACTAGGATGCAAGGTTAACCACAAAATCGGGCAAAGGAGACAAGAATATAGACCTAGCCCACTTTTCCTGCCGAATCCCCCCACCAATCCATGCGCAAAGGTGCCCATGACAAGTAAGGAAAACTACTCAACTATACCAATGAAAAGCCATACCTTTGGGGTCGAGAGGCCCACCTTGAAACATACAATCATAACAAGTGGGCGAGGGACCACATGGCTGGCTCAGGTGGCAAAGATAATGGCACATCGAGCTATCTGGTGGTTGCAAGGGGTTGTTGGCTGCATGCTGAGGGCCATCTAGGAGAATTTTTTTTCTCCTATACACTCTACCCACAGGTGGTGGTTAACAAGGCCAAAGTTTGCCATTGAGTCTAACCTTACCCCTCACCTACCTTACCATGGATCTTGACGATGTTTTGGTGCTGCTGAAGAAATTAAAGAAGAAAAGCTTTCGACTAGTTGCATATGATTAACTTGATATAAGTGGCATCAAGATGATTGATGACCCCAAAGGTTTGTGTTTACTTATGTGCATTTGAAAGTTTGTTATGGATTGGGGTTGTGTTTGTACAAGTAAATCTCTCCTCAAAAGGTTGAAGTTTTGGAAGCATGTTTTGCATACTTTATTTATTTGATGTTACCAATCTGTTTGATCGAGAGAGATTTGTTGTTACCGATTTGAATAATCGGGAGTGTTGAGGCATCATGTGTAATACAAAATGCCTGGGAGGACATCTACAGGTTTGATGTCTAGATCCTGAAGTAGGGAGGGTGGCGTTGGTCATAGAGCTTTGACCTTGCATTGCACACCTAGATCCTTGGGTTGATGCTTAGTAAGTAAGCCTGATGGTACCTATAGTGGCTGAAAGCTTTAGTCCATCTTAGTCCCACCCGGATAGATTGCCCTGGTTAGGAATCTATTCCCTGGCACTGAGTGTGGCTAAACTCTTTGTAGTTCATGTGTTTTGAGATCTTCCATGTACTTGTATATATATGTAAATTATGAATACGTCCTTAGTTAAGAGGGAGTGTTGAAGAATGTAACTAGATTCGGTCTTCATAATTGTACTTGAGTCATAATGAAATATATTTATCAAAAGAAAAATAAATAAATTTTATTATTATATAAATTGACTTATTAAAGCATGGGTTTCATGCTTGGGTCAATTGTTTTTTTTAGGTCAAGGTCTCCATTGTAGACCTTTGGGGCTTATGTCAAGTTTCTTTGTCCATGTCATACTGTAAAGAACCCTTCTTGAGAATTATTTGTCAAAGAAGAAAATTATTTTATTATAAACTAAGTCTTTTAGGCCTCCACCAAGTCGGCCTGAAACAAGGTAATTCGACCTCACCAGAAGACTATATATTGGAGCAACTTGACCTCATTTATCACAATCTCTCATCAAGTTCTATTTGCAGAAAAGAGTGCGAAGTTGCAGGAGAAGGAGAGAAGTTGGAAGAAGAAAAATGAGTTTATGATCTACCTTTCTCTCACATGTGCAAAAGTATTGAGCTGAAGCTAGGGCCAAAATTCTGTCTTTATTGCGAGATCAAAGTTCTGAAGCTGTGGGTCAAAAATTTTGCAGCAGTTGCAGTAAACTAGATTGAAGTTTCTGGGATGTTGCTGGGCTGAAGCTGCTGAACGAGAAGATAACATTGAAGGTTGTTGCATCATATCAAAAGGCTGACTTGGTGGAGGAGGAAGGTCTGTTGGTCTAGGGTCTTGGTTGTCTCACTGTCATATGAATCTGCTGAAGGAAGAGTCCTTGACTGGGTTTGCAGAATTTTCGACCCTCAGCTTCAGAACTTCGATCCTGCAATAGAGACAAAATTTCGACCCTATTTTCAGCTCAATATCTTCGCACGTGTGAGAGAAGGGTAGCCCATAAACTCGTTTTTCTTCTTCCAACTTCTCTCCTCCTTCTCTTGTAATATTCCCAATTAGAAATAGCTAATATATTAATTTTGATTACTTTTACTGTAATAAGTTAAATTAGAAATAAAGTGGGTGAAGGGGACACTTACTCACACTTAGGATAAAAGAGTATTTTCTAAAGTCACTTGAGGAGCATGTTTCATTGGCAGCGTGGGGCCTAGAGGCCAAGTGGCAGCGCAGGGAAAAGGGACAACGTGGGCAGTGTGGGACCAAGCCAGCGCAGAGAGAGATGGACAGTGTGGCTCCAAGGGACAACGCAATTAATGGTGGGACCTAGGTGAGAGCAAGGCTCTCCAAGCATAAAAAGGGAGAGGGTCTCTTCATTTGGATTCATTCTAATTATGCATCTTTGAGATTTGTCTTTTGACATTGAGCACGCTTGCTGTTTACAAAAGTTTGCACGTATTGTTTAGTACATCGGGTGTCTCCGTTCGGAGATCCCAACCTCATCCCCGGGAGACTTTGAGTGCTTGCTAGGGTGAGGAGTTTCATCTTGTTTTACTGGAGAGGATAGCAGCATCCACAGCTGGGAGCATTCCTTGGAAGAGACAGTGCAGTCAGTGAGAGGGAGGACGCAGTCTTGGATAGAGGTGGTTTCGGATTGAGGGTTTATCACGGGATTCAGCCCGGAGGAGTCGGAGAGGGATCAACCCTTCCACATTCTATTATTTTGATAGAGACGGAGGCCATCATTTGCATCAGAGCATTCAGGGCCAACATTCCTCTTGGGGAATAGCGAAGTGCCTTAAGGGAGGTATTTTCGGGGGTCAACCATTTCCAGAAAGCTCTCTAGGCTTTTCTGGGTTTTGTGTGGAGAGGCCATTTTCGGAGTGTCATAATTTTCCGAGGAGGGGAACAACCCCAAATCATCCTTTCATTCCAGCAGTAGCAGCAGCAACACCAACAACACTGGAGATTATGCAGTCTTGAGTTAGCGGCCATTTCGGGTCATATCCTGAGAGTATTTCTACGCTTGCCTAGTGCAAGCCAAGGTGCCATCATTCTGATCACCTTTGTACTCATTTCTATCTTTCAGTATTAATAAAATAGCTCAGCGTTCTCCATGTTGTTTGTTTTTCCTATGATTTGTCTCTAGTTGCTGTATGTTTATGTTTATGTGCTTTATATTGCTGTTTATTTCCATTCGGGATATTACATCTCTTACAACTTCGCACTCTTTTCTGCAACCAGTTTACTGCACTTTTGCTCCCATATATAGTTTTTTGGTTAGGTTGAATTACCTTGTTTGAGGCCGACTTGATCTCCTTGAGGCCAACTTGGTAGAGGAGGTCTAAATGATTTTATTATAAAGTCATTTTCTTCTTTGACAAATAATTTCCATGAAGGGTTCTTTATAGTATGACATGGACCAGGACACTTGAAATAAACCCTAGAGGTTTACAATGGAGACCTTGACCTAAAAAACAATTGACCCAAGCATGAAACCCATGCTTTAATAAGTCAATTTATATAATAATAAAATTTTATTTTCTTTCTTTTGATAAATACATTTCATTATGACTCAAATACAATTATGAAGACCGAACCTAGTTACATTCTTCAACACTCCCTGTTAACTAGGGAGGTATTCATAATTTACATATATATACAAGTACATGGAAGATCTCAAAACACATGAACTACGAAGAGTTTAGGCACACTCAGTGCTATGGAATATCAATAATCACAACATCCGTAAGTTATGATATGTCCTTATTCATGGCTAATGATACCTTGAGATCTTTGATGATGCCCTCAACAGTGATAGATCTAGAATCAAAGTCCCATACATTCTTATACTTGCAAGTAATGATCAGATTGAGTTGCTTCATGACTTTTAATGGCATAGTGTTCACAGAAGCCCTTGAATCTAACATGCAATTATGAAGGAGAGGGTCATTAATGGCTAATGTCAACAAGAATGATTCATGACCTGGATTTGTATTAGTGAGGTGTGTGTTTTGCAACATGATAGGTGAGTCATCTTCTTCAAACCCTAAAGGCTGCTTCACTCGCCATTTTTGGGATGGAATCTTCACAATCTCCTTAATAGGAATGTACACAATCATCTTTCCTATAGCAACACCCGCATCAATGTCTAGCTCAACTTCCTTATCTTTGGTTTTTTGCTTGGTTCCCCTTTGGGAGGATCGTTTTTGATGTTATCTTTCTTGAGAGGATCTTTCCTTGGGGGTTCCTTAGGAGGAGATTCCCTTCCCTTTGATACATTAGAACTTGAGGAGGGGTCTTTGTCATTTTCCTAGAATATTTGACCCCTTTGAATCTGACACTATCATCAACATTCAATATAGGCTCAACCTTCTTATCTTTAAGCTTAACCTCACTAAGCAGAGGATGTGTATATGTACCACCTAGCATAATGTTGAAGGCTTGGGTTTCACCAACTACATTCATTTGCTCACCACCCTCTTCATCTTCACTTTCTTCACTAGCGCTATCACTTGGAGTTAAGGTATTGGGGACAAGTGTTGGACCCCACTTACTGTCTTCATTAGGTTACTTGACAAAGGGCTTATTCTTTGGGATGAAATTTGGTTTTTTTGCCTTTTCAAGAGCGGTGAATTTTTTCATATACAACATATCCCTAGTATTAAGGTCCTCAGACAATTTGTCAATTTTCGTAAGGGCCAGGACTAGGGTTTCCTCAACTTGGTCCTTAGGTTTTCTCTTTTTGGTTTCGACCTTAGCCCTAGGAAGATTGAACATTTCAACTTTAGCAATATTTAGGTTTTGTTCAACCTTAATGACCATCTCCTTTGCCTCGACAAGTGTCTTGGATTGCTTATCCCTAAGTTAATAAGTCAAGTGCCTTCTAACAGCCTTAATGAAATTGTCTAATACTTAAGCATTGGTGGGTTTAAGGCATTCAGGGATGTCCTTGAAAATCCTATCAAGGATATGTATAAATTTCTTAATAGTTTCATTGGTTTTCTTTCCTATATGATAGAACTTCTCAAGGATATAGGCTCTGTTGACCACACTTTGTCAACGACCCCATAGCAGTACACCCCCCATTTTTTCAAATGGGATTCTTCATGTTCGACGTGGTTGCGCCATTCAGATTCCATCATCAGTCATCAGTCAACCGTTTTGCAAATGATGTAAACCCATTCTGCATGTTATGATGTAAATGATCTAAGGAAGACCGTCGATGTATGTAACAACCTAGGTAAGCCTAGTATGTTGTTGATGATCTCTATCCTAGGAGGTTTTTTGTCTCACTGATTCGCGAAAGTGATCGGCAGAGTTTTTCCCTCCAGCCTCACCCCAAAGCTAGGGTGGAATTTGTCATCAGCATGCTAAGTGAGTCCTAGTGTTCTATCGAGTCCTTGTAAAAGTAGTTTCAACTACTAGATCATGTTTTGAGTCGCAAAATTGGGTATTTATTTGAGGGTCTATACGAATGGGTTTTCCCCCTTCATATATGTAAATGTATTATCTCATGTAAAAGAGGGTTGGAAAAATAATTATAATCCCCTCTTAGTCAATTAATTAAATTTTCTGGTCAATTAATTAATAAAATCCTAAACCAGAAATTTAATTAATTTAGGGTCCTAAATTAGGATTAAATATTTAAAGGCAAAATTTGTGGGTCCTTGGAAAATGATTTTGAAAGCCCCAGGCCAAGGGAATATTGCGAATTTTAAGAAATATTGGACCCTTGGGCCTTGGTGGTTAAGTCAAGGTCAAAATTTTGGGGTAATTAACTCAAAAATAATATTTTTGAATTAATTAAAATTGAATTAAATGATAAATTCGTTTTTTCCCCAAAATTTTAATTTCAACGCTCCGGATTAAAAGATAATCAAATCTTTTGGACGGTTGAGATTATTTTGACGAGGATCATCCAAACTAGCCGTTAGAGATTTGTCCTATAAATTTAGAGGTCTTTGTCATTCTTGAATGATCCGATCTCAGGATCGTGCACTTGCTCTTAGAAGCTCTTGTAAACTTTCTTGAGGGATAAAGCATAAAGACTTTGGGGTTACAAATCTGGATGTTCCTTCTCAGATCTATGTGGTGAATTGTGTCTAAACTCCGCTACTTTCTTTCTTGTATTTTATGGTTGATGGCCTTCATGGATTAATCTGCATATAGGTATCTTATGCAGTTTTCTGGGTTTATAAAATAACATTCTGATTTTTCTGCAAAGGTCTCATGTTGTTTTCTTAAATCTCTATCAGTCTAAAGTTCAGATCTAAGTGTGCAGGGAATTTTTTTAAGATTGGGCGTCTGGAGAAGTCTTCGGTTGGACCAGCCGACTCTCAATAAGCATAAATCTGATAAGCTCTTTATTTGTTAAATTCCTGGTCTATCTTACGATATTTGTGATTTTGTAGGGTTTCGAAGGCTTGTGCCTCTCACTAAAGTTTTAATCTCTGAAAATTGTGCTAAAACGGATTCAGATCTGACCATGAGGGTTTCAAATTGTAAATTAGTTGTAAATTTGTAAATTTCTCAGGATTGTCAGGGTTTAATCATTAAATTGGCGTGTGTGTCTTCAGATCTGACTGATTGTTGCAGGTTACAGGTTAAATCGGAATTTTTTTTTTTAAGATCTAACGCAGATCTAGCCTCCAAAGGCCAGATCTGGCCTCAGAAACCCCACTGTGGACAAATCTGGGCATTATTGATTCAAAGAATTTTTAAAATCTGAGTTTGAAGGGAAGATTCTTTTAATTTGAGGAGACTGGGTTAGCCTCTGTTTTAGACTCTGTCCAGCGTCCAACATTTCCCTCTGTCTGCTCATTCATTCTCTGCGTTGACTATCGACCCATCTGCAAATTATCAGCATTTCTTCACGTCCTCCCTCATTCACTGTATCAGTCTCAATCGATTTGCATAAACGCTGCCCTCCATCCATTTGCAATCGCATTTCCCTTTGTCTGCCATCAATCAACCTCAAACTTTACATTCGAACCCTCGATTCCCATTTTCGATCTTCGATTTGCCTTAATGTCGAACCTCAGCTCTTCATCGAAGCTCTGCATCGCCATCCATCGACCCTCGCTGCCGTCACATTCCTCGTGCCTCTGTCCGCCGTCCCTGCAAACAGCAAAGCGATAAACGGAAACGCATACACAGCATGATAAAACCCGCGTTCAAATTTTTGTATAGTTTCAGATTTTCATTTAGGAGTTAGCTTTTCGATTTGGGTTCGATTTGTTGGGTTAGATATCGTAGGTTTTATTTCTTTTTATTCAATGTGTGTTGTGGATAGGGTAGCGTAGTTTTAGTTTAGATTTAATTCGAATATTTTTTAGGAGTTTTTAATGTTAGCGTAATTTTTAGACTCTAGGATTTATTTAATTTCGATTTTAATCATTTTAGAATTAATTTAGTGTTAGTCCTTAGATTATAGATTTCCATTTTTTAATTTTCATTTAGTTTAGCCTAGCCTTCAGTTTTAATTTAGTTAGATTTTAGATTTAATTAGAATTTAGATTAGAATTTTTATTTCATTTTAGAACTTTTATTTAGATTTAGACATTTAATTTGTTTTAAATTTAAAAAAATAATAAAAAATATAAAACTATAAAAAATTCCAAAAAATCTTAAAAATTTAGAAAATATAAAAATATAAAAAATTTCAAAATTTCAATAGTCAAATGTGCCAATTTTATTTTTATCTAATGTTTGACTATATAACATCTTGATTTTTCGAATTGGGTAATATTGGAATATTTTTATTTTCAGAAATCTTTCAAGTGTCTGGCTTTCTCATAATATTGTTATTCATGGTTGTGGCATTCTCAAGAAAATATCATTGTGATCAATCGTGGTTTAATAAGCAGCAGTTAAGCCTTACTTACTTGTTTATAATTGCATAACGGGATTCTGTTTGACTCCATAAGGCACTGGTCTTAAACGTAATATCTAAATTTAGATATGTGGAATCTCGTTTATTCTATCAAGTATTTGATGTTTTAGCTGTGTCTCCTGGATTTGTCATTCTCATTTATAATAGGGTCTACCTCCCTTAGCTTGCAAGGAGACAGCTTGAATAGAGAGATTGGGGATAAAGGTGACAGCCCCCAATCTGAGCCGTTGTCGCGGTGCCTGGACAATCTGTGCGACAACAGGCTCCATCAACATCAAATGCCCATCTTTTCTTAAAAACATCTTCAAATTGGTCAAAGTCGCCAATGTTGGCTGAAGGAAGACTAAGGTACCATTCTCTAACATATTCCTAACATCATTACAAGATCTTCATCATCAATCCCATGATGGCCTGTTACCCAAAAGAAGTCTTCTACATGGGTTTCAACACTTTGATCAGCAGTTCCTTTGAACTTGGGTAACCATTCATGATATTTCTCAGGAAAAGGATCCAGATTGTCACTCAATTTCAAAGGTTTGAAAGCAGCAATAATGTATCTTTTGGTCTTTGGGGCATTAGGTTGGTTTTGATTTTGGTTAGTGTTGGTGTTCATGTTGATATTCGTGTTATCAACCTCCTCAAATTCGGGGAGTAGTTTAGCTATAATAGGTGATGGGATTCTCTCCCCTCTCTTTGTGGCGACCCTAGTTCTAGGAGGAATTGTGTCTTCAAGTTCTTCAACTCTAAGCAAACTAGGGGTCGCCAGAAGAGAATCTATATGGTATAAAGCACCTCTTCAATGTTAGATAAACATGACTCGGGATAGAGTCAAATGTTGACTAGGGTAAATAGTAGTGGTTTTGGGGCACATGGTATTGTGCACCCATGGTTTTTGGCCCATGGTATTGCATGTAATAGAGCCTATAAAAGGCTGGGAAGACTTCATTGTAATGTAGGCCTGGAGGTGAGCGGTGAAGGCTCACTTGGCCAGATTGGCCAGGGTTTTGGCCAATGTTTAATGAAATTTCATTGGTTGGGTTTTTCTTGGATAAACATCTGTGTTTATGTTAATGTTTTGTTGCTGGCTCTTTTATGTTTATTCCTCTTAGTAAATATTTTATTTCTGCCGTAAATTTCTAACAACTGGTATCAGAGCTATGGTCCCAGATTTGGGCTTCAGAGGGACGCCTTTGTGGCTGAGAAGAAGCCTTGTGCGATGGAGTAGACGACTTGCTGGAGAGCAAGGACTGGGCGTGAAGAGGAGCAACTTAGGTGATCCAATTATCGGTGGTGATGATCGCAGGTATGACGTATGGACGGTCACTGTGGACAGGGCAAGTACTTTAGCCCTTAATCGAGATTCTTGTGAGGGTTCATTGAGATCCATGTGAGTGGATTAAGCAACGAGAACAAGGAAATTTTGCAAATCGTGGTGAAAATGGTTCAATGAGGAAATATAAGCACAATTTGAAGGTAATGGTGAGGGAAGCCAGGTGGGTGGTGGAATTTGCACCGCTCTATCTAGCGAATCTGGGGGATTCGTTGATTGTCATGTACGAGGCCAAAGAACATGGAAAGGCAGGCGCTGTATCCAAGGGTTACGCCACAGGAGTGCGTTCCAGTTGTGAGCGCACGTTATAATTCAAGGAGCAGTCTGGGTAGCGACTTGCTGGGGTGACAACGGAAAGCGTGTTCGGGGCTATTTTTAGCCCATGACTTATGCATTAGTGGGCGTAAATCCCTGTGGGGCGTGGTGATGTCTCAGGCGGCATTGAATAGGACGAATCTGCGTGAGATTTGAGCAAAGCAGTTAGGACAATCATGTTCAGTTGAACATTGTACCCAATGACTCAACTTCTTGTCTGTGATGATTACAAATCGCAGGGCCTCAATTGAAAGTATGCAGCGGTGATGCTTACAAAGCATAGGGGCAATCTATACATAAGGTGACTGTGAACACCATTGACATGTTGACATCGGTGATGAACTCTGATCGGGCGACGTTGAAGAATACTAGTGGTCTGGATATTGGCCATTGGGAACAACGTAGAGCCCATACAATGATGGTGGCATTGTGGTAGAGCGTGGAGCGTCACAACGTTGCACGGATCCTCAGAGGGATGAATCGATGGTGCTTACCGATTGTGTGAAGCGGCTGAAAATTAAATGAGTGGTTCAATTAAATGGTCTTGAAGCACGGAGAGCCGCGATGATGCGAGGGGATGAGTGTCAAATACGCTCACAAGTGTTTGACAGAATTCATCTAACAGATGTTCGATCGACATCAACGTGACTATGGCGTTGTAGGGATAACAAGGCAGTTCAAATTTTCTCGTGGCTTGCATAAGACGGATGCGAGAATTTTAGATGGAAATCGATTTTCAGTTCAATAGCTGAAGATGACAATGAGAACTAAAAGATAGCTCCAATGGCGTTATCTGCAGCATATGGGTAGCTCGTAGACTACTTGTTTGACTCGACGGCGGTTGTCGGCTGTGTGATAAAATGGATTGTGAAATATGAGAGAATTTGTTATATACGCTCTCATTCAATAAAAAGGGTCGTTAAAGAAAAAGGAACGTGTTGTTCAAGTCATCCAACAATACAGATTCATATGGAGCAGCATCAAAGCAGTTTGTAATCAAGGATTTTTCAAAGAGAGCTTGTTAAAGCGAGAGAGGATATGTGAACGTGGATTAATTAAAAATTGATGAATCATGTATACGAGAAGGAATTCAAGAGAATCATGGATTCCCTGAATATTTAACATTCAATGTGTGTGTCCGGGGGGGGGGGGGGGGGTGGCTCCATGTAATCCGGTAGATAGGTTCTTTTATATGGACATTGATTTCATATATACATAAAGACAACAATAATAAACAAATATATATATATATATATATATATATATATATATATATATATTATTATAATGGGGTTAATCTTTTTACATGTAAATGGGCATACTGCTGTAAGACCTGGTATGGCATGCGTACCCCTGGGTAATCACTAGTAAAGTCTGGGTTAGACCTAGGTGATAGGGGGGATGTCAAGTTAACAATTACCTTGGGTAAAAATTTGAGGGGGGAAGAGCTAGAGTGAGCGGGGTTGTCTCTTTTAGCAGGTTTGGCTGGATTTAGTCAATAATCCCCAAGTCAAGTTTAAGGGGGGAATTGTTAGATAAACATGACTCGGGATAGAGTCAAATGTTGACTAGGGTAAATAGTAGTGGTTTTGGGGCACATGGTATTGTGCACCCATGGTTTTTGGCCCATGGTATTGCATGTAATGGAGCCTATAAAAGGCTGGGAAGACTTCATTGTAATGTAGGCCTAGAGGCCAGATTGGCCAGGGTTTTGGCCAATGTTTAATGAAATTTCATTGGTTGGGTTTTCCCCCAGAGTTTGGGGTTTTCCCGGATAAACATCTGTGTTTATGTTAATGTTTTGTTGCTGGCTCTTTTATGTTTATTCCTCTCGGTAAATATTTTATTTCTGCCGTAAATTTCTAACATTCAAATATTAGACTAAGGAGGTAGACCTGCTACCTCACCAGCAACAGCACCAAAAATGTTGCTGCACAAACTAGCAGGCCTTGTGAAGAGGCAAGAGCTAGAGGGCACATGCATATGATAAAACCTAGGTTGCCACCTGGGTTTTATCATAGCTTGCAGTAGCAAGCCCAGGTTCCATTTCCTATCATTAATGTATTCTTATCTCTCAGATTAATGCCATGGCTCAAATTTCTGGTTTCAATTACTGTGTTTAGCTTTACTGAATTGTGGGTTGTGTTTCAGAATTTTATTGTTGTTTGTTAGTGCACCTATTTGATATTCACTGTATTTACTAGTTAGGAACATTATAAGATTCAGTTGCTGACAGTGAATAGAGCTTATTTTGAACTAGGTTCATGATCAATAATATGTTTACAGTAATTTGTTCAGAATGCAGCTGTATCACTTTCGATGGCAATGTGTGTTTCTGGTTAAAGAGTTTAAAAAGTTTAGTCCTTTGGTACAATTATTAATGTCTTGATACATCCCTTGTATTTAAAATAATTGGTTGATACAGCATGTTTCCTAGATCAACACATGAAACGTTTGCCACCAAGCTGTTTCAAAGCTTCAAAAATCATAGTCGATTCAAGAAGCCGAAGCTCTCACTTACGGACTTCACAATTTCTCATTATGCGGGTGAGGTATGCAAATTTGGCTTCTAAGTTTTCTGTATCATTAACTTCTATGCACTCTGCAAGATTTTCCTTGTTGATTTCTTGTTTTAGGTATTGTGAATTGCTACAATACTGTCTGAGTTGTATACATTTTGCAGGTAACCTACCAAGCAAATCTTTTTCTTGAAAAAAACAGAGACTACAGCATTGTGGAACATCATTCACTATTGTCATCCTCAAACTGCCCTTTCGTTGCTGGTCTTTTTCCTCCTTCACTTGAGGATACTTCAAAGTCTTCTTACAAATTTTCTTCAGTTGCAACACGGTTTAAGGTTTATTATATATTCCACGTCAGCTAACAAGGCCTGCTGATATACTTTCTCTATTTGTTTTGACTGACTTTTAGAGTATTAAAATGAGATTTTACTGCATTGTGGCTTCATTAATTTGAATATATTGTGTAAGATCAAATAGTTAGTGCATTTCATTCGTCATTTCCTCTTCATGCCAAGATATTTGTGAAAATCTTGTAGCTGACAAGTGTATTTGATTGACATGCATAGCAACAACTTCAAGCTCTGATGGAGACTTTGAGCTTAACAGAACCACATTACATTCGATGTGTGAAACCAAATTCAGGCAACAGGCCTGGAAACTTTGAGAACCTAAGTGTGCTTCACCAGCTACGCTGTGGTGTATGTTTTCTACCCAATTCAAGGCTTTTGTTGAGTGTTTTTCGTTATTTTGAAGAGCCTCCTTTCCCATATCCCTGCTTATTAGTTGGGAAGGATTCATTTTGTACAATCTCCATTGTATCTTAGTCAAAGAATGTGATTTGGTATGGTGTTTTATTGGTTTAAGCTTCTAATTATCTGATAGTAACTAAATCCCTTTTCTTCAGGGTGTTCTTGAAGCTGTGCGAATAAGCTGCGCAGGCTATCCAACACGACGCACATATGATGAGTTTTTGGATCGTTTTGGTCTACTAGCACCAAAATTTGTTGGTACCCAGTATGCATTTTATACCTGTCTTGATTTGAGAAAAGACTTTTAGCAATAACAGTTTGAGGTTCAAAGGGGAAAGTGTTTGAATTTGATAATAAAATATGCAGAGTGCTGCATTTTATATGGTCTGGGCAAACTGTACAGAATGTGCATTCTTACATCTTATTGGTAGAACTCAGTGAACAAGATGTCTGGTGAAACTAACTGGAAAATCATCCCACAACTTTAGTTGCATCGACACACATTCTACTTTATTGGACGAATAGAATGTTTCCGTGAAGTTAGGAAGAGCAGATGTGATCCCGTGAATACTGAAAATTACTTTATCTGTCTCTTTAATGTTTTAACATTTTGCAATTGTTTATGGTTTGGCTACAGAAATAATGAAAAAGCAGCTACAGAAGAGTTGCTTCAGAGATTGAATCTCAGCAATTACCAAGTATGCAAGTTATCTTAAATGAACTAAAAGCAGACAATTTGTTAAATATCTTTATGTGGTTAGCTCTTCCCAAATGTATCATTCTAGAAATGGCAATTTCATGGGAATTTGGTCTGTATTGAATCATGTTTTTGTGGAGTCATTACTATACTGAAATTTTGATGCTAAACACTTATCTTTGTTATATTTCAGATTCTATCTATTTGATGTCATAGTATTTGATAGTTGATTACCTTTGGTGTTTTTCTATTAGTCATGGAAATGATTTTTTTCCTTAATGATATATCCTGAAATCTTTGCAGTTGGGGAAAACAAAAGTTTTCCTTAGGGCAGGTCAGATGGCTGAGATGGATGCTCGAAGAGCAGAGGCCCTGAATAATGCAGCTAAAGTTATTCAACGGCAGTTTCGCACTTTCATTGCCCGGAAAGAGTTTAATAGAAAGCGTAGGGCTGCTTTGAAAATCCAATGTTACTGGAGAGGTAATTTGGTTTTCTTTTATAAACATTTTGTTGATCAGTATCACTCTGATGATTTGTTTACAGCCAACTGCTTTGGAAGGTGTGTTCACTATGGGGCACATGACTAACATAGATATACTCAGGATTTAGGATGTGAACTTATTTATGTAGTTACACTAAAAATATATTGATGTCAAAATGAAATTTAAACAGTTTTCAAAATGTACAATCATTCAAAAACTAAAGTTACAGCTTTCAAATTATGTATACATTCTTAAACAGTGCCCTTCATCTTAAATGTGGTTGTTCTGCATGCTTCGTAGTCTTAAAAATGATTTCTTGCATGATGAAGAAGTAATACAACAAAAAGCAAAATCTTGCAAGTGTGTCCATAATAATTAAAATTAACAAGCAGAAAGGGTAGGTGACAGAGTTCAACACAGGTAGGATTGTTACCATTACCATTGTAGGTTGGTATCCTCCACAAACCCATATTGTGATATGAACAAAAGCCTGCAATATAGGAGAACTCACATGCAAGTTGGAGCAGGAAACGTTTTAGGGCTGGTTTCTATAAGTTGCTTATGAAATACTCGAGAAAAATAGACAAGAATAAAGTTATATCTCAATTTTTTGAACTTTTGTCTATATAATATTCAAAGTTTTATACGATCCCTAATAATAATATATTAGTTGATTACTTTTATTGCATTTGCCTGTAAACTATAATCTTAATTCTATAAAGTAATTATGTTTATCTAATATTCATACATTTAAGTTGTCCCCCAAATCTGCATTACTATTCTATCATGTCATGGATGCATGATTTGTACAAACTGGATTTCTTTGTAATGTGTGATGTTTATGTCAAACTGATATTAGGGAAGAAAATTAACCTGGCCTAGCCTGATGGAAAGTGTGACTGTTCAGTACCAAAGAAACTATTCACATCTCTCTCTCTCTCTCTCTTTATATATATTCTTCTCTTGAGAAAACCATAGAAACTGTTAATCTAAATATTCATTGTTTTCCTTGGGAGTTATGTGTCATATGTGTCATATTTCCACTTGCACTTTATTCTGTCAAAGGTTGAGTCTTTTTATTCTGTTTTCTAATTACCTTTAGCAATTTTTAAAATCCTTTCGTAGAGAATTAAAGTTATTGGAATTATTGAAAATATCACGATCGTATACATCCCAGAGTTCATTTCTTTTTCCATTCTCGTATTGGAATATTTGATTAAATTATTTGTTGGGAAAATGGAGTTAGTGTTACATGCTAATTGAAAAGAAACCAAGTTATATGTAATAGACATTTTTGTGGTCCTACTTTTGATTGATTAGTCACGATCAGAGGAGTGGGGCAGGTAGAAAAAATTATTCTGATGCACTGATTACATCTCTATATGTTTGAAATGATTTAGTGAAATTAACTGTTTTGATAGGCTGGCTTGCACGCAAGCTTTATAAAGTTATGCGGAGGGAAGCTGCATCGGTTATTATTCAGAAGTACATCCGCAGGTGGTTAAGCCAGAAGGTCTACATTCATCTTCGTTTTGCAGTGAATACTATACAAGCTGGAATCCGTGCATATTTTGTTCGTCGAGAGTATCAACTTAAAAGGCAAACACTAGCTGCACTTAAAATTCAGGTAGATATCATAATCTGGACAAGCACAAAGCTGAACTTACATCTCTTGTAGTCAATTTATTGTTATTAGATGATACTCTTGGAACATTTTGTCCCATCCATGAAGAGCTTACTAAAGAGTCTGATTTTTTCTGCTGATTTAGACATGTACAAATATATTCATTCAACAAATATCTGTTCTGTTTGCACATATGTTTCCCATTTCAAACTCTTATTGTAATGAAATATTACCTTTGCATAAGTATACCTCTTTAAAGTTACATATGTTACAGGATCTGTTCCACTTTCTGGATTGTTTGGATTCCCGGGGTCCATTGTGGGTCTATGATGGTTCCTTATCTGGAAAGAATAAGTCAGCAATCTGCAAGGGAACCATTCTGGATTTTATTGTGGGTGATGCACATGCTGGTGGCCTTTAGTGTTAAATAAAGGACCACACATAGGAATTTAAAAAGCTTAAAAAATAAATATATGCATCACGTTTTATCTATGCCAATTAGACATCAAGAAAATTGTTTATCATGTACATGCATGTCAATTAATAGGGCCATGTTTGAAGAAATCTATGACACTATACTTGCTTCTTATTTTCCAGAACAAATTTGACTTGGCGAGAGTAAGATGCTATGTTACCGGATCCGTCAAGCCTGATGGCTGGATCGGTGGATCCCCGGATCGGAGACGGATTCAGATCCGGATCCGCAGAGATCCGTCATCTTCTCTCGGTGGGTAAAAAAACGTCATCAGACATCAGCACAAAATTCCAAAACGGATTAATGCAGCCGTCTGAATATAAACTAGGGAGTTACTCCGCTACATAAAATTTATTATTAAACATTTTATAAACTTTAATATAAGACCTTAAAACAGATTAATGCAGACGTCTGAAAATAAACTAGGGAGTTACTCAGCTACATAAAAAAATTATGTAAAACATTTTATAAAATTTAATATAAAACATTATAAACTTTAATGCAAGTCAATAAAATCGAATGATAAGAAATGGATAACTAAGGAGTTACCGGGCTGCATAAAATTTATTAATTTTATGTTAAACATTTTATAAACTTTAATATAACACATTATAAACTTTAATGAAAATAATAAAGCGAATGATAAGAAATGAATTAAGTGGGCAAGCCACAATTTATTATTTCTATATTGACCATATAAAAAACTTTAATATAAAGACATATTTGTAATCTACTCATATTTATTTAGAACATATTTTCAAGTTTAAAAAGTAAGTTTATATTTTAAAGTTTAAAAAGTAAGTTTATATTTGAATCAATTTTAAAGTTTCTTTTCAAGTTTAAGAATTAATTTTTCTAAAATAAGTTTAATAATTTAATAATTATAATTTATAACTAATATTTAATGTTTAAATATTTATAAATGATGCATTAATTATATTATAATTAACTTAATAATTATTTTTGAAGTATTATATAGAAGTTATATATATGAAAATTCACAGATGTTTTATAATTTTTATATAAATTTAATTAATTTTTAATTATTTAGGAATGATTTATATAATAATTATTTATTGCATTTAAAAATTATATATTTAAAACTTAGCATATGTTTTTATTTTATATTTTTATAAATTTAAATTTTAAAAATTATAAAATATTTTATATTTGTTTGTACTTGCCGTTTCCCTGGTGTTTCCGGATCCTGTCTTTTCAAAAAACTGGCGTATCCGAATCTGAATCCGGATCCGTATCCGTATCCAGATCCGAATCCTGGTAACTTAGGTAAGATGTTACACAATATTTGAACTTTGTCATCTTCACCATTATTTAAGCAACAATATGTCAACTGCCTCTGAATTTCGGTCAACTGTGCATCTGAAATTCGGTCAATTGCCTCAGTCGAACTTTGGTCAAATAGATCAGAAGAAAGGCCTGGTCAAACTTCAGACTTCTCTTTCTCCTTTGTGTGTGTGAACAGAAGATTAGGTGTTTAGTGATCCAAATTTGGTTCCAAAGAAAGAAGTCGAATGGTGTATATATAGTGGTCAAAGTGTGAAAATTCCTAATCCCGGGATCCCTATTGCAGCAAACTGATATTACTTCTCCTACTTGATAAATTATACAAGTTACTTATTGTGTTCTACAAGTAAATACTGAAGCAAATACACTGCAACTTTCACTAAATAAACAACGGAAATTAAATGTGGAAACAAGAATTGATCAAGAAAAATAGACATACATTACACTGTTATTTTTGGACTAAGTCCCGGAACAAACCCAATGCGGGAAAACCGGTGCAGCAGATGAGGGTTTGATATTATTAAGCAGGAGTTTTTGAATACAACTGGATGCCCAAATTTGGCTATCCACAGAGAATCTGACCGACAGAGAATTAGTGAGGATTACCTTACACTAACACAGGAAATCCAAAATTGACCCAACATTGAATTGATGAGCTCCATACTGCCTCTGCGCAGATCTGCGTCACTCTGGCTGGGGACTGCGTCACCTCCTTCGGCTGGATCTTCTGCTGGCCGGATGCTGATCTTCTGCCCCTCTGGTCTCACACCCCGACAGTTTAGCACTGTATTTGACTGTTCCACAACAAAATCTTGGATCTCCTCAAGGCTACAACGTTGCCTCTGCCGGGCACTGTGCTGCCCAACATAGCTCCTACGCTGCCTCTTCCGCGTCCTCTTCTTAGCCTTCTCTGCTAAGTATTCCCGGCTCGGGAAAAGATCTCCAACCGGAACTATCACTACCCCTCACTGCAATAGAATCAACTCGATCAAATCCTCCGGCTGCTCAATGCTGCTCACTTGAGAAATTCAATCTCTAGACTCACTCGGTGTGTTTTCCAAATGCCCGTTGAAGTCCTTATAATCTTCTCGTTGGATAACCAACGACCCAAATTAAAAAATAATCAACGGCTTAGATCATATTGACTCGATCTTCGTCTTTTTCTAGAAGTTTCACACCTTGTTCTATTAATATACTTCATTATTTTAAATCCCTAAGTTTAGGCTTAGGCTCCCATTAAAAATAATTAAATATTTTAATAAAACCCCATCCGGGTGGAATTTCCCAAAACGCTTTTTGGGTATTTTGGAATACATGGAATACATGTGTCTAAGCCTCCCTGCAAAATTTGAGACTTAGAGCACATCCGATGCTACCAGAATTCAATACTCCCTCTTAGCGAGGATTGTGCTCTAGTAATGCATTCTGCTGAAGCACTACACTGACTCTGTAACATCTCCCTCTGCGCTGTTGATGTCTGACATTGCTGCCCATCAACTACTGTGCTGCTGCTGACCTTGCATACTACTGCCAACTGCATTTGCACTGCAATTCTGCTGCTGCTGTAGCAAAAAAGCATCCAAAATTACTAAACTAAGTGTTCAACATGATGCATCTGATACTGAAAATCTGACTGCTACTAGACTCCGCGTTGACCCTCTAAAGTTGTTGCGTTGCTGCTGACTCTACGTTGTGCCTTGCTGAACTACTACCAACCCCGATGTGCTCAGACTCTGGTGCTCTCTAGCCACTGCGTTGTCACTCCGACACTCCTCTGCACCAAATGACATTGGTCCATCCTACTACTTCTGATTTGGGCCCCCGTAACAAGCTATTGATCCATGAGGTGGACTCCTCAAGGATGCTACCCAACTGCAGTTTTTTTGAACTACAATTCTAGATCACCCCAATTCTTCTCTGGAGAAATGCGGGCAATCATGGCGAACTCCTCCTTGATCCTTGCAGTTGTAGCATGCGGATCATGTTTCTCGTCCTTGTCCTTCTTCTTGAGAGGACACTATGTGGCGTAGTAACCCATCTCACCACGCTAGAAACACTTGATCTTTGAGACGTCCTTTTTCCGCCTCCACTGCTCTTGCCGCCCCTTGGATGCAAGGGCTGCATTCTCTTCCTCTTCCTTGGTCTTTGACCCACTGCTACTCCTGCCATCAAGTTTGCACTTGATCACATCTCGCCTCATCTCTTCCTCCTGAAGAGCGGCCCACATCTGTTCCCAATCATGTAACCTTTCTCTGCCCAGGATGCTCTGGACAAATTGATCCGACAACTACTAATTTATCTCTGGTTTCTTGAAGCTTTGCAAGGAATGGATCAATGCGTTCTCCCTTCTGCGTCCTCATTGATCGCATCTTCTCCTGCAAGTACATCTTCTGCTGCTGGAAAGATCCTTGATATAACTTAGCTAAGGCATCCCACATCTCCTTGGTCGTTCCTTTGCCAACAATGTGACATACAACATGATCCCTCACTCCGTCGCCATATTCTTCTTGTAGGCTTTCAATGGATCTGCATCTACGGGGACAACTACCACATTCTTGATAAAGGCCTTGAGATCATGCTCATCTAACAGACACGTGATTCTTGCTTGCCAGATCACATAGTTGGATGCACCATCTTGATCTTGCAACCTGGTTGCTGCCATCTCTGTTGACTGAAAAATGTCGAATTTCTCCCTCTCTCTCCTCTACGCAATTGCTAGGCTGGCCTACGCACTCCTTGCTTGAGTTAGTAGATTTTCTCCTTGCTACTGCTGCTCAGCAAATGAGAATTAGAATTCCTTGGCTCGGAATTCAGTGAGGAAGAAAATTCCCTCAAAAAAAGTGCCTTGTTCTGGCGCTTTTCTGCCCACAAAAAATGCTGCAGAAAAACTTGCGTCCCACAGAAAACTGCTCTGCGTTGAGGCTTCTGCTGCACTGCTCCCTCTGCCGTTGACAAATCACGAACTGGAAATTCTTACCTTTCTGTCGACTCACTCAGAGGGAGACTTTCTTGCAAATCTTGCCCTCCTGGCTTGGACTGTGCAATCCCTTGGGGATTCGATCTGCTGCCTACGTAGTTATTCGATCTCCCTCTTTCTCTTCAATGCTGAGATCTTCCGATCTGCTCTCTTGCTTCACTTGCACTACTCTGATACCATGTGAAAATTCCTAATACCGGAATCTCTATTGCAACAAATTGATATTACTTCTCCTACTTGATAAATTATACAAGTTATTTAATGTGTTCTACAAATAAATACTGAAGAAAATACTTTGCAACCTTCACTAAATAAATTGCAAAAATTAATGTAGAAACAAGATCTGATCAAGAAAAATAGACACACATTACACTGTTATTTTTGGACTAAGTAATCGGAAAAACCCAATGTGGGAAAATCGGTGCAACAGATGAGGGTTTGATATTATTAAGTAGAAGTTTTCTGAATACAACTGGATGCCCAAATCTAGCTATCCACAAGGAATCTGACTGACAGAGAATTAGCGAGGATTATCTCACACTAACACTGGAAATCCGGAAATGACTCAACACTGAACTGATGAGCCTTACACAACTTTTGCGTTGCCTCTCTGCAGTCTTTGCGCAGATCTGCGTCACTTTAGTTGGGGACTGCGTCACCTCCTTCTCCTGGACCTTCTGCTGGATGGATGCTGATCTTTTGCCCCTCCTATCTCACACCCTGACACTTCGACACTGGATTTGACTGATCCACAACAAAATATCGAATCTCCTCAAATGCTTCCTCTGCATGGCACTGCGCTGCCTAGCGTAGCCCCTACGCTGCCTCTTCTGTGTCCTTTTCTCTACCTTCTCTGCTAAGTATTCCCGACTCAGGAAAAGATCTTCGAACCGAAACTATCACTGCCCCTCACTTCAATGGAATCAATTCGATCAAATCCTCTGTCTGCTCTGCGCTGCTCACTTGAGAAATTCGATCTCTAGACTCACACGGTGTGTTTTCCAAATGCCAATCGAAGTCGTTCTTATAATCTTCTCGTTGAATAACCAACAACCCATATTAAAACATAATCAATGGCTTAGATCATATTGACTCGATCTTCATCTTTTTCTAGAAGTTTCATACCTAGTTCTATTAATATACTTTAATTATTTTAATTCCCTAAGTTTAGGCTTAGGCTCCCATTAAAAATAATTAATTATTTTAATAAAACCCCATCGGGGTGGAATTTCCCAAAACGCTTTCTGGGTATTTTGGAATACGTGTCTAAGCCTCCCTGCAAAACTTAAGACTTAGAGCACATCTAATGCTACCAGAATTCAACACAAAGTAGGTAGGTTTTGACCAAGGGTCAAACCCATTTGTATGGTCTAGCCTACCTGTCTTTTTGGAGCCTACATGAATTCAAAAATAATAAATTTTTCTTTAATTTGGTAGACTTGAATACTGGCCGCAGCCACTAAAAAAAATCAACACTCACTCTTGGCTGACTTTCTTAGATCTCCTCTTTGCTGAACAATTTTTCCATCGAAAGAAAAGATTGAATGAGCTAGCTATGTTATTGTATCTGTCAACTCCATGTTCTAATCTAGAACCATGTGGAAATCATCCTACATCTGTAAAGCATGTGGAAAGAATCCTACATATGGAAAGCATACTACATCAACATCACGCAAAGGATCTAGTCACCTACTAGTCAAATCCCCTTTGCAAATGGATCTAGTCACGCACTAGCCAAACCTTTGGAGATATGGTTAGAACTCTTTGACCAGGGTCAACAAGACTAGTCCTAGGTCACTTGCTCAACAAGTCGTCACTTGGAGCAAGGTCAATACCTTTGACCAACAAAATGGTGAAACACTGGGCTAATTACTAGTGTTCCACCAAGACTCTGGGACAGGGGGATGCTGGTGCGGGGAGATGCATAGGTTGGATGTGTGGTAGTACCCTCAAATTTAGGGAAATTTTGGGGGGACTGGGAGACGTTGGTGTTTATATATATATATATATATATAATTCAAATTCATATTCAATATTGAAAGCATAGATATATTGATCCATACATAATTGAATTCAATAATGAAATACACTAAACCATTTTCGTTGTTCATACTGGTACATAGATCATTCGTACTCATCATTCATCCATACACCACGAGATTCAATAATGAAATACATTGATCCATATTCATCATTCATCGTTCTAGAATTTGATTTAAAAATTAAATTTATCATTCATCATTCTAGAATGTAAATTGATTTAAAATGTAAATTCATCATTCATCATTTTAGAATCTAATTAGTACTAATCAAAATAGACTGCAATAGATACCAATGTTATCACAATTGAACCAATGATCGAACCAGAAAACCCTCTGAACCGAGAACCGATCAGAACTTGGCCAGAATCGGTAAAAATCTTGGAACAAAAAACCAATTGACCAAAAGCACCTAAATTATTGAAATGTTAAAGAAAAACATATATATTCATTTGGATCAAAATGGATTCAAACCATTTATATACAAAAAAGCAAAAGTTTTCCCATATATAGCATGTAAGAGTGCACATAACCAAAATAGCACCGAGTGCAATGCATCTCTGAACTGCAAATACATCAACAAACATGCTCTAGATGGCCTCTAGCATCCAAAAAAAAATCATGCTACAACAAATACCTACATATCATCAAAATCATTACCTATATTGGGATCTTCGACATCAATATTGCCTCCAAGCGTTAAAAAAATATAGAAAAAATGTAGCATGTAAAGTCTGTTGAGAAATCTAGGGCAATGAGATTAAGTTTTCTTTTAGATTGATTTCTCTTATATTGACAAGATCTTGTGATGTTATATTATTTCCTTTTGTTATTATCATGTTTTCTTCATCATCAAGATAAATGTCAAACAACGAAAGAACACAAGATGAAGGCACTCAGCCAAGGAAAAACCCCAAAGGAGGGGAAAACCCAATCAAACTCTTTCTTAGTAGATTCATATCAAAGTGAGACAACCAAGACCAGTGACTTTACCCCTCCATCCATCAAACTAACCAAATAGGGTTACAATTCTTTTGCTTCCAACCGTTGTCCTGCAATAATAGCCTTTAGTCCTGTAACTTCGCTGCTTTGTAATCCATCCGAACTTCTTGACTGCTCTGTAATTAGGATGAGTTCACTTGGGTATTTATAGTTCTTTCTGCATGTATATTGAGCTAACATGAATAATAGTAGTGGCCGACTTATGTTGGAACCAATTTGAGGTTGATTTGATGGATGGAGGGTTTGACTCGATAAAATAATTTCTTTCTTTGACATAATGAGGCCTATAAAGTGTCTCTTATAAAACTTGTCTTTGACTCAATAAAAGACTCCTAGAGAAGTCAATGGGTTCTTTGACCTATTGACCATTGACCCAAGCATGAAATCCATGTTTTAATAAGTCAGTAAAATTTCCTTTTTTATAAATATTTTTTTCTTTTATTCTTTGTGATAGATACATGACTCAAATTCAGTTATGAAGACTGACACTAGTCACATTCTTCAACACTTCCTCTTACCTAGGGAGGTATTCATAATTACATACACATAGAGGTACACGGAAGATCTCATAATGATATGAACTATGAAGAGTTCTAGCACCACACAGTGCTACAGATTAGATACCCGACCAAGGTATTCTAATCAGGTGGAACTAAGGTGGACTAAAGCTTTAGCCACTCTAGGTACCATCAGAATTTTAAGCTCTACCACCTACCCAGGGATCTAGGTGCGTATCCAAGGTCAGAGCTCCATGATCAACACCACCCTCCTACTTTGGGAAATAGACATCAACACATAGGCCAACCACATGTCCTCCCAAGCATCTTGCCATAAGATGCTTCATCTCTCCTTATCAACTAAATCAGATATATATATCCACCACTCCAAGCATGCTTCAAACGTTCAATCTTTTTATGGAGAGATCCTGCACAATCACAACCCCAATTAGTAATAAACCTTTAAAGACATATTCAAGTAAACACAAATCTTCGAGGTTCTCAATCATTCGAATGCTGCTGATATCATCAAGTTATCCAAATACATCTTGTCAGAAGCTTTCTTCTTTCACTTCTTCAACATCACCAAATACAACTTCAATATTTCTTAAGTATTTTCTAAGTTGCACGAAATGGGGAAACGAAAATGAGTTTCAGAAACGGGAAGCTATACGAAAGGCGACCTCCCTAAATTTTGGAAAAGGGCAAACACGATATATATATATATATATATATATATATATATATATATATATATTATAATTTAAATTTATATTAGAATTAATGACATTTAAGAAATGTTATGTGAAATCATAAAACATACATGATAAATTCAAAGCATAAACTATTACAACTTACAACACATTTACTCATTAATGATAACAGACACGTAATGAAAATAGCAATATCGGAATATCCAAACCTAGCCTTTATTATATATCAAAATCTCAAAATCATCCTTTATTATATATATATGAGGCTGCGAGTACAATACTCATTATCAGAATCCTCATCAAATATAGCTGCAAAAGCATGCTCAACAGTGGATGGTGTAGCTGAAGAAGATGTTTGGCCAATTCCACTTCTATGATCCTGGTTGTCAATATTCAAGGCAGCAAAAGAGAGATCCAAATCAGGATTTTCTGGATCTACATCCCATTCTTTAGAAGGACCATTGCAATATTTTGGACCCCTACGAGATGCAAGGCAAAGGTTGGAGTGCACATAAACAAGATCCTCTGCCATCTGTGAGCCCAACCTGTTGCGCTTCATAGAATGAATAAAACCATAGGTGCTCCAATTCCTTTTCGCTGATGAAGAGCTTGTCACTTGTGAAAGGAGGTGAATGGCAAGGTTTTGCAAATGTACACCATTTGCTCCATGAAAAATCCACCACCTAACTGGATTCATGGTGCTTCTCTCCTCCAAAGATGATATATCTGAATAATCATCTATTCCTGCAGTAAAACTGGCAAATTCTTCCTTCACCTCCTTGTGTAGATGAGCTGTAAAAATTCTCATAAGGGTTTTTTTCACCCCATTAGCCACCTCTCTATCCTTATGGGGTGCCTTCCTCTTCCCATAACTTTGAACCATAAGTTCCTCATCATAAAATTTTGGGTTCAAGGGTCTGATGTTTTTGTGCAACCTGCAATCCCCTGTCCTCCTCCATGCAAAAGATGTGCCTTCACTCTTGGGTAAGAGCCCTTGTAAGAATTACTGCAAAGATTACATCGCCATTCCGATGAGCCACCATCTCCACATATTTGCAGCTTCTCAACATGCCTCCAAAGAGGATAATTTTCAACCCTTGGGTTGGCCTTGGGGTTTGAACTTGAACCTTGGATGGAAGTCATCGCTGCAAAAAAAATTAAAAAAACAAATCTATAAATAAAAACGTTTTTATAATTTTTGTAGCATAAACCCTCGAAAAATAGAAGAAACAATGGGAAAAAACCAAGAAATTGAATGTTTATTACCAAAATTAATTTTGTGCAGCTGAAGCAACCCCAAAATGCTAGAAAAAACAAGAGAAATATGGGTGTAGCTGAGCTAAAAACCAAGAATTCCGTAGTTGGAAACTTTGCACTCCAAATCTGCTTTTGAAATCTCTCTCTTGCTGCTGAAATTTCCTTTGCTCACTGGTGAAAACACCAGAGCTGAGGCACTACTCTCTTCCTCCTTTCTCCTTGCTAAAATCGTTCTTCTCCAAGTGAAATGACTTGCTCAATTCGTGCGATGAGAGAATGAGGCGAATTGTCTTTTTATAAGTTTAGAAAGCCATCTAAAAGCATCCAAAAGACAAAGTAAACAATTAAAATAATATTAAAAGGCACGCAAACCCAAAAAAATTAAAAAAACCCAACTTAAATTGCTTTAGGTGGAAGGAAACGCGACCGTACGGCCTGGAAACGCGCTTCCGACCGTACTGGCAACGTTTCCCATATGGGAAACATATTAGTATGGCCAGAAATGCGTTTCTAGGCCATACGATATGCGGAAACGCGTTTCAATTTCGTTTTTTGAGTGAAACGGGGGTGGGACTAATGCAGGAGCATCTGCTCAAAGTAAAAAGTCCAAGTAGAAATCAGACCTGAGGGTCTTGACATTTGTTCAAGGAGGAACTATTGTAAAAAGGACATTGTAAATCCTGTGTAAAAGTATTTAGTTAGTGAATAAGCATAGAGTTAGTGGATTCTAACTAGATGAGTATTAGTCATAATGAACTATGTAACAAATCCCTGAGATGGAGGGATGGCTCAAGAAATTAGTGAATGAGTCATAGATAGAGTTAAGTATGGTTTTTTAGAAATTGTAGTTAGTTGCTGATATGTAGGAGTTAGTTGTATGAGCTGGATAAGCTCTGAATTGTGTTATAAATTAAATTGTAAGCTTAGAAGCAGGGAGGCCAAATTAAAGAAAGAAGATCAGGCCTAGAGCGAGAGGCGAGAGAAGAGGCCAAATTAAATAAAGAAGATCAGGCCAAGAGATAGAGAGGAGAGAGCCAAGAGGCTGAGAGGGCTTTGTAGGAAGAGAAGGCCATGCAAAGAGAGCAGGAGGCCAAAGAACGAATGTAAACAAGTTTTTTTATTGTATCTGTACATTTATTAATGAGAAATTGAATTCGTGCGATTTGATTGTGTCTTGTTACGCACTGAGTGATCTGTAATGAGTTAATCTGGTTTTTGTGTAATAAACCCCTGTTATATGAATTTTGATAAATACTAGGTGAATGAATAAGTCTTACTGTGTGAACAAGACTTAATGGCTGGGTAGAATCATGTGTGATTCTAGTTTGGAACGATTATAAATTAAATGCAGGTCGAGAAAGAAACAAATTCAAATTTTGGATTCGGAGAAGTAAAACAGAAGGGTGTTCTGTATTCGGGATTGAGACAACATGCAAGGTTTGCAGCGAGCTTGAAAATTCTAAGTCGAAATGACTAAACAAACAGAAGAACAAGCTCAGGAGAGATTAGTGCTTTTAAATACTGAACAAGCTCAAGAAGGATAGCGTAAAGGAAACAGAGTTGCAGAGCGGTTGCGGCCAAAGAAATAGAAGAGAAGACTAAGGCAACAAAGCCTTTAAAATATTTCCAAAGGAACGGAATAGATGGCGAAGATTAAAATTGTGAAGATCAGTTTTGAAGATGAAAGGCTAAGATTACATCGCAAGATAATTTGGGGAAGTTGCGAAGAGGAGCCACGTGTCGGCAGAGTAGCCAAGCGCACATCGCAATCGACGATTCTTTAGTTACATGTTAAGACTTGGCAGGAAAGCTATTTGTGTTGCGATGCGAAGTCGATCAGCAAGGGCACAACGGGATTGTTAGATCTGGGTGAGATTAAAGGTGGAGATTAAATTGCACCTAGAGCGATTTCTCAAATTGGAGATTTTAGTGTTTAGCGTTAAGACATCGCGTGGTAAGTTATTGTTGATGCAATGCGATGCAATCTCATATTGCACAGGATAAGGAGTGCGTTTATTCGTAAACGTTAAAAGTTGTGAGTCGCGAAGTGGAGTTCGCTGCGAATTGCGACATCGCAATATCGCGAAAATTGTTAAGTGGTGATTTTGCGGGGAGGTAAGTTTTGAAAGGTGCGAAGCGCTAACTGCCGTGATTGGTCACTGTTTGTGTGGGCCAATAAAGCACAAGCCTGCACGCATATACTCTTTTAACGAGTGTTAAATCTTGGGAATGGGCAAACATAGTAAGATTCTACGTATGTGGGTAAAAGCGGCCTTTTGGCTACATCAGGGACCCACATTTCCTGCAACATAGAATCTTTTTCACGAACAACCATCTGTAGTTCTTTTATTCATTCTTTCTTCGAGGTATTTGTTATGACTGTCATAATATGCCCTCCCTCTCTACTGGGAAGATATACCTTTTCTTCTATCCAAGCTCCCTCTCAATTTAGGGAGATCAACAACTTCCTTCTTTTATAACATCAAAGAAACTTCAACCTTTCATGGCATCAAGGTCATCTTAATCATCACCATTCTTATAGCTTCCTTCATCATTAACATCTTCAATTGAAGATTTTGTACCTGCAAAACCTTAATAGCAAATAGCAAGTACATGGAAATACAAATATACGGAAGCATGTAGTTAATCAAAATCATGCCATTTCAATGGAAGCATTCAAACTTTAGACATAAAATGCCTTAACCTAGTTAGGTTTATAATCAACAAAGGCTACATCTTTTTATATACTAGAATTCAACTTCTTGCTAGGGTTTTGTCATAAACCCTAGACTCCATCTTCTAGACACAAAACCGTAGATCCAATCATAGTACTATACATTTAAGGTTTCACCAATATGCTTTTAAAATTACGTGACAGACTCTACTAGGGTTTGTTGCAAGCCCTAGATTTTATCATCAAAACTAAATCATATCAATGAACGAAAACATGTTCTAGAGTGTCAATAGCATACTTGCATATACATATCTAGGGTTTCATTATGCATTAACATCTCATATCAATATTTATTAGGTGAACCCTAGATACAAACATGAATATATCAAAGTTAAATATGCAATAATATAGGCTAGGGTTTCAATCATACAGAGAAATATAAGTGTAGGGTTACATTCTTAGGATCTTACTATAGTTATTTACAAGGGTTTTGCTTATAAACCCTAATTTACCAGATCCTAAAAATCTAGGGTTTCATTACATAACCTAGACATTAACAGCAAACCCTAAAGGACTATGGTTTTTATCAAGACATTATCAAAACCCTAAACTGCAAGAGAATCAGATGTTCTAGACTTTATCACTAGCCCAAAGAGGACTAGTGTTTCAACGTTATTGAACTGGCCTACACAAAGAAATCCAAACAAATGAACTGGTAATTGATTGAAGGAAAATAAGAACTATTTTTGGTTGATCCAGGATTGGGTGATCCCGAGGAATGCTCCTGCATCAACAAGTCTTTTAAACAAATGACATGGTATAACGTAGTCCAGATTTGCAATTATATATGATACGAAACATATTAATCCATAATGTGATATAGAAGTATATACCAAATGCTGACTTTTGTGTTAGATTGGTGCTGATTATAGACCTGTAGTAGCTCTTCATATTAAATGTTTTGCTCGGTAAATAATTGTTGGAAAATATTTACTAAAGTGCAGGTTACTTTGTGTTGTGAACTTGTTTATATTGTGTCTTCTGTTGACTGCTCATATTCTAAATGTTATGCTTTCTTTGTTAGAAAAATTGGCGGATGTGGAAAGCTCGTTCATATTTCCTTCATTTGCGGGTGGCTACTATTTCTTTCCAGTGTGCATGGAGGTGCAGGCTTGCAAGAAAGGAACTCCATAGATTGAAGTTGGTATGTTTTATGTACACCATCCTTTCCACTATTATTGTTTGCTTGATAATCTGTGAACATATAATGTGTTATGTTGGGACATCATAAGCTGGTAATATGGTCTTATTAGTTTCATGTTTAAAGTTTTCTTTTCATACTTTGGATTGTAAGTGTCAAAATGATGTATGAGTTTTAGTAAAATAGGTTGGAATTATCATAGTTTAGTGCTTTTACTCGTACGAATAACTAATTATGAACAGAGGGAGAGACTGGTTATCTCCCATCTATATATATTGTTTTTTTCATCAATGGATGTATACTTTGGATTTGGCTTTTTATTCATGTCAAAAGTATATTGTAATGACACGGACATTATATCTTGCCTCTGTGACAATAGTGAGTATGCTAGACCATACAGTAAGAAGTGAACTTTTATTTGCAAACAGAGAGCTGTTCTTTACAGTGATACATATGGCTAAATCACAGTTGAAATTGTAGATACATATTGTTTGTATTCTAAGTTTTTGAGCCAGTTTAGAAAGAATTAATTCTTCATGGCGGCTTGATTAAGTATAGTGAAATAGATGGAATCACATTTTCTGCATTGTGTACCGCTCTGATTATTTCTCGCTTTGAAGAGGAAATGTTTGGTCGATGGTTACCTATTTTGTTCCTGATGGTGTTCAACTTTAGTTTTAAATTAGATATTATTGTCCACTAGTGGCCAAAGGTTAGCCAATGGAACTGCAAATGGTACAGTGATTGGAGAGCATTGCAAGTGCTAAAAGTATCTCCACATGAATTGTAAAAGTACAAAGTAATAGAGTAGACTTGGAGTGCCAAAAGCATCGTTATGAAAAGAAATAGGAAGTGATGCAAGCTCACAACTAAAATGTGCTAAGGAAGGCACGTGGAAGCAAGAGAAGACAACCCCACACGCATAACAGAAATTTGTGTTTTCTGTCTGTACAGTCTATTATGATGGATATCTATACCTCAAACACAACCAAAATTCTTATGTGGATACATTAAGTGATGCAAAATTTTTATCACTTGAATTTGAAAAATAAATCTTATCCAATTAAGGAAAAAAAGATGAAGATAGAACTAAACAAAAAAAGCTAAAAGTAATTTATAAACACTTTTTGAATTTTAGATCAAGTGTTGAAAATGCTGTAAGCTACACTTCGGCCATGACAAACCATAAGCAATCATTATTATTAGGTTTGGCCAAAGCTGACCTAGCCAATAAAGGTTGATTGTGCAGTTCCAGAACCCCTTTTGGGGAAAACACCCGACCACTTGATGAGGGTATAAGTAAACCGTCCCTTATTTTTATTTTAAATCAATTGATCTTCATTATTTCACTCTTTATATAGGTGATTAGCCTATTGGCACCATTACCTATTGAGATTTGTTTTGTTCTTGGTTGTTATCATTTCTCTCTATTGCATATGGCAATTCTCTATTTGGTGCACCTATGATTCAGCTCTAACACACTTCGTGTGTGCCTTATGTGATGTTGCTCTAGGGCTGTTTGCTCCTTTGTTTATTGTAGGTGTTAGGGTTTGTTGGTTGGTTTCATGCAATCCTCCTCGCATATGCGAATCTCAACATCATATAAGAGTGGGTGTGAACCTCCTTTATTCATTTTGTTGCTGAGTACTGTTACCCCTCATTTTAGCAGGGGTACCTATATAAAACTTTCACTTTCACAAGCATTTTGTGAAGAGAACAACCTAGTTGCATTTTTTTATATTGGTTGTATGTTGAATAAAACTTTGACAAGAGGTTTGCAGTAACATATCAGTGAAGGAAGGCTACAGGAGGGTGGTTGTAGCAACAACAGGGATCTCAAGTGAGGCTACTTTTTGCAGAAATTGTGATATTGCAGGTATATGTTGTTCCCTTATATAGAATTTCTTTAAAAAAGGATTACTAGCCAATGTAAGGAAAATATTGGATAGAATGTTGGAACATGGACATTTGATTTCACAAATGATCTATAGGACAGATAGATTTTCCAATACAAATGTTTCATGATTCATCTGGTTCTCACGAACACAGTGGTGAGAGCTTCTTCTAATCCAAATAATCATAGTTTAGGGCTTGCCAAAATTGATCCTGATACTTTTACGACAGGCTGCCTTATGCACTGCCACTTTACTTTATCATGAAGGGATTGGATAATTATTATAATTGGTAATTCGAGGCATAAATCTGAGTGTGTCCGCACACCTTGTGTACCTTGAAAGCTCACCAGGTCACTGACATATGCTTCATTGTATGCAGTCGATAAATGAGAACAGATCTGAAGCTCAGGGTTTTAGGTGCATACTGGCCCATGGTATGGGATTTGGAAGATACTGCAGGATGTTATTTTTCCACACATTGATATGCAGTCTATAAAATTGAGAAAAACTAGATGTCATCAACTTAGCTACCCACTGTCTCGAAGTCTCATTCTTTTCCTATCATGGGCAAGTTGTATGATGTTCGAATGATGATCCTGCTGCTATAAATTTTTCTGCTACTTCAAAGCAACTTTGGGATGGCTCATTCGGAAATATACTCTTGGCCTGGATTACAGTCTAGAATTTGGCCTTGTGGAAAGCACCCTTTGTAATCTGAAATTAGCCTGCCATAAGTCAGATCATTTGTCATCCCACAACTGTTTGTGTGGCTAATGATTGTGGAGGTGCTGTGAAGTTTTCCAGAGAAGATTTGTGACAGCGGACTTGTAAATTTATAGCATTAAGGCAACCTGTTTATTAAATCTTATTTGGAGCGGTGGTTGATTTTACTCCCTAAATATCTGTTTGACCCTATGAAGTTGACTACATTTTGTTGAACAGTGGGTTTGGGAGAGTAACAGACCAATCGGCCAAGTGAAATTTTGCTTGAGGAGCACGAGAGCTGGAACCCTTGGACCCTTGGGACTAGCTTGCTGTCTGGTTTCAGTAGAGAAAAACACAGACACGTGCACAACTTGAAACGCCTGAACGGTATATGCCATGATGGGTTTTGATTACAGGTGCTTGTGGTTGGTCATGAATAAGGATGGACTGTGCTTCAAGTCAATAATCCTTCACCCTGTTCCGAGTAGCTGTGGCCAAAAGATCATGCAAGGGATGTTCGTCTGCCAAAACAGATGCCACGGCAAACCATGGAAAATATTTGTGAGTACGACCAACAGTTGGAATATTAGTATATGAAGTCGACCTAGTTAAGATAGGTGTTGGAGCCAGCTAACTTGACCTGGTCAAAAGGAATGGGACCCTGGAAGAGGAATTTGAAGCCTACAACTTAATTTGGCCAATGATGGTGGACAAGTTGACCCATCCAGTTGACCGTTCCAATATTTTATTGTTATTGCTAGTGCTAGTGGGTCATGCCTAAGTGAAGACCATATCAAGTGCTTCACAATTTTGAGGGGCTCATTCTCATTATAAATTCATTAAGGCTACCCTTTTTATTTTATATTACTATTTTAGTTAATTAGTTGGTTCTAGAAATTAGAGTAGATCTAAGGGACCTCATAAAAGTATTAATTTATTGTAAAGGAAAATCCTTTCTTCTATATAAGGGAAGGATTTCCTCATTTTGAATCATGGTTGGATAGTGGGAGTAGTGTTGTAGGAACCGTTCCCCCCCCCCCAAAGGACGAGGAGGCGGAACTGCGTCCCCTACGTATCCGCCTCTGATCCGTGGTTCTGACATTTTTTGGCGATTCTTGGAAAATTGGATCCGCGGTTCTGCCATTTTTTGGCAATTCCTAGAAAATTGGATCTGTGGGGACCCAATCCGCGGTTCCGTTTGCCCGATCCGCGGATCTGGAAAGGATCAAGTGCGGATCCGTAGAGGTTTGGGCATGTATCCGTCGCGGATCACGAGCGAATCCGAGAGAAGGTGGACGGTTCACATGGTTCCGCGACTTTTTGTTTTGTTTTTCTTTTGGAAATTTCGAACTGTTATGTGAGGAACTACGATTTCCGAATACTCACAAGGTGCCCCTTGATGCTCCTTAGATGCTTCCTAGATGCTCTCTAATGGTAATGTTAAATTCTTAAAGTAAAAGTGACATTCTCCTTTATCTTTCATTTCCATCGTTTTACTTAAATTTTTAAAATTACCATGAAATGACTCAGGATGTTTGAGAGTGGTTCCAACCTCATCAGACTCGATATGGAGAAAATAGAATTTCATATCCCATTCAAAATTCAGCAGACTTAACAGTTTTTTGGATCAATGGGATAGTGACATTTCATTGGATTATATCATGTATGAGGGCATTCGATTGGCATTTAATCAAGAGCACTGAGCCCTATATGTACCCCAGTGTTGGTGTTGTTAAGGCTTGGATTAGGTTGTTTGATCAAAATTGGGAAATGTTGACCAATATCCCTAGAGAATCGAAGTAGAGGCAAAGGCTAGACAAGAGAAGAGGAATCTAGATTCTAGATGGTTGATGTTGGAATAATTAGTCATTGATGTACAATGGATGCCATATCTATCTTGATTTATGTAAAAATATGCATGTTTTCATGTCTTCTACAAGTAATTTGGTATTTTGGATGTTTCTTTTGAATATATATATATATATATAGTAAACGCTTCGCTTCCTAGATTTTTGGGAAATGGCGCTTTCGCATCCCTACTTGCAAAAAATGTCCCTATTTCGTCCTTACTTCGTGCAACGTTGAGTGGGAGTATTCCTCTCCATAGGGACTCATAAAATTTTTCTTTGGTTTATGTGTGTTGTTTTTTGGGTTTATTTTTCTATGCTTTTTCTTAGTTCTTGCCTATAACTTCTGCTTTAGTTAGGTCAATTTTTTTGGAATAAATCAGTGATCACAAAATTGCTTTACCAATCCAGTAAGTGACACACTCACTAGGAAGGGGAGCTCTAGGCTTCTAGGGTCTTCATCTCATCCTTAGCTCTCATCAAAATACAAATTTTCAAGTGTTCGACAATCTCTATTAGGGGGAATCTTCAATCGAATTTGTGGGATATTGGTGATAGTTTTTGTTTTGTTTTTTATTTTTTTGTTTTTTTTTGTGTTTATTTGTTTGTTTGTTTGTTTTGTTGTTTTGTGTAAATTTGGTAGGTCCTTACTATTTTCTATTTATCATAAAAAAACAAGTTGCATCATATACAAAGTTAGTGGCCTCAAACTACTCGAAGGAAACCAGGTCTGTTGGCCACCTTAGCGCATTGAAAGCCATCCAAAATTGATATTGTTTCTTTCTTCTACTCACCGCAATGGCCATTTTACTGTTTAAAACATTAACTAAGTAACAACTGAAAACATAAACACTATCTGCAAAATTCATAAAAACTTAATCTGGGTTACTATCCCAAGAGTCTAGGAACTAGGTATGCCCACTTGCTGCATCTGTTGAATCTGCCTTTCAATTCAACCTATTCGAGCTGTTGCTTGATACTGTGACACCTTGATGTGTTGGAGCTGAATGTTGATATCCCGAAGAAGTTCAAATACTGATGGTGTTGCATTCCCTTGACCTAGATGAAGACTTTGCATTGCTTTGGCCAGGACATATTCCATTATTCAGTATGTATGAACAGTTTGATTAAACAACGAGAGGCAACCTCTAGTATTACCTGGATTAGTAACGAATTCCATCATTTCCTCCTTTGCCTCATTATCTTCCTCATTACTGTGACTTTCTTTTTCCCATCCCTGAATTACATTTCTGATTTGTGGAGGATTACCTACAGAATGAGCTTGCGAGATATTCTCTAACATCTCTTGCTTTGTCTTCCTGCCTCGCTTGCTAGTCTCAGCTGTAGATTTTAAAATCTTCTGCTTTCCTTTATCTTGATTTTTGACCATACACCTCTTCGTTTGCCTCTTAACCATAGTTCTGTTATGAATATTCTGCTGAGTAAAACTTGTATATACTAACTGTGAGCCTGTATGACGGGAGGACAAAGGTATAACGATTAAATTTTGTATTTTTGGGAGTAAATCTGCCTCTGGCACATGATTCGCAGAGTGATAAATACAAATCCGTTGACTGAGATAATTCACAAAGTGATTTATACAAGTCGTTTGACGGAGATAGATACAAACGCATACGAACAGACTCTCTATCTTACCTAGTAAAAGCCATACTAAACAGGCATAACTCCAAGTATGACAGATGTTTTATAAAACCTAAACAAAGGCCATGAGAATTACCTTCACTATGACTACCACGGGTTTGCAAGATTTGCCCTTGCCGAGACCAAACAAGGCAGACATAACAAAAACATAAACTACTTTTAATACCCCCTACGCTTTTATAGAATACCAAACAAAGTATTTTTGAGATTTGCCCCTGCCAAGACTAGACGAGGCATACAGACAAACGACAGAGGCTACCCCAATTATCCCCTAAACCATTAGAATATACCAAACAGAGGCCATAACGCTTGCAACAATTCTCAAACAAAGGCAATTGCCCAGCAGAAGTAAAGTCGACACCATGCATGAAGAAAATGGAACAATTTTCGAACAAATTCAGTTGCCCAGCAGAGTTAAACTCGCATGCATGCATGAAGGAAGTGGAGATTATGAAAGAGAAATTCACATTCCTATCGGGATTGCGAAAACGAGGTTGAATAGCCTCCTGCGGTATAAGCAAGTTACAATTCCTGACCATACGACATAATAACCGAAACCATTCCCAAAACTTCAAAGCCACCTCTATCCTGGCTCGTACAGAGATTTATGGTTAAAAGCATAAGGTTGGAATGAAGAATGACATACCCCTGGACCCAAGCTTGAAACCTCTGAACAATGTCTGCAACAGTTCTAGCCAGTCGCCACAAATCGCTGCTCCTGCTAGAATGAAATGATTTCTGCTGATTCCAAATTTGCCTCCTTAGGCCTTCCTTATGTTGTGTTTTCCAACACCCTCCTGACATTACTAGCTGTCTTGCTAAATGTGCCATCATCAACATGAATGCCACGTACCTCCTCGTGTAGTGTAATGAATGCCGACCGAAGTTCTCACGCATGAACCTCTGCCCGTTCATCTCAACCGCCCTCCACTTGCCTTGTGGCACCTGACAATAGGCACCTTGATCGGGGGTGGATATTGGTGATGGTTGTTAGTAGAGTGGTTGGGGAAACTCAAATGAATAGGTCCTCCTAGTGAAGCCATGTTCCCTGTGGTTTATCCTAGATTGGCTTGAGTGGGATAGTTTCACCTTCAACTCCTCACCCATCTGGTCCTAAAGGAAGAGATTCCATCTGGTCCTAAGGAAAGAGATGACAAAGAGGGGGTTGTGATTGTGACCCCACTTATTTCCCTTGAATATTGGCATTGGTCTTTGTATCATTCCATTGTGAAAATTTCTGAATGTTACTTATGTAGAAATCTACTGTTAGATCTGGTTATGCTCCTCCTACTTAATTAAGTTATTAAGCTGAAAAATTTAGATTAATATCAAAGAAAAACACATAATTGACTTTCACCAATTTAGATCTAGAAAAGTACATGCACACATAGACAAGGTGACACAAGGATTTTTTGGAAAATAGTCCCCGGAAAAACCCAATGTGGGAAAACCGGTTTGCTGGCTATTGGAGGGTTTTATTATTAAGAGTTTTATGAATACAACAAATCTGGGTTCCAGATCTGGAAAACCCGACAGAGAAAATACAGATCTGCAGCTCACCTACTGTTTTGAGGCCAAAATATTGACTGATCCACACCCTCAAACGAGATTTACATTACTCAGCAAGATTTTGGCCGTAGAAACCCCAACGCTGCCCCTGAAGCCCCCGCGTTAGCCTCTGCAGCCTCTGCGTCCCTCTCCACTGGCCTGGAGAGGGCTACGTAACACCGACTGGGTGATGCAGACCCTGAGGGTCTCTGCATAACACCTGAGGGTCTCTTGCTGCCTACCGCTGCACTGGGAGAGACTGTGCAACATTTGCGTAGCTGAAGCCCCCTCAACACTGTGCAGCTACTACCCTCTATGCTGCTGCTGATGTTGCTTCTGGAAGCTTCTCTCTGCCTCTTGCTGATTCCAGGCACTGGGATCAAACCATCCCCTTTGCCTAAACTCCCCTCTCTATAGCTGAAACACTTCTGAGAATTCTTAGCAAACCACGCCCTAGAATCTCAGCTTAGCTTCAGTGCTCTGCCTCTGTGTATCTTTACAAATGACCCCAATCCTTTCCTTTATACTTTTCTCGTTATGAAACCAACGACCATGATCAGAGCTTGAATCAATGGCTAAGATTAAAAGAAAGCTTGATCCGTGTGACTTAAGACAATTTCATCACATGTTTAATTTAATTAACTTTAATTATTTAATTTTCCCTCTTAGCACGGAGTGTGCTATAGCAATACATCACATCACGTATCACAAGATTTTGGGCACTGGTTTTTGTGCTGCTGATGCTTGGTTTGCTACCCTTCATCACTGCACTGTTGCTGCTATTCTGTAACGCTGCTCATGACGCTGTCACTGCCACTGCCACATCTGTACTATAGCTCCCTTTCAATTTGCTGCATCCGTGCTGCCATCTGCTGCACTGCCTCTTCAGTTTCTGAGAGAAACAACTGAATCTCCTGCCCAATATTTGATAGACAAGTCAATTGGGTTGCAACCTCATCACTGAAGCTCAATCCACTGTTGATCTGTGATGTCATCTGGAGAATGATGCATAGCTACAACTTTGCACTGTGTAAGCGGATTCCCTCTGGACTTTGAAGTCACATCAACACCTTGTGTTGAAATCTCTCATGCTGCTGCTTCTGTCCTCCTGAAGCCGCTACGCTGCTGCAGCTCTGCTTTGCGTAAGCAACTTTGCTCTGCGCTGCTGAAGTCACATAAGCCCCTACGTTGTTGTTGCCTCTACGCTGCTGCTGTATTTGCACTGCGCTGCTTCTTCCAACCTTCAGATTTGACTCTGCTTCATCTGTGATATTTGCCCCCACTACTCCACTTATCCCGCTACTGTCTTAAGGCTCCTGTAGCTCGGATGTGATCCAAGAGATGAGCTGCTCAAGGATCCCGCCCTCATTCTGTAACTGCTCTACAGATCCATGTCGCCCCACTTTCATAGTTCATGAGCGCTCATGGCTGCATCATCTTCTGACCCATCATCCGCCACAGCAGGCTTGGAAGAAGAAGCTTCCTTGTCCTTTTTCGTCCGCAGACAATTGCTGGCGAAATGTCCTAGTTCGCCACACTGGAAGCATTTGATTTTTGATAGATCCTTCTTCTTTCCTTGTTGCCTCTTTGATGCCAAGGCTACATCTTCTTCATCTTCCTTCTTCACCTTACTCGATTCCATGCTACTGCTTCTTGGTGATTCTGTGGAGTTCTTCTTGACGCATGATTGCCCACAAGCTGTCCCAGTCGAGAAGGTCTGCTCTACCCAAGATACTTTGGACAAATTTTTCCCACTCATCTGTGACTGCATTGAGAGCAGTCCTGACCATCACATCATCCTCCACCTTTGCACCCGTGGCAGTCAACTGGTCTCTCATTCACTGTAATATGAAGAGAAAATGTTCCATGTCTTCCCCCTTGGTCATCATGAATGACCACATCTGAGTCTCCAGAAGTATCTTCCTCTGGACGAACTTTCCCTCATATAGGGACGTTAAGGCCTTCCACATCTCATTAGCTGTTTTCTTCTCATCTATATGTGGGACAATATGGTCCTTAATTCCATCCATAATCAGCCGCTTGGCATGTCCCGCAGCTTCGTTATGCTTCTTTAGGAGATCTGCATCGATGGACGTGGCTAGGACTTGTTCTGTATGGTCTCTTAGATGATATGCCTCTAGGACTATCAGGATTCTAGCCTTTCAAACTGAAAAGTTGGACAAACCATCCAATCTGTCCTGATCACGCAGTCCATGAGGTGCCATCTGCTTAGAAATCTGTCGGAGCTCCTCTTCTCTGTGCTAGAGATCTGGATCTAAGGTCCTTGGCGAAACATGCACCTTTTTCTCCCTCTGAAAACTGATTTCCCTTCTTGGAAATCTGCCAAATCAAACAATGATTCAACTCTCTTCGATAATCTGATCGAACTGCAAGTTTCTTTGGCTAGAAACTCTCTGAGAAGCTGATCTCCTCCCGCTCTTTGTCACTAGTGCTTAGGCTAAAATTATGAAAACTTCAGAAATTTAACCCCACCAGCACCTTCTGAAGTTCTGCAGCTCTGCTTCAGGCACTTTTGGCTTTGACAGCTTCAGATCTGCATTACCCTAGTTGTCTTCAGAGAATCCCAGTGCTGCCTCTGCGCAATAAGTATGTAGGCTTGCTTGGAGACAATGTAAGACTGCGTCGCCCTACTGTCTGTGTAACTCTTCTCTCTCTGAAACTGCGCTGTCCCTTCAAATTTTCCCTTCTGCTGCTGTTGCTGCACTCCCTGCTGCTTTCTGCAACAAGATCCTTCAGTCTTCCGCTGGTGACCCTCCTAGATTTGCAATTGCTCTGATACCATGTGAAAATTTTTGAATGTTACTTATGCAGAAATCTACTGTTAGATATGGTTATGCTCCTCCTACTTAATTAAGTTATTAAGCTGAAAAATTCAGACTAATATCGAAGCAAAACACATAACAAACTTTCACCAATTCAGATCTAAAAAAAGTACATGCACACATAAACAAAGTGACACAAGGATTTTCTAGACAATAGTCCCCGGAAAATCCCAATGTAGGAAAATCGGTCTGCTGGCTGCTGGAGGGTTTTATTTTAAGAGTTTTCTGAATACAGCAAATCTGGCTTCTAGATCTAGAAAACCCGACAAAGAAAATACAGATCTGTAGCTCACCTGCTGTTCTGAAGCCAAAATTTTGACTGATACACACCCTCAAACGGGATTTACAGGATTCAGCTAGATCTTGGCCGTGGAAACCCCAGCACTGCCCTTGAAGCCCCTACGTCAGCCTCTGCAGCCTCTGCGTCCCTCTGCGTTGGCTTGTAGAGCGCTGCATAACCCCAAATTGGGTGACGCAGACCCTACGCTGCCACTGAGGGTCTGTCCGTAACCCCTGAGGGTCTCCTACTGCCTAATGCTGCCCTGGGAGAGACTGCGCAGCACCTGCGTAGCTGAAGCTGCCTCTGCGCTGTGCAGGTATTACCCTCTCTGTTGCTGCCGCTTCGCTACGCTGCCCCTGGAAGCTGCTATCTGTGTCTTGCTAATTCTAGGCACTGGGATTAGACCATCCCCTTTGCTTAAACTCCCCTCTCTGCAGCTGAAACACTTTTGAGAATTCTTAACAAACCACACCCTAGAATCTCAACTTAGCTTCAGTGCTCTGCCTCTGTGTACCTTTACAAATGACCCCAAGCATTTCCTTTATACTTTTCTTGTTGGGAAACCAATGACCATGATTAGATCTTGAGTCAATGGCTAAGATTAAAAAAAAGCTTGATCCGTGTGACTTAAGACAATTTCATCACATATTTAATTTAATTAACTTTAATTATTTAATTTTCCTATGTTTAGACTTATGAAATACATTAAAATAATTAATTAGTTAAATATCTCCCAAACCAAATGAAATCTCCCAAATCCCTTTCTGGGTCTTGTAGATCAGGTGTACTCTAGTCCCTCCACAAATTATGGGAGCTAGAGCACATCCGATGCTACGCCAAAACACAAAATCTCAGCATCCATCACCTTCATTCATTTCTTCTATTTAAAACGAACCATTCCAATCCCTAGGGTTACTTGTGATATCACCTTGCTTCGAATTGTCTAAATCCTAGTGATCCTAATAAGTGAGCCCCCTTGGAGCCGAAGGAGAGCCAATCGAAAGAGAGGAAAGGTGGGTTGCTGAGGATACAGTGGGTGACCTACCCAAGTGCCACTTTGATTGTGCGACGTGGTTTGGAGCTTTTATCATTTCACTGCACAACTCGCAAAGGTAACCAATACTACTCTTATTGGCTATTTATGTTGGTAGCTTTTGTGATTGGAGGTGGCATGCAGAAGAGTGCCTTACTTGTGGAGTATTAGAGAAGTTTTACATTTGTTTTTGAGGTTGCTTTGAAAGTGTTTAAACCATTCTTGTCAGTGTTTCATGAGATTTGTGGTACATGGTCTATCTACAGCCCTTGGATGTGCTTGATGGAATTGGACATTAGAGATAACTTACTCAATGGTTTCTTAACCTCTTTTGGGTACTTGCATTAACACTCTTACGATGTTGGAAATATTTAGACAACTTGGTGATATTATACATGCTAGCCACATCGATGAAGTTACTTTCATAGAGAATGCCTTGCAATGGAGCATGAGCATTTGGCACTTAGGGGGAGGGTGTTGATGTTGATTTTTGGTAGCATCAGAAGTCCTCTAAGTGTCAAAATTTGTGGAGAGGCTTAGGCACATATATTCCAAAGAACCCATAAATCGTTTGTGAAAATTCCACTCAGAATGTGTTTTATTAAAATAATTAATTATTTTAATGTGACCTTAAGTTTAAACTTAGGAAAATTAAATAATTAAAATAGAGTGTGAATCTGTTTACACTAAAGGGAAGTCGTGGTGCTGCTCCAACAACAAATTGTACTGTCGAGGTCTTACGTGTTGATTTTATAGCATCGGGAAGTGTTCCAAGTCTCAAAATTGGTGGAGAGGCTTGGACAATTGTTATCCAGAGAACCCATAAATCATTTGTGGAAATTCCACTCAGATCTTGCTTTATTAAAATAATTAATTATTTTAATGCAGACCCTAAGTTTAAACTTGGGGAAATTAAATAGTTAAAGGGTATTAATAAAGTAGAGTGTGAATCTTCTAGAAAACGAAGATCAAGTCATCTTTTAATCTGACCCATTGATTAAAGATATAATCTTGGCCGTTGATTCATCAGCTAGAAGGCTATAAGAAGAGGCTTGAGGGTCATTTGGAAATCAAGCTGGGGGCATTCTCAGTACACGAAGGAAATCGATTCCGAAGTAAGAAAATTCAATTTCAGTGGGTGAGTTTGTAGAGGTGGGATTGCAGAGGCAGAAGGAGGAGGAAGAAATAAGCTAATGGAGAAGGAGAACGCAAAAGGGTGAAGGGGAGGGTGTGTTGAGCGCAGAGTAGATACGCAGGATGACGTAGAGGGTGTAGGAGGTCACCCCGAGAGTCAGGAATACTTCCGGTGTGTCTGGAAAATTCATGCCAGGTGTATGCTAATTTACTTTCCCGACTAGGACTTTTGTAAAAGATCTTTTTCATTACAGAAGATAAATACAAACCCTCATCTGCTGCACAGGTTTTCCCACATTGGGTTTTTCCAGGGACAATTGTCGAAAAATAACTGTGTTCATATGGTTGTTTCTATTGTGCTACTTGTCTAATTTTTGTTCTGCTTTTGATTAGAGTGAAGTACTGCATCTGTGTTTATTTCAAAATTGACTGAAGCATCTGTAAATAACTTATCTAATAAGTTGGAGAAATAAATCAATCATTGCAGTAATAATTTTCAGATCTAAAAATTTCACACAGTATCAGAGAAAAAGGCTAAAGACAAAAAGGTTAGATTTGCTATGGACCAAAGATCCGACATCCGGAAGGGTTCACGCAGTCCTCCAGAGCACACAGAAGCGCAGAGGGAACATGACATGATAGTGCTGGCATCTAGACTAGAGGAGGATCTTGCTTGTGTGTGGAGCACGACTCCGCCAAGTGTTTGGTATATTGATAGTGGAGCATCTGCTCACATGGCGAGGGTTCGAGACTGTTTTTCGAGCTACCAAGAAGAACAATGAATTTCCAGATTACTATGGGAAACAAGGCCAATGTACCCCCATTGGAAGAGGTACCATAACATTTCAAACAGAAGCTGGCAACAAGATTGAGGCCACAAATGTTCTATATGTACCAGGGTTGGCAATGAATTTGCTCTCAGTGTCTCAACTCCAGAACAAGGGTTATGACGTATACTTTATTGGAAACGAAGTGTATGTAAAACATCGTAGCTGGAGCAAGAAGGTACAAATTGGAGTAAGGAGTCGTAAGCTATATAAGCTCCAACTTGAATCTCCCGTGGCCCTGATTGGCAGTAAAGACGACAGAGATCTGAATGAATTATGGCATAGAAGGATGGGGGATCTACATCATGGAGCCTTGAGCATTCTCAAGAATACTATCATATAATCTCCTGAACTCAGCACAAGGAGAGATGAAGTCTACAGGGGATGCGTACTAGGGAAGTATGCCAAAGCAACATTTCCAAGAAGTAGCAGCAGGACCAAGAGCGTATTGGAACTAATACACTTGGATATTTGCGGTCCAATGTCCACAATCGCTCTCAGTGGTGCAAAGTATTTTGCTGCCTTTATTGATGATCATTCCAGGAAGACTTGGATCTATTTTCTCAAAACCAAAGATGAAGTCTTTGATTGGTTCAAAGAGTTCAAAGCATTGGTAGAAAATTCAACAGGAAAGAAGATCAAGAAGCTGCGATCAGATAATGGTGGAGAATATATTGATAAGGACTTCATCAGTTTCTGCGCAAAGGAAGGCATCAAGATGGAATGGACAACTCCACATAATCCAGAGCAAAATGGAGTTGCAGAAAGGAAGAACCGGACCATAGTAGAGGCTGCAAGGGCAATGCTGTATGACCAAGATGTGCCCAAATTTTTGTGGCAGAAGCCTGTAATACAGTGGTATATGTGCAGAATAGAGTACTCCAGAGAGCATTGGGGAAGGTGACCCCTGAGAGTGTGTTCACAGGCAACAAGCCGGAGGTGAGCCATATCAGGATATTTGGCAGCATGGTGTACTTGCACGTTCCAGATGAGAAGAGGAAGAAGTTGGATTAGACTGTGGAAAAGGGTTTTCTTGTGGGCTATAGTGAAAATGCGAAAGCATATCGCAACTATATTACAGAGAGCAGGAAGATCGTAGTACGGAGGGATGTGAAATTCCTGCAGGAAAGAGCCTTCAAGAAATCCCGAGAAATGGCTATAGATACATAGATTGAGGAGGATCCACTAGTACAACCTCAACCACCTGTATAGGATTGGTCAATCGCCTCTCCATGACACAAGGATTCTGAGGATAGTTCCTCCGAAGAAGAGTAGGAAGGACAGCAGGTGAGATCGCCCACCACCAGTGGGAGATCGAGCAGAGAACTTCAACAAATTCTGAAGGATGTAGAAGAATTGTTGGAGCCCCTAGAGATTGGAGGAGGGCACGGAGGCAACCTGACAGATACCAGGCCCTGGTAGCTCAGGTTGGAGAACCTTCCAACTTTCAGGAGGCAGCTCAGCATCAGGTGTGGGTGGATGCCATGGTGGTGGAGTATAGCTCCATCATGACAAACAACGTCTGGGAAGTAGTCCCTAGACAACACGACAGATCAGTTGTAGGATCCAGGTGGATCTACAAAATCAAGTATGCTGCAGATGGCAACATAGGGAAGTTCAAGGCTAGATTTGTAGCTAAGGGGTTCGCACAAAAAGAAAGGATCGATTATGAGGAAACCTTCGCCCCTGTAGCTCGCTACACTTCTATCAGATCTGTCATCTCTCTAGCAGGGTAGATGGGATGGGAGATTCACTAGATGGATGTCAGTACAACGTTCTTGAACGGGGTGATAGAGGAGGAAGTGTACATAGAACAACCAGAGGGCTTCGAGACACATGAGCATGAGACTTATGTTTGCAGTGTTAAGAAAGACTTGTATGGTTTAAAACAATCCCCTAGGGCATGGTATGGGCGAATTGATAGCTACTTGCAGAAGATGGGGTTCGTCAAGAGTGACGCAGATCCCAATCTCTACTACTTGAGAGTAGGGGATGAGCCGTTAATTCTGGTATTATATGTAGATGATCTGTTTTTTACTGGATCATATAAGCTTATCAAGGACTGCAAGGAGAATCTGGCTACAGAATTCGACATGAAAGATTTGGGGCAGATGTACTTTTTTCTTGGATTAGAAGTTTGGCAGCAGAAGGGAGAAATCTCCCTGGGGCAAGGAAGATACACTACAGAAACCCTGCAGAGATTTCAGATGGAAGACTGTAGACCCATGGGCACGCCAATGATTACTAAATGGAAGAAGATAGACACAACGAAGGATGATGAGGTTGATCCCACCTTGTATAGGAAGCTCATCGGATCATTGATGTATCTGGTGAACACTAGACCAGACATCTGTTATGCAGTGAATACCCTCAGTTAGTTCATGGTGGAACTAAGGAGAGCTCACTGGGCAGTAGCCAAACATGTTCTCAGATATCTGAAGGGGATGATCGAGTATGGATTGAAGTACACCAAGGGCAATGAGGTCCAGTTGAGTGGGTTTACAGATGCAAATTGGGTTGGAAGCATAGTGGATCGGAAGAGTACCAGTGGGTACTATTTCAGTCTCGGATCAGGAATGACCTCCTGGTGCAGCAGGAAACAGAAATCCGTCGCACTAAGTTCAGCCGAGGCAGAGTATATGGCAGCAAGCACAACTTCGTGCGAGGACATATGGCTTCGTAAATTACTCTTGAACCTACTCAAGAAGAGGATGGAACCGACCGGGATTATGTGTGATAATCAGAGGTGCACCAAGCTCTCTGAGAATCCTATGTTTCATGACCAGTCGAAACACATTAACATTCGGTGCCGCTTCATCAGGGATTATGTCCATTGGGGAGCAGTACAGCTAAGGTACACTCCTATAGGGGAACAGGTGGCAGATATCCTCACCAAGGCCCTAAGTAAGATTAAGTTCACTTACTTTAGAGAGAAGATGGGGATGGTCGAGAATCCCTTCCATTGGAGGAACGAGTGGTCTACAGAGATAGAGGGAGCTGCAGTACGGATGAGGCAGTGGCAGAGATAGTGTCACAGGTAGCAGTACAGATGGCAGGAACGAAGAGATGAGGGGCAGTAGCCAGGACATCATCAACACAACAGATGTTCTAGAATCAGAAGCAGTACAGTGGTATCTTTCTTAAACACTTTCCTCACTAAGAGGGAGTGTTGATTTTATAGCATCGAGAAGTGTTCCAAGTCTCAAAATTGGTGGAGAGGCTTGGACAACAGTTATCTAGAGAACACAGAAATCGTTTGTGGAAATTCTACTTGGATCTTGCTTTATTAAAATAATTAATTATTTTAATGCAGACCCTAAGTCTAAACTTAGGAAATTAAATAATTAAAGGGTGTTAATAAAACAGAGTGTGAATTTTCTAGAAAACGAAGATCAAGTCATCTTTTAGTCTGAGCCATTGATTAAATATATAATCTTGGCCGCTGATTCATCAACGAGAAGACTATAAGTAGAGGCTTGAGGGTCATTTGGAAATCAAGCCGGGGACATTCTCAGTACCCGAAGGAAATTGATTCGGAAGTAAGAGAATTCGATTTCAGTGGGTGAGTTTGTAGAGGCGGGATTGAGAGGCAGAAGGAGGAGGGAGAAATCAGCTAATGGAGAAGGAGAAGGCAAAAAGGTGAAGGGAAGGGTGTGCTGAGCAGCAACACCAACCCCTCCACATAGAGGTATGTAGTCCAGGGAGGGACTGCGTAGAGCAGATACGCAGGATGACGCAGAGGGTGTATGAGGTCACCCCGAGAGTGGGGAATACTTTCGGACCCCAGTGTGTCCGGAAAATTCATGCCAGGTGTATGCTAATCTACTTTGCTCACCAGGGCTTTTGTAAAAGATATTTTTCATTACTGAAGATAAATACAAACCCTCATCTGCTGCACTGGTTTTCCCACATTGGGTTTTTTCGGGCACAATTGTAAATAACTTATCTAATAAGTAGGAGAAATAAATCAATCACTACAGTGATAGTTTTCAGATTTGGAAATTTCACATTACGTATTCCTTCTACAGAAACTGCCGGGAAAAGGAAAAGCGCGAAGAAGATTGGAAGATCACATTATTTCAAAGTTGGCCTCAAGGCTAGAAAGGGAATGTGCGTGTTTATCTAGCTCTGCATCATCAAATGATTGTTCTATTGATAGCTGGGTTTCAACCCATATTACTGGAGGAAGAGATCATTTCTCCAAGCTATGGACTTCAAATTACTATGGCAAATAAGACAAATTTTACCCCTGTAGGAAAAGGGACCGTAGCATTTCAGACAGAAGTAGGAGAGTCTCTGAGACACAAATGTACTGTATGTGCCTGGATTAGGAATGAACTTACTTTCAGTGTCTCAATTGCAGGACAAGGGATATGATGTATACTTCATTGGAAGGAAAGTGTACGTTAAGCATCCAAGCTGGTAGAAGAAGGCTCAGATTGAAACTTGAAGCAACATACTATGCAAGTTGCAGCTTGAGTCTCCAATGGCACTGGTAGGCAGCAGTCTAAGTGGCAAAACAAATCTGAATTAGCTATGGCACAAATGAATGGGGCATCTACATCATGGAGCTCTGAGAATGCTCAAAGAAACTGTTATGGGAGTTCCTGTCCTAAGCACCAAGCATGATGACGTGTGCAGAGGGTGGGTACTAGGGAAGTACGCTAAAGCAACATATTCCAGAAGCAACAAGAGGGCAAAGAGTGTATTTGGAATAATACATTCAGATATCTACGGACCAATGTACATTAGAGCTCTTGGTGGTAGCGAGTACTTTGTCATCTTCATTGATGAACATTCCAGGAAGACTTGGATTTACTTCTTAAAGACCAAGAAAGAGGTCTTTGATCAGCTCAGAGAATTTAATGCTTTGGTAGAAAACCTGATTGGGAAGAAAATCAAAGTATTGCATTCAGATAATGGTGGGGAATATACTGATAAGGAATTCACAAATTTCTGCGCAAGGAAGGGTATCAGAAGAGAATGGACAACTCTTTATAATCTAGAACAAAATGGAGTTGCAGAACAAATGAATAGGACCATTGTTGGGGCAATAAAGGCAATGCCGTATGACCAGGATCTGCCTAGATTTCCATGTGCAGAAGCATGCAACACAACTGTATATATCCTTAATAGGACCCCTCACAAAGCATCAGGCAAGAAAACGCCCGAGAGTGCCTTCACAAGGATGAAGCCGAAGGTAAGTCACTTCAAGATTTTTGGGAGTGTGGCATATTGTCACATTCTTGATGAGAAACGAAGCAAATTAGATCATACCACTGAGAAAGGGTATTTCGTAGGATATAGCGAGACATCAAAGGCATACAGAATCTACATTCCGAGTAATAGGAAAATTGTAGTAAGGAGGGATGTGAAATACATGGAGGACCGAGCCTTCAGAAAATCTCGAGAAATGCCTACCGAAGAGCAGTTTGAGGATGTACCTCTTGTCCAACGATAGCAGGGAGAAGATCCAGCAGATGGACAACCATCAAGGTCAAGCACTTTGACCAGTAACAGTATTTCTTTAGGATAAGAAAATCCAGGTAGCTCACAACAGATGGGACAACAGGAAGAAGAATTGATTGAGCCACCCACCACCAATGGCGGAATTAACAGAGAAGTAGGACAAACGCTTAGGGCTGTAGAGGAGTTTGTTGGGGCTCCTAGAACCGAGAAAAGACAACGTAGACTGTTGTCACTCCTAGAGACAACCTTGAGTTGCTAAAGACCAGTGCCTAGGACATCTTAGAACAGGAGGTCATCCAGGTTCTCTTTCATGCTTTATATCGGGAACCCCTTGATATTAACTAGATGGAAATAGTTGATATGTGGTTCTGGATCACAAAGAGAATAGAGTAGTAGCTGGGAACTTTGATTGTAAGGAGAAAGGCCTGCTCAGAATGGGCCTGAAGCTGTCATGAAATAGAACTTGTTGCAAACAGGGCCGGATGTGAAACTAATGAACAATTATTAAAGTTAATCAGGATGAAGACCATGAAGAGTGAGTATGGTAAGTCATAGTTGTTGAAATTTGGTTACCGGAGGACAGGTGGTTCCCTAAGGCTTTGATCTTTGGCCTAGGGAAAAGTGTCCAAAAAGAATTTAATTTTTCTCCTAAAGTGACTTTATAATTTTATAAAGTCAAATCTAATTTAAAAGTGACTTTAAGTGATAAAGTTACTAAAGTCTAATTTTAAAGTGACTTTAATAAAGTCAATGTAAAATTAGAAAGGAAAAGTGACTTTGGAAATAAATGACCAAGTGGGTCTTTATTAAAGTGGGGTGAATAAAAAAATAGAAAGTGAGATTTAAATGAGCATTTAATCTCAGCCCTAGATCTAAATCTGTTTCAGCCATTGGATTTAGGGATTCCCCAAAAGTCACTTAGGGTTAGGTTAAAGGAGGAAAAGGAGGAAAAGGTCATTCATTCTTTCATGAGCAGATTGGGAGAAGGAGAGAAAGAGAGCTGGAGATTTTTCTGAGCAGTGAGAAGAAGGAGGGCAGCAGTGAAGAGATTTCAGCAAAGGTACAACAGTGTTTATTGGCACACATACTGAGGCAGAAAATCTGTACAGCAAGGGAGAGGTAGTGTTTCCAAGTGAGGAGGCACAGAAATCGAGGAAGAGGGTACAGCAGCAAGCACACACTTCAAGGCACAAAAATCAGGCACGTTTTCCAAGGAAGAGGGTGGCTGTCATTTTTGGCACAAAAACCGAGGAAGAGGACAGCAGCACAGCCCAGATTTTTGGCACGGATTTCGAGAGAGGTTGTTGTACAAAATCTGTACAGTCCGTACAGCAAAGTACGGTTGTTCCGGCACGCTTCCCGAGGTGGTCGTACAGCATTTAATGCTGTCCTAAGGTGCTGTAAATTTTCTGTTTTTGCCGTAAATTTTCTCGTTTTCTCGTTATTGTCGATTTAGCACAATTTCCGGGCGGTGTGCAAGCACGGAACGAGATAAGTCTATGTACTGGTTGCTGGAATTTTTCTCGGTTTTTTCTTGTTTCACCGTAAAAAAAGGCATTTTTCGTAAAATAAAAGAGAAGCCGCGCATCGGTTTTCCCCAAGAGTTGTAGGGGGTCGATTGTGTCATGTTGACAAAAAATGTCGTTGTTTAAATGTGTGAGATGGTTGTTTTAAGCTTTCTGTTGATTTTTATTTCTCGCATTTTCCCGCATTCTGTAAATTTTCCAGAATTTGTGTTTTCAGCAAAAAATTATTTTTCTGTTGTTGAATGTAAGGATATGGGAAAGGGCATTTAACTAAAAGGAGAAATAAGGTGAAACTGAAAACCGGGGTGGGAACCAAGAAATTTCTACATGGTATCAGAGGTTGAGTGCTGAAAGTGTAGTTTGGGACAGCAAGGAGAAAAATACAGCGTGCTGATTTTTCACTCAGAAAATTCTAGCAAGCTGATTTTTCACACACAAATTTTTTATCTTTACTACAACAGTGCTATTTTTCAGTTTTTAGGACAGCAGGATGTCATTGGGATTGAGGGTGGAGGATAGGTTGGATGGGCATACCAATTACAACGTTTGGAAGGAGAGAATGCAGAGTATCTTTGAGGAGGCAGAAGTCTGGGATATCATGGTTCATACCACACAGCAACCTGTTAATGTGCCTACTGATGCTACTCAATTGGCAGCATATAATAGAAAGAACAACAAGGGTAAGAGACTGATTCTAGACGGAATCAAAGACTATTGCATTCCTCATGTGAGAGGAAAGAGAAATGCTCATGAGATGTGGACAACATTGTCCAATCTCTACCAGAGTATCAATGAGAACCGGAAAATGGTCTTGAAGGAGAAGCTGAAGACCATTAAGATGGGTAAGACTGATAGTGCAGCTGGATATCTCACAAAGATTACTAACGTGAGAGATGAGTTGGCAGCAGTTGGAGAGGTCATTCCACCCATTGAGTTGGTGCAGATTGCAGTGAATGGCCTCCCCAGTTCATGGATGAACTTTGCTGATGGGGTTTGTGCACGTGAGACCCTTCCCACATGGGAGAGGTTTTGGGATGATTGCATTCAGACAGAGATCAGGAAAGGTCAGCTTGGGGCAGCCAAGCCAGTTGAGCAGGATGAGGATGTAGCACTGTTGGCAGGACGCAAGAAAGGCAAAGGGAAGAAGCAGGCTTCCACAAGCAATGGTGGGGGCAAAGGCAAAGGTAAAGGTAAACGGGATAACTCACAGAAGGACTATTCCAAAGTGAAGTGTTGGAATTGTCAGAAGATGGGACACTATGCAGTTGTGTGTCCGGAGAAGAAGAAGAAGAAGGGGAAGAACCAGAGCATGGCAGCTTCAGCAGAGGTTGAGGACTTTGCAGATCGCTTTGACAGGGAGTTTGGGTTCATTGCGTGTGAGTCTTCTAGTGCAGGATTATCTGCCATAGAGGTTCAGAGGGAGCATGCATTTCCCTCGATTAGCGGAGCATCTTCGGGTATTTGGTATGTGGACAGTGGGGCTTCACGTCACATGACAGGAGTCCGTGAGTACTTCTCAGAGCTTTCAGAGAGTGGCACTGATGTAGAGGTAGTACTCGGTGATGACAGAGTTGTTAGAGCAGTCGGTGTGGGAACATTGACATTTCAGAGGGAGTCCAAACCTCCCTTGAAGGTGTCGGATGTTCTTTATGTGCCAGGGATGAGGAAGAACCTCATATCCGTCTCAGCTTTGGAGGACAGAGGATATGAGATACTATTCAGGGGAGGACAGGTGTTGATGTATCCCAGGGGCACTCCAGCTGATTCAGCTAGAGTGATAGGTGTACGCCATGCAAAGGTGTACCAGTTTGCATTTCAGTCCCTTTTGGCATTGAGCAGTAGTACCGACAGCAGAGCTAGCAGTTCTGAGCAGTGTGAGATTTGGCACCGCAGGATGGGGCACATGCATCATGGAGCCTTGAGGACTTTGCGGGAGATCACTACAGGTGTGCCAGAGTTCAGTGCTGATCACTTTGATACTTGCAGAGGATGTGCGATGGGCAAGTTTGCCAAATCCCCTTTTCCCAGCAGTGACAGCAGAGCGACTGGGATACTTGATTTGATTCATTCCGATGTGAGCGGTCGGATGTCTCATGTTTCCTTGAGTGGATATGAGTACTATGTTTTATTCATTGATGATCACTCCGGGAGGACCTGGATTTATTTCTTGAAGACCAAGAGTGAGGTCTTCAAGCGGTTTCAGGAGTTCAGAGCTCTTGTGGAGACACAGACAGGTCGGAAGATCAAGTCCCTGAGGTCGGACAATGGAGGAGAGTACACCCTTGGAGAGTTTGTT